>OX578139.1:126518957-126896457 GCA_951213105.1 Amaurobius ferox
CATGGAATAACAAAAATAGCTGGCAGAAATAAAACTTAATAAAAAATCATTAAGAAAGAAAGTTTTTGCAAATAATTTATATTAATATGTCATTCTATGTAAGAAAAATCACGAGTTCTGTTTGTCTGTCTGTTATGCTAGGAGACAAATTTGGCAATACATTTCTTTCATTATGCACATTTGGCGACATTGGAAAATATCGCCAAGTTAAAGACATTGGGTAATGTCGCCAAGTTACCGACAATTCGATTGTTTCTGAAAAATCACTCTGACTTTTTTGATAGCCCTGTCACATTTTGTGAAATGGGAATTTATTATTCTAATTTAAATTATAGGAAGTTCCATTCTCAGTGGGAAATATAAGTTTTGTTGGAAGATAGTGAACATTTTGTGATATCAATATAAGGGAACATGGTATAATTACATTAGTTAGTTGAAGGTTTGTATAATGTTAATGTTTTGTTTGTGTAGCAATGAATAGTATTGGCTGGGGAAGACGCGTAATCAGCGGATGTCAAATTATTTTAAGAGAGGAAATATTGAAGTTAGGCAAATGTGAAAAGTTCAATATATAACTATGTATAATCTTATGTACTGAGCCATATAATGTCTAGTAAATACCTGGTTTCTATATATGACTGATAGTTCTATGAAAATATGTACCGTATCCTTAAGTAGATTAAGGATTAAATATATTATGTAGATTAAGAAAACCCTTATGTAGCTTCGTTAAAAAAGGTTCATGGATTGCATACTAGTATCTATAATAATGTGACAATGCCCGATCGAATAAAAGAGATTGTAGAGCCACTATAGGATAATTTAAAAACCTAATTCCTTATTCGTTAATCTAAGTTAACGAATTCGGCAATAAATCAAAAATGACTAAAAACGGCGTTCACAAAGTTGTTGAGCATTATTTTAAGTAGAAAGCCCAGACCACACGACCAACCCGAAGGCTTATGGTAGGAGCATTATTTTAAGTGTAGAACTCAACAATAAAACTGTGATTTCAATGCAACTAGCGGAGAATAAAAAATGGGATAATAAACATGGTAAAGCAAAATGTAAGAATTATTTCCATTGCAAAGTTGTAGAGGACTGTCTAATTACTAAGAATCAACATCAGGAGTGTCAGATACGCCTATATAAGGCAGTATATATAGCTGTCATACTTCATCGGTTGATAGATGCATAGAACTATAGTGACACTCCTATGCTTGTCATAGTACACTGGAATTTATTTATTTTTTAATTTTAAATATACGTTGATGCTGACAGATAAATTTTGAACAGCTGTACAATAGATTCCTGTGCACGGAAGTGTTTAATTTTGAGTTCTTGAATATGGCAGTAACTCGCCAGTAACTATATTGTGTCAAATATATGCATTCTGTAATTTTCGATTGTTTAATTGTCGATTTTTACTGACTATACAATGATCAACAATGTTGTAAACGGTTTTCTTAGTCTATATTGCTTTGTTTACCGAATTCGTTATTCTAACTTTTGCAAATAAAGACGCTACAATCCCCTTTATTTGACCATGGACATTCACTGCATTATAGAAAGTCCTAACGTATACTCTCACTCACATTTCCATACATAGTTATTGGGATACTTTAGGGCTTTCTTAAAAACCCTGTAAAATGACGTACATATTAGAAACCCGATACATAGAATAAATCTATGAAACCAGTGGAAAATGGAATTATTGAAGACCTTTTGCAGCTGCTTCCTCGACAACTGTTGCTAACTTCTAAATCGAAGGATGATTAAGCAAAGAATTCGCTTCAATTATGTATGTTTATAAATTAATTTGCTATTGGAGAATTCCTAATTTGAGCATTCTTTCGTAAAGGTAATGAAAATAGTTTGTTTCATTTTCAGGGAAGAGGTTCACTCTATTTTCAATTAAGTGTGTGCAAATTGTTAAAGAGCAGATACAAATAATAATAAAAACATTATCAACGAATTCAAAAGTCATCACGAAACAGCAAGAAGCATTACAACATTTTTGGATTTGAATATAAAATTGTTAGGTATATGCTCAGATATGCATCGTATAATACAGGAGTATTGATGTATCCGTATTATATATTTTATAATTTTCTTTCTTTCTTATAACCGCAGTTTACCTGAACGTAAAATTAAACTATGTAATTTAGGATTTTAACTTTTAAATCCCCACCTAAAAATTAGACACTGCTTGTGTTAGGCGAAGACTTCTCCATGTTTGTTTATGTAAGATTCAAATAACGTTTAAAGCATGTTGAAAATCGAAAGATACTTTAAAAAAATAAGTTACATAGATAAATGCTTAGTTTTAAATGAGATTGGAAAGCTTTATTATATTGTTACGACGTATTTCTCTGGAATCTTGAGTGTACTCTTAAGATACGAAAATGGATTCACGTTTCTGGATAACTAAGGTGTTTATTTACAAGCACTTATTAGCGTAAACATGTACAATATATAGCCAGTATCTGGATAACTATTTTACAAGATTACTAAATATTTGTCAGGCACAGTGAAACAGCAATTAAATGCTTCATTAATTAAAAATCAGTTGATAATATTATCTAAACATTGATGTACCTCAAAGTCCAGTGGAGCTTGAATCACATTAGCCTTGTATCACGTTCAACCCAGGGATATCTCCCCTTATGTGCTCTCAGTAGAAACTTCCAGAAGACGGACGTACCTCTTAGAAATTTGTTATTTCTGGTAGGTTCTCGAACATTCGAAAAGCCACGAAAAGTCGCAAAATTGACGCTGAATCGCCAAATCAGGCAACTCCTCTACGAACTTCAGCATATGACAATTCTAAATTCACGTCATAGAAATGTCTGTGTGTAAAAGTATTTTATACTTTTGGTTTTCAAAATATACTCCATTGAAAGCATTTTTCACGTTCGTAACAACATTATATGACACGTTGTTTGAACTGACTGAAGCAAGTTCAATTACAGCTTATGTATGTCAGTTGACTAGCAGAAGGTATATATATATATATATATATATATATATATATATATATATATATATATATATATATATAAGCGACAAATCATAGATTATCGCTGGAAACTAAACAAAGGCATTTACATCACAGAGAGATATACAAATCAGCGTAATAGAGACAAAATATCCCCACCTACTACAAATATTTAGTGACGGAAGTATTTGGTAATAGAAGTTGAAATAGATATTGTTTTAAATCGAAATTTTGGAGGAAAGTTCATGAAATTAAAAATCAGCTGCTCTGCAGAGAAACTGCATACTTTAATGTGCAAAAAGTTGAATTAAAATTTTAAGGATGGACGTTTCACCACGTGCAAGGAATGTTCCAATGATTCATGCCCGATGTCAAAAGTATCTTCATCATCAAACTTGAAATTTGATGTATATGTGCATACATCTAACTTTAACGAGTGACCTATACCATAATTCCAATATATTTTACGTATTTGAACATCAATTAGTTCACTGAGTATTTTGCATTAGTTTATTTTATTGAAAAATTGCTAATCACAACGTTTTGTTTACTGAAAACATATACAACCATTTATCTAAATAATTTTTGAAATATACGTAAATACATGTACTTATAAATAATTTTTATTTAGTCATGCACAGTCAACTTTTAGGTATTTATTTTAAATATATCAGGTTCTATTTCAGTCCATTGTTCAACTTTACAGTATCCAATTATTAAAAAAGCATACTTTCATGAATTTACTACCATAGATTATCCATACATATTTCCGGCTACTTGATAAATTTCGACAATTCAATTTTACAGTTATGAAATACTATTTCAGGCGCTTAATAGGCTGTAACGCAGCATTAAATTGAATGCTTTACTATCTTTCAGAAACAACCACCTAGAAAACGAGGATGCAATTTTACCGCATGAAATCATTTATTATAGAATCACCTGCTGCAGAAAATAACGTGGCATGAAATTGTTTAATATTCTAGACTAAATTGCTTGCAGACGGTTTAACTTTCATGCATTGGTTAAAGTTTAAGTGATTCTGTATAAATAGAAATCATATAAAATGTGATTATATTTTTAGAATCAAACAAATGTCCCATTTAATTTTCAAAAAGGGAGTAGAAAGCATCGGGAAATAAATAACTTTTTTAGGAGACTGCATCAAATGTTTGAAAAAAGTTTGTGAGGTCTAAATAACCTTTTGCTTACTATTTCCTTCAGTTTGCATTATAATTTATGTGTTTTTAAACTAACAATTCTAACTGGTTTGGTTGCTAGACCAATCACCTAACTAATCATTATTGTCTGCATAGGAATAAGTTTCGGATCGTAAGGGATTCAGTAGAAAGAGGAAGTATTCTAGTAAAAGTTTGGATGTGAGTGAACTGGAATGAAGCAGAAGGCACGATGATAGATTTGGAGGAAATCGGAATGTGGCCGACAGCCTAGTGGAAATAATTTGATACAACAATGACCAGAAAGTGTCTAGTATCCGGGGTTTGGAGGTAATATGAGGCGAGGTAACAGAATGGCAGTGATAAGTATATACGCTTTAGAGCTCGTCTCCATTTAAGAATTATCACCAGGCCAGTTAATAGTAGTATCTTGCATATTCGTAATTTATTCTGGACGTGTGCAATAATAAATCCTGTCTATGTCATCAGTTGCTTTAAACAGCCAGATGTTGTTACTTCTGTGAAGTACACAATAAACTTAGTTTGATTTAAATCAGTGCAGTCCTGTTTTATTACCCTTGGACCGAAAGTTCTGAATGTTAAGTAATTTAAAATTGAGTTATGCCACATTGAGGACAGAGATAAGTACGGATACGTAATCCCGCCATATAAGTATAATCTTCCGTACAATAGAGTAACCAACGAGATTCGAGGAAGGTAGTTACTTTACAAGTTATCAACTGATTCTAAAAACAAATCATTGAGCATTCTTCGTTACGAAAAATGAGACAGAACACCAGTACAAGCAAATATAATGATTGCTTCTGTTGAAAAATAGTTGTATCACGTGATACAAGAAGGTAATTACAAGGCTTGGAACACAAGATGACAAAGCGCACTTTATCTTAACACTTTTTGTTTCATCAAACGATGCTTTAGTATTATATCTAGCTATTTCTTGTTTTATTTTTTTGAGTTTCTAGCAGATAAAAAGCGTTATACAATAATCCCTTTATCGCTTAAATAATTTTGAGAAAATTATATAAATGATTTTTTTTTTCCAATTGGCAGAAAGTGTTGATAGCACAATCAAGTAATATTAATATATATTCTGACTAGCATTAATCTCATAACAATAATTACAAAATGTTACGAACCATAAAAATTGCTCTAATGGACAATTCGATTGTTTCGTGTTGTCCCAAGCACTTCAATTTTGCCAGAAGAAATTTCGAGAAATAAACGCGAAAACCTTAGGAGGAATGAAAAACAACTGCAGAAGGAAACTACGAATAAAATAGATGTGTCATAATGGAAATTAAGGTAGCGATTGGTATCGTAAGATATATTAGCTTTATAGAATGTAACTTATTTGTGATTGACAAGACGCGATAGAGACTGGTATTTATATTTAAATAGTAGGTAGCGACAATAATGGCACTTATGATTAGTCTGGCCACACTCAGAACCATCTTCTGAGGTATGTAAAACTACCTATCAAATATATTTAGTACTTATACAAGCTATTTTCCTTACTGTATACAGTATAACCCTAGGAAATGCATCGGCATAAAATCGAATTATATAAATCGAAATATTGATGGATTTGTACGTCTTGGGTATCCGGAATTGCAAGGTATGTCTTTTATTAATTGATTTTTCTAATGAATATGTTGATACAAACGTACACAGTGGAAAATGAATTCTGCTTCTTGTATTCCACTTATAAACTATTTTAATAAATTGATATACTCTTTGGCATGTTTTTAGAATTTCAGAAACCATTTTATTGCAACTAAAAGAAAACAAATTATGAGGTCTATAAAAACGTTGATTATGATTTCCATCAGTTTACGTTATAATGTTTTACTTTATATTAACAACTTCTAACTGATTCCGTTATGTAAAACAATCTCCGAACCATATAACATTTCTGCGTTCCTGCAGAGCGGCAGGATGGGTTTCGGATCATGAATGAGAGAGGGGGTTGTGGTTGCTTGAAATTTGAGCCGTTTTGTGAGTACTTAGTATTTTGAAAGGTTCACGTTCGTTGATGAATGATCTATTAGTGTTTAGTATAGGGATGATCGCAATGATCTATATATATATAGCATCCACTAATTGTTTAGAACAATATCTAGATGTCATCGGATGTAGTTTGATAAGAATCGACTATTGATATTCTATTACAGATAGCTCTATCAACAGGCCCCGGTTTAATTGCAATACTTATATTTACGTTATAATACGGACAAAGTGCAATCTGACTGTTTTGTTTGTAGCTGTTTTTATTTACACAACTAGCTGCTGTATTATTGAATTCACAATAAACAAATTTCAGTCAAATCCTGAACCAGTACGTTCCCTGGTCCACGGTAATTTCTCTGACCGTAAGGCATCCGTGTCACGTAAACTAAAAATTTTGAGTTATGCCACTTTGATCGGAATAGTCTGAACTCCCAGTACATACTCCAATCTGACCACTGAGAAGAGGTTTGACTTTAAAGTGGCAATCAACCAGGTTAGGCTAATTGATAAACATTATCGCAGCTGTGAGCAACAGACTTCACATTGACGACCGAATAGGTTTTAAACTTTACAACATTTGGAAATAGGTGTGTATATGTCTGTGTGTGTATTATGGGTATATGTATTGTAGACGTATATTATGTGTACATGCGTGTGCGATATAGATAGAGCAACTTCAGAACGAATGTACTATAAAACGGCATGTGTAGATACATTACGGAAAAACTGGAACTGTGTAGAATTAGTAGTCATTTTTATGATTAGAACTCGTATTAGTAGAATCTAAAAAATATATATTTCCTAAGGAAAACAATGATATATATATATACACTCAAACCTATTTTTGTGCGATGGATAGGGACCGTATAAAAGAAAACGCATAAAAAAATTACACAAAACTTCACGAGTAGCTATAAAAATAGTTTTCGCAACACAATTAAAAAGTATTTTTTTATGCGGTAAATAGGGACCGCATAAAAAAAGTCTCACGTAGAAAATAACTCAAAACCTTACGAAATAACTAGGAATTTACGCTTTGAAATGAATCTTATCTTAATGGTCCAGGAATGTGAAAGTTCTTTGAGGGTCGTCAATTAATATTAGATTTAAAAATTAAAACACACGTAATATTCTTTTTTATGAAATCACTTTAGCGGACTTGTCACTTGCGCAGATCAGAGGCGAATAAAAAAAAAACAACTCTTTGCTCCCTTCAAGTAAACTTCTTCTACCTACTCGTTAAAACAAACAAAACAAACAAAGCATGAAACTACTGGCAACTATCTCATTAGCAAAAAACCGACTCAGCGACCTAACGAGACACGCAGCCCGTTTCAGGAAAACCCGAACTAACACGATGCGGATGCCCTTCAATGTTTATTTGCGATCAATGCAATTTCGCTTTGCGACGCAAGAATTCCATCGCAATATGCTATTGCACATTTCATTTATTTACATGGAAATTCTTGTGCGTTTAACAATTAAATTATGCGATTATAGAATTCAATACATATGTAATGTAATTGGCTGACGCAATACTTATGTGATGAAATACATATCAAAAATCGAAAAAACTAAATGGGCGATCAAACCTACTATTTTTTTTATTGATAACTTCTTCAATTATGTTCCAATTTGATTGAAATTTTTATATACCGCACAAAAAAAATCGCACAAATAAAAAATCGCACAAAAAAGACCGCACAAAAACAGGTTTGAGTGTATATATATATATATATATATATATATATATGTGTGTGTGTGTGAGTGTATTGATAATTTGAACTACACTATGATAATTGACATCAACATAGTTTTTATTAATACGATTAAGCATTTTATGGCGTAATTAAATTTTTGCCAAAGTGTGAAATGAATCTTACATAAAAAATTAAAACATTTGATACAAAAATTTGAAGGTATAACTTGAATGATAAATCTGGATAAGATAAATGAATTTTTGTTCGATAATAATTATTGTGATATAAGTTAAACTATACACTATGGTATATGTCTGAGAAAATCGAGTTGGGACTCACACCGCAGATATCTTCTTATGTTATGTACTTCTTATGTTATGTGCTTCAAGAATTGTAAACTTTAAGAAATTCATTTTAATATAAATCGCTTTTTTGAGCACGAAATCCAATGTAACTCGCGTCTAAAATGCATACTTTCCAATCTTCTTAGAACATCCATGTTGAAAAACAAAATTCAATTTTGCTGCATGGAATCGTTTATTACAGAATCGCCTGCTGCAAAAAATAACATGCCATGAAATAGTTTAATATCCGAGATCAAATTGTTTACAGGCAGTTTAACTGTTATGCATTGGTTAAAGTTTAAGCATTATTATAAATATCGGGGACGTCCAACAGATGATTTTCTTGAAACTTCCGTTACCTATACGGCTTTCCATGGGTTAAACAGTGTGTTCTTCGATAGGTATATCAATACAGTTCTCTGTAGGTTGGTTTGATTTTTTTACTTCCCTTATATACATAATGTATAATTGAAGTATTGTGACGGGGTCGAAAATTCGAATTCGAGTTATCGACGGGAGAACACGTTTCAAGCATCCCTGATCACGAATCGGACATTTTTGAAGTGATGTCTGTGTGTGTGTGTGTGTGTGTGTGTGTGTCAGTGAGACTGTGGAGACGATAACTGACGAACGAATGGGCCGATTCGAATGAAATTTGGTACAAAAATCACAATCCATAAACACTGGAAGCCTGTTGCTTTTATACGCAATCGAATGTTCAGAACTCCCCTAAATTTTTGAGTAAAATTTTGAAAAAATCGTCAAAAAATCAAAACCACTAATAAAGTTACGCAAATAGGCATTTCTTATGTAATTTTTCATTAGAAAACGATTGGCATAAATTTTAGAATGCTAATATGAACCGTTCTTGAGATATTGCACAGTTTTAAAAAAAAATCAAAAAGTGTTATAAAATAAAAAAACATTTCCTATTGAAAAACATGTTCACTTTTCATATGTAATACCATGCGATAAATTGGGTGACATCATTCTCGTGGATCTAGCTCGTTTCATTCATGAAAAATATACTTTGAGTAATACTTTTGTATTTGAACGCCAATAGTCATTTATCTGCTGTAAGAATAACTTATTTCTTCTTCCATAACGCTTGGCGAGATTTTGGCGACGAATTTGGTGGAATGTCGCCAATTTGCGATAATTTTAATTGTTGCCAAATTGACAAAAATCTCGCCAAATGGATAAAAATGACGCTAAATCAATGAAAATGACGATTAATTGTCTAAAATTCAATATCTTGGAAAGAATATTAGTATCAACTATAAGAAAAACCTATTTTTTTACTGTAAAAGTTGCAAATTCATTACATTACATAAGGAAAGTCATGTGTTGCCCACATCAGATTTTTTATTATGTTTTATTTCTGCCAGCTATTTTTGTTATTTCATGTTTGGTATATATTAGACATGATTTGTATATGTTTTTGTTCTCTTGCCAACTTTGCTTTAAAGATGTATTTCAACTCCGCACTGTTAAATTCCGAATTTTGGTGATATCATTACCATTAAATACATAAATTATACTAACAAAATATGGATGTACAATGAAAATGCAATATTATGATACTAATAACATTTAAATGAAATATTTGATAGTGTGTGTCTCCATTCTATTTTCTGAGTTCATATTCCATATTATTTAGTTCTCCTTGTATCGGATTCATTATCAGAATTTAAAAAACTAAACAATGAAATAAGCTAAACAATGAAAATGACGACTAATTGAAGAAAATTCAATATCTTAGAAAGAATATAAGTATCTACTATAAGAATAACATTTTTTTAACTGTAAAAGTAGTAAATTCATTGCATTATAAGAAAAGTCATGTGTTGCCCACATCAGATTTTTTAATTTGGATCTACACGTTTTGGGACTTCTAGAATACGAAAAAGCTCTTTTAGCGTGACGTACCTCTATCTCTCTTCCTCTTCCCCTCTCTCTCTCTCTCTCTTTCTCTGTGTGTGTGTTTGTATATATGTGCCTGTTTGTGCATCGGATGTATCTACTCTAAAACTACTGAATGTATCTACTCTGAAACTAATGAATGCATCTACTCTAAAATTAATAAATGTATCTACTTTAAACTGATAGCCTACATTTCACAATATTCTATACTTAAAGCTCTTGTTAATCACCCCGGAGTAGATTAGAATTTGGTATGATTCGGAATAAAATAACCTGCTTATTTTGCTATATGGCCAGCAAATATCGCCAAAATCTAAAATATAAGACTACGTATGATCGAATGCATCCATCAAATTGTTGTTTTTTATGTAATTTTTGACGATGAAAAACATAAGATTAACCCCATTACTCTAGGACAAGTAATCTGTTTGGACGACGGGAAGTACCACCCAACATATACCGGAACCCAGTGGGGGAGACATCCACAAGATCGTACCCTCCTTCTCCTACCACCAACCTCTCGGAAGGGCTTATGGACCCACATATTTAATGTAATCGTACTCCGCGTGAATACCGTCACAATTTCTGTAGAGTCGGGAATTGAAATAAGATCGCCCGTGTGCAATCCCTGCGTTCTAACCACTGGTTTGTCGAGCCCCAAAATAACTCTACTTGTTAATTTTTGCAAGTAAACTTAATTTTGTGAATCCATGAAATAAAGAGAAAATGGATTTGAGTCTGCAGGGAAAGGCATGTGTTATACCAACATCAGATTTTTTATGTCTAAAGTGAACATGAGGCTAAACTTTCCGACGGGTAATTGACTGTATAAAATTCTTTATAAATATAGCTATGCATGTACACTTTCGAATATAAATTTTATTTAACGAAATATATTTTTTGTACGACCCCTGAAAGCTACGTTATGCAAAAGTTAAAAACATTTAATGACATTCCCATAACGGGTATTCAGCGATCTTGTAAACTTGAATAAATTGGATTATCAAATTCTTGACTAAACTTTGAAATTCATTTAAACTAGTTTCTGTTGAAAATTTCACAGAATTGTGTTAAAACCGAATTAAATGAAGTGCTTCCACAATTATTTCCATTCAAGAAATAAAAAAGGCGTTAAATTGATACCATTAGAAGCGTGGGTGTGTGCAACAACTAGCGAAATGAAACGTTATAAGGTTTTAAAGTAGGAACTATTGTTAAGAGGGGGACACTTTACTCTTAAAATACGAAAACGTCAACGGAAGCTTCATCTTTTTAAAAATAAAATATATTGAAATTATTGGAATGAATGTAGTAGTCTAAAGAATAATAATAAATTAGTAATGTAAAGAAAAATAATAAAACAGTAATAAAAATAAAAATAAAAAATAATAAAAATAAAAAATAATTGGAAAGAGAAATAGTATATGCAAATAATAGTAATTTACATAGGTTTCCTTTTTTTTGTTGAAAAAATAACTAAAATGACCTTCACATTACGTCACTCTAACTTCGACAATATTATATATATATATATATATATATATATATATATACTATTGTTAGAAGGTAGCACTTTACTCTTATACGAAATCAAACAAATTGATAAATCACAGGAAGCTTCAACTGTTTAAAAATAAAATCTATTGAAGTTATAGAAATGAATATATATTAGGATAGAGGAAAATAATAAAATAGAAATAAAAATTAAAATTAAAAAAATAATTTAAAATTGAGAAATATTATATAAAACTAATTATAATTTACTTATGTTTTTCTTTTTTTTTCGATAAAATCATAATATTATTATAAACTCCGCTAGAGGTAGCTTTTATACCTGGTATGTAATTTTTATATTGAAATATACAGCAGGTATATTTTTTTACGTCACGAGTGAGCGTAATTCTACTAATGGTGATCGCTTATGAAAAAATGGTATTAGTTTAGTTAGCGATGAAGTCCGGAGCCTGAACAACGCGTTTTACCCTTGGTGCAAAAAATGAAATTCTTTGTTCTTAAAATATTGACCGCGTGATATTGAAACTTTGAGAACGTGAATGGATTATAATATGTCCTCGGCGTCAATTAAATATTTCGCGAAAACTGCAATTATATCCGAGATGTCTGTTCGACTGTTCATTGACGGCTTAATCAACCACTTTCTGTTTATATGTAAAAGTTTACGTGAATTACAAAGATGTTCGAAGTCTATGCTGTATGGTTAAATTATGATCCATCGTCGTCAAATAAAGGAAGATGTATAACAAGTTTGTCAGAGTCTAGTAATTTACCAATCCACTGATTTTTTCACAACTTGCTATCTCAGCTTATTAATCGATCCCGACTCAATTCCCAGCTGCATTACTTCAGCTTCAGTATTCTACTGTGATAAGGCTTTCACACCTCTGTGTTAAAATTGTATATTAAAGTATTGTTTTATTTCTGTGTGATTGAAAGTGTCAATTTCGAAATGTAAATGTCTTTTCTACATGTTTTCAATTACATTGACTTTTAAGGGAAGTGAACTCTAAAATCGCAAAAGTGTTTATGTTCCAGAAAAATAGTAATAGTTTTGTATTTTCGCTTCTTAGTCGCTAGTTGGGAACTTGCAGGTTTTGCGCACGCGCGCGTTTGAAAAAGGATTTTGGAAGCAGTGTGGAAGGAGTCGTGGAAAAATGTAGACGTGTGTGTTTGATTCGCGTATGATCGCGAATTTTAAGAAAAGGTGGATTAATTTTGAAAGTGGAAGGATGTGATTAAAATATGTAACATAGTTCGACAAGTTGTGCGTAGAGTCGTTTGGCTCGGTTCAGAGATGAGTCACTCGTGTTTTTAAATGAATCAGCCTGGTAGTAATGGAATAATGAGTCTTGTGAAAAGAGAAAATGGTTCTTTCACTGGTCGGCTTGAATCGCTAATAGGGCTAGAGGGAAAGCTCATTTTACAGCGATTTGTATTTGCCTGACTCCTCCTTGTGTCCTAAGGTACGAATCAACCAATCTCCGTAACCAACCAAGATGTCGAATTCCGCCAGCATGATGTTGTGTAGTCAAGTTTCCCGACCATTATGGATTTTGTTCTGCGCAAGAATCTCGATGAGTTTATGCCGAGAGTCCATCCTGATATCCTTTCCCATGGTACAGAATTGTAAATGTTATATTTAAAAGAGACGAGGTAAAGTTTTATATATATTTAGTCTTCCACCTAACGAATAGAGTGTTAATTGTCAAATCCTCGTGAGTATCAAGTCATTGATGATGTTATATGAAAATGTCGTATATGTTCAAAGTATACAAATGTGATATATAAATGTCAAGTATAATGTGAGGAATATTGTGTTTATTTTATGTATCAGAAAATATGTGTATTCTCTTGGTTCCTCTTCCTCCAGGGGTGTTCTTAATGGTCACCCTACCGAGTGTAACTCTGAGTTATTGCGAGAAATGCTTGTACTCCACTGTTTTCGATCAACTGCCTTGTTATTTCATGTTTAATAAATGTGTTTGATTTCAAAACTTTGTCTTCTCTGTCGAGTATACCAAAACGTTCGCGACAGAATTGGTGCCGTTACTTTTCTCGGTGAGTGGGGAAGAGCTGAGAGAATTAAAATTTTTAAAAAATTTTCTTAAGAATTGAAATTTTGAAGGTTAAAAATTACCGTTGTGCTAAAATGAGTGTTTTCTTAAGTAAACAGAGTTCCATGTTCTGTTTTCGGTATTCTCAAAAACGAGTGTTCTTGGAATTTGATATGTGCCATTTGATAAAAAAAATTGATTTGTTTGCATATTTATGTCATTTGATTTGATAAAAACTGGTTTTATTGTAAATACTGTTTAAGAACATTGCAATTGCATATTGTGTTAAACTATACGAGTATATTTGATTGTTATGCAAAATGGCTCCAATTACTAGAAACAAAAAAGTAAATGTCGGTAAGATGAGTAAAAATTCAAGTAAAAAATTAAATTCCTCCTTGAATTTGTCGCTTGAGATTGCTACTGAGTCGGATACTGTTAATTCTAAAAGTAAAGTTAAAAATGTTAGCCACAAAGCTAAATCTAATGAGGAAAATATATCAGATAAATCGCCGGTATGTCTGAATTCTTCTTCTGGCACTTTGCCAAATCAAAACAGTGCTTCATCGGTAATTGATAACATGTTAAAATCATTCCATATTTTCACACCTAAGTTCGCACATCATATTCCAAAATTCTCGGGAAATTCAGAGCTTTCGTTGTCACAGTTTTTGGAAAAGTTAAATTTAGTAGCCACTCATGCAAACTGGAGTGAGTGTGACAAATTAGTTTGTTTGAGATTGAATTTAGAGGGGGAAGCAAATAGATTGATTGAAGAGAATCCAAAGCACAGAAATTGTAAAAATTTGCAGGAAATTATTCACATTTTGAAAGATCATTTTGAAGTGACCGAAAATGTTACTAAAAACATAATTTCACTCGTGAACTTTACACAGAGACCAAATGAGTCGGTTAAACAGTTTTCGATGAGAATCGAAGCTGCTTCATTTAAGGTTGTTCCGGAAGATGTAGATTCCGAAAGTGAGAATAAAATCAGGCAAACACTTTTAAAAACTTCATTTATTAATGGTTTATATCCGGAACTAAAAAGATTGGTGTTGTCACAAAACCCTAGAGATTTTTATTCGGCTAGAAAACTTCCAATTCTTGAGGAATCTATTTTAAATGAAAATAATGCTATGTACTTGACTAATCCGGTACTTACAAAAAAAGGTGTTCTCACACCAGAAAAATATGTTCTCACACCAGATCAAAGTGAAAGTATGTCAGATTTAAAAAGAAAAGTGTTAGAACAGGAAAGGGACATTGAATTTCTTAGGGGTAAAATAGAAAAATTTAAGTTTAATTCAGATAAAGTTAACGAAAAGCGTTCACCGCGTCCAAAGTGTGACAAATGTGGTAAATTAGGTCACGTTCAAGAACAGTGTTGGAAAAAGGTTTTTCAAAAAAGAGATGTGTACGGTATAAAATGTAGGAAAATTTATACCAGTCCTGGAACTAGGTATCACCAGGGTGAAAGACACAGAGGGCAAATGTCTGCAAATGAGTGGAAGTATAGAAAGCAAGGAACGCAAAATTATAAAAATAAGGAGTCATATAAATCTTTGCAAAATTCCAAAAATCATTCTTCTGGGAATCAGAGTAGATATCCCATGCACAATTATAATAATAGAAAAACTTTTGATAGGCAAACATCACATTTTGAGGAAAATAATATTTGTCATAATATTACAAATTCTTTGTCATCTTCTTCTATTATAAAAGGAAAATTAGTGAGCAGTGAAGTGTCAATATTGATTGATACGGGTAGTTCAATTAATTTAGTGTATGAGGAAGCTTTAAATACTGTACCCATTGCACATATGTTGCTAACATACAAACCAACAATTTTGCGTAGCTTTAGTTCACAAGATACTAAAGTTGAATGTTTAGCCACTATTTCACTAAATTTGGGAAAAGAAAGATTCCCTACCGAATTTTTTGTGTTAAAATCACCAGCTCCTATTTCATATAATGTAATCCTTGGTAACAAGTTTTTACATAAACATAATGCTATTATAGATTATAATCACTTCTGTTTTAAGTTTTCAAACTCTTCCATTCCTTTTGTTGGTTATCAATGTACGAATAATTTACTTTCGATTTCAAATCATGAACCGGCAAATGAGTCGGAAAGTGCAGACTCAAACCTAAGTAGTGTCGCAAAGCGTATTGCTGTGCCTGACTCGCAGATGAGTAGTGGAAAAAATGTTCGTGTGGTAGAGGACTGTAAACCGAAAGAGTTCCATACGAATGCATGTGCCATATGCAAAGCAGATCTGGCACCGGTAGTGAATGAGTCTCAGGTCATTCATAATATTATATTTTCAATTGTTTCACAAAATGTTTTGCAAAACTGTATGCTATGTTAAAATGGATCCAATATTTCTGAACTTCTGTGTAATTTGCTTTATGTGTCAGTCAGCTGAATGTTCTGTACTGCAAGTTCTGTGCCAGTGCAGCTTTCTGAATGTGAGTGCCATGTTAATCAGGTTGAAGTAGTGTTTTAAAATTCTAAATACTTAAATAATAATTTTTTTTTTGCTTTACTTTAATGATAAGCAGTAATGTTTTAAAGTAATTTTAAGATAATTAAGTACTTGATGGATTAGAGTTTTGGTAAGGATTTTTAAGGATAACTGATAATTTTTATCTCTGTTTTATTTTATGAATGTGTGAATGATTTTTTTTTAATTTAAAGGTCTAGTAAATTTTAGAAATTTTTTTTGTCATTTGGTGTTTGTTGACTTATTGGTTGGGGGTACCGCCACCTCTAGGTTTGCAACTTTCTAATGGACTTGTTTCTTGCCTGGGTGCCTGATCAACATTCTTGGTTTGAAAATTTGTCTCATTTTCTAAATTAGTAATTTTTTTAAATGTCTTTTAAAGTAATTTGTTGGCAAGGTTGGATAATAGTTAATAAATTGATTTCTGTGAAAAGTAAATTTATAGAATTTTAATTGTAAAATTTTTGAAGAAAGAAAACTTTTTGTTTAGTTAAACTTTTTGTGAGTTGAGTAAATTAAATTTTCATGTCTCTGTGGTACTCACCAGAAAATGTATTAGTGTTTAAGTTTTAAAAGGGGCAATTTCATCATTTGTGTCTTGTTAATTTGGTGTTGTCTTGTAAAGGTCTATGCTTGTATTGAGACTTATTTTTTTTTGACTCACGAGTCAAACTTTAGGCCACTCTTGGATTTTGGTTATTATGCTGGTCATGATCTTGTTTGTTTTTGTTTTTTTTCTTTGATGTACATGTACATCGCTCAAAATTTACACTAAATTCCTCTCAATGGAACATATGTCATTGGGAACTTAATGCAGGTATTTTCCTAGTATTGTGTGGAAAAATTCCCCGCTCTGCAGGAAATTTTTCTCCCGGGCCCCGAAGGAGTGTGATAAGGCTTTCACACCTCTGTGTTAAAATTGTATATTAAAGTATTGTTTTATTTCTGTGTGATTGAAAGTGTCAATTTCGAAATGTAAATGTCTCTTCTACATGTTTTCAATTACATTGACTTTTAAGGGAAGTGAACTCTAAAATCGCAAAAGTGTTTATGTTCCAGAAAAATAGTAATAGTTTTGTATTTTCGCTTCTTAGTCGCTAGTTGGGAACTTGCAGGTTTTGCGCACGCGCGCGTTTGAAAAAGGATTTTGGAAGCAGTGTGGAAGGAGTCGTGGAAAAATGTAGACGTGTGTGTTTGATTCGCGTATGATCGCGAATTTTAAGAAAAGGTGGATTAATTTTGAAAGTGGAAGGATGTGATTAAAATATGTAACATAGTTCGACAAGTTGTGCGTAGAGTCGTTTGGCTCGGTTCAGAGATGAGTCACTCGTGTTTTTAAATGAATCAGCCTGGTAGTAATGGAATAATGAGTCTTGTGAAAAGAGAAAATGGTTCTTTCACTGGTCGGCTTGAATCGCTAATAGGGCTAGAGGGAAAGCTCATTTTACAGCGATTTGTATTTGCCTGACTCCTCCTTGTGTCCTAAGGTACGAATCAACCAATCTCCGTAACCAACCAAGATGTCGAATTCCGCCAGCATGATGTTGTGTAGTCAAGTTTCCCGACCATTATGGATTTTGTTCTGCGCAAGAATCTCGATGAGTTTATGCCGAGAGTCCATCCTGATATCCTTTCCCATGGTACAGAATTGTAAATGTTATATTTAAAAGAGACGAGGTAAAGTTTTATATATATTTAGTCTTCCACCTAACGAATAGAGTGTTAATTGTCAAATCCTCGTGAGTATCAAGTCATTGATGATGTTATATGAAAATGTCGTATATGTTCAAAGTATACAAATGTGATATATAAATGTCAAGTATAATGTGAGGAATATTGTGTTTATTTTATGTATCAGAAAATATGTGTATTCTCTTGGTTCCTCTTCCTCCAGGGGTGTTCTTAATGGTCACCCTACCGAGTGTAACTCTGAGTTATTGCGAAAAATGCTTGTACTCCACTGTTTTCGATCAACTGCCTTGTTATTTCATGTTTAATAAATGTGTTTGATTTCAAAACTTTGTCTTCTCTGTCGAGTATACCAAAACGTTCGCGACAGAATTGGTGCCGTTACTTTTCTCGGTGAGTGGGGAAGAGCTGAGAGAATTAAAATTTTTAAAAAATTTTCTTAAGAATTGAAATTTTGAAGGTTAAAAATTACCGTTGTGCTAAAATGAGTGTTTTCTTAAGTAAACAGAGTTCCATGTTCTGTTTTCGGTATTCTCAAAAACGAGTGTTCTTGGAATTTGATATGTGCCATTTGATAAAAAAAATTTATTTGTTTGCATATTTATGTCATTTGATTTGATAAAAACTGGTTTTATTGTAAATACTGTTTAAGAACATTGCAATTGCATATTGTGTTAAACTATACGAGTATATTTGATTGTTATGCAAAATGGCTCCAATTACTAGAAACAAAAAAGTAAATGTCGGTAAGATGAGTAAAAATTCAAGTAAAAAATTAAATTCCTCCTTGAATTTGTCGCTTGAGATTGCTACTGAGTCGGATACTGTTAATTCTAAAAGTAAAGTTAAAAATGTTAGCCACAAAGCTAAATCTAATGAGGAAAATATATCAGATAAATCGCCGGTATGTCTGAATTCTTCTTCTGGCACTTTGCCAAATCAAAACAGTGCTTCATCGGTAAATGATAACATGTTAAAATCATTCCATATTTTCACACCTAAGTTCGCACATCATATTCCAAAATTCTCGGGAAATTCAGAGCTTTCGTTGTCACAGTTTTTGGAAAAGTTAAATTTAGTAGCCACTCATGCAAACTGGAGTGAGTGTGACAAATTAGTTTGTTTGAGATTGAATTTAGAGGGGGAAGCAAATAGATTGATTGAAGAGAATCCAAAGCACAGAAATTGTAAAAATTTGCAGGAAATTATTCACATTTTGAAAGATCATTTTGAAGTGACCGAAAATGTTACTAAAAACATAATTTCACTCGTGAACTTTACACAGAGACCAAATGAGTCGGTTAAACAGTTTTCGATGAGAATCGAAGCTGCTTCATTTAAGGTTGTTCCGGAAGATGTAGATTCCGAAAGTGAGAATAAAATCAGGCAAACACTTTTAAAAACTTCATTTATTAATGGTTTATATCCGGAACTAAAAAGATTGGTGTTGTCACAAAACCCTAGAGATTTTTATTCGGCTAGAAAACTTGCAATTCTTGAGGAATCTATTTTAAATGAAAATAATGCTATGTACTTGACTAATCCGGTACTTACAAAAAAAGGTGTTCTCACACCAGAAAAATATGTTCTCACACCAGATCAAAGTGAAAGTATGTCAGATTTAAAAAGAAAAGTGTTAGAACAGGAAAGGGACATTGAATTTCTTAGGGGTAAAATAGAAAAATTTAAGTTTAATTCAGATAAAGTTAACGAAAAGCGTTCACCGCGTCCAAAGTGTGACAAATGTGGTAAATTAGGTCACGTTCAAGAACAGTGTTGGAAAAAGGTTTTTCAAAAAAGAGATGTGTACGGTATAAAATGTAGGAAAATTTATACCAGTCCTGGAACTAGGTATCACCAGGGTGAAAGACACAGAGGGCAAATGTCTGCAAATGAGTGGAAGTATAGAAAGCAAGGAACGCAAAATTATAAAAATAAGGAGTCATATAAATCTTTGCAAAATTCCAAAAATCATTCTTCTGGGAATCAGAGTAGATATCCCATGCACAATTATAATAATAGAAAAACTTTTGATAGGCAAACATCACATTTTGAGGAAAATAATATTTGTCATAATATTACAAATTCTTTGTCATCTTCTTCTATTATAAAAGGAAAATTAGTGAGCAGTGAAGTGTCAATATTGATTGATACGGGTAGTTCAATTAATTTAGTGTATGAGGAAGCTTTAAATACTGTACCCATTGCACATATGTTGCTAACATACAAACCAACAATTTTGCGTAGCTTTAGTTCACAAGATACTAAAGTTGAATGTTTAGCCACTATTTCACTAAATTTGGGAAAAGAAAGATTCCCTACCGAATTTTTTGTGTTAAAATCACCAGCTCCTATTTCATATAATGTAATCCTTGGTAACAAGTTTTTACATAAACATAATGCTATTATAGATTATAATCACTTCTGTTTTAAGTTTTCAAACTCTTCCATTCCTTTTGTTGGTTATCAATGTACGAATAATTTACTTTCGATTTCAAATCATGAACCGGCAAATGAGTCGGAAAGTGCAGACTCAAACCTAAGTAGTGTCGCAAAGCGTATTGCTGTGCCTGACTCGCAGATGAGTAGTGGAAAAAATGTTCGTGTGGTAGAGGACTGTAAACCGAAAGAGTTCCATACGAATGCATGTGCCATATGCAAAGCAGATCTGGCACCGGTAGTGAATGAGTCTCAGGTCATTCATAATATTATATTTTCAATTGTTTCACAAAATGTTTTGCAAAACTGTATGCTATGTTAAAATGGATCCAATATTTCTGAACTTCTGTGTAATTTGCTTTATGTGTCAGTCAGCTGAATGTTCTGTACTGCAAGTTCTGTGCCAGTGCAGCTTTCTGAATGTGAGTGCCATGTTAATCAGGTTGAAGTAGTGTTTTAAAATTCTAAATACTTAAATAATAATTTTTTTTTTGCTTTACTTTAATGATAAGCAGTAATGTTTTAAAGTAATTTTAAGATAATTAAGTACTTGATGGATTAGAGTTTTGGTAAGGATTTTTAAGGATAACTGATAATTTTTATCTCTGTTTTATTTTATGAATGTGTGAATGATTTTTTTTTAATTTAAAGGTCTAGTAAATTTTAGAAATTTTTTTTGTCATTTGGTGTTTGTTGACTTATTGGTTGGGGGTACCGCCACCTCTAGGTTTGCAACTTTCTAATGGACTTGTTTCTTGCCTGGGTGCCTGATCAACATTCTTGGTTTGAAAATTTGTCTCATTTTCTAAATTAGTAATTTTTTTAAATGTCTTTTAAAGTAATTTGTTGGCAAGGTTGGATAATAGTTAATAAATTGATTTCTGTGAAAAGTAAATTTATAGAATTTTAATTGTAAAATTTTTGAAGAAAGAAAACTTTTTGTTTAGTTAAACTTTTTGTGAGTTGAGTAAATTAAATTTTCATGTCTCTGTGGTACTCACCAGAAAATGTATTAGTGTTTAAGTTTTAAAAGGGGCAATTTCATCATTTGTGTCTTGTTAATTTGGTGTTGTCTTGTAAAGGTCTATGCTTGTATTGAGACTTATTTTTTTTTGACTCACGAGTCAAACTTTAGGCCACTCTTGGATTTTGGTTATTATGCTGGTCATGATCTTGTTTGTTTTTGTTTTTTTTCTTTGATGTACATGTACATCGCTCAAAATTTACACTAAATTCCTCTCAATGGAACATATGTCATTGGGAACTTAATGCAGGTATTTTCCTAGTATTGTGTGGAAAAATTCCCCGCTCTGCAGGAAATTTTTCTCCCGGGCCCCGAAGGAGTGTGATAAGGCTTTCACACCTCTGTGTTAAAATTGTATATTAAAGTATTGTTTTATTTCTGTGTGATTGAAAGTGTCAATTTCGAAATGTAAATGTCTCTTCTACATGTTTTCAATTACATTGACTTTTAAGGGAAGTGAACTCTAAAATCGCAAAAGTGTTTATGTTCCAGAAAAATAGTAATAGTTTTGTATTTTCGCTTCTTAGTCGCTAGTTGGGAACTTGCAGGTTTTGCGCACGCGCGCGTTTGAAAAAGGATTTTGGAAGCAGTGTGGAAGGAGTCGTGGAAAAATGTAGACGTGTGTGTTTGATTCGCGTATGATCGCGAATTTTAAGAAAAGGTGGATTAATTTTGAAAGTGGAAGGATGTGATTAAAATATGTAACATAGTTCGACAAGTTGTGCGTAGAGTCGTTTGGCTCGGTTCAGAGATGAGTCACTCGTGTTTTTAAATGAATCAGCCTGGTAGTAATGGAATAATGAGTCTTGTGAAAAGAGAAAATGGTTCTTTCACTGGTCGGCTTGAATCGCTAATAGGGCTAGAGGGAAAGCTCATTTTACAGCGATTTGTATTTGCCTGACTCCTCCTTGTGTCCTAAGGTACGAATCAACCAATCTCCGTAACCAACCAAGATGTCGAATTCCGCCAGCATGATGTTGTGTAGTCAAGTTTCCCGACCATTATGGATTTTGTTCTGCGAAAGAATCTCGATGAGTTTATGCCGAGAGTCCATCCTGATATCCTTTCCCATGGTACAGAATTGTAAATGTTATATTTAAAAGAGACGAGGTAAAGTTTTATATATATTTAGTCTTCCACCTAACGAATAGAGTGTTAATTGTCAAATCCTCGTGAGTATCAAGTCATTGATGATGTTATATGAAAATGTCGTATATGTTCAAAGTATACAAATGTGATATATAAATGTCAAGTATAATGTGAGGAATATTGTGTTTATTTTATGTATCAGAAAATATGTGTATTCTCTTGGTTCCTCTTCCTCCAGGGGTGTTCTTAATGGTCACCCTACCGAGTGTAACTCTGAGTTATTGCGAGAAATGCTTGTACTCCACTGTTTTCGATCAACTGCCTTGTTATTTCATGTTTAATAAATGTGTTTGATTTCAAAACTTTGTCTTCTCTGTCGAGTATACCAAAACGTTCGCGACAGAATTGGTGCCGTTACTTTTCTCGGTGAGTGGGGAAGAGCTGAGAGAATTAAAATTTTTAAAAAATTTTCTTAAGAATTGAAATTTTGAAGGTTAAAAATTACCGTTGTGCTAAAATGAGTGTTTTCTTAAGTAAACAGAGTTCCATGTTCTGTTTTCGGTATTCTCAAAAACGAGTGTTCTTGGAATTTGATATGTGCCATTTGATAAAAAAAATTGATTTGTTTGCATATTTATGTCATTTGATTTGATAAAAACTGGTTTTATTGTAAATACTGTTTAAGAACATTGCAATTGCATATTGTGTTAAACTATACGAGTATATTTGATTGTTATGCAAAATGGCTCCAATTACTAGAAACAAAAAAGTAAATGTCGGTAAGATGAGTAAAAATTCAAGTAAAAAATTAAATTCGTCCTTGAATTTGTCGCTTGAGATTGCTACTGAGTCGGATACTGTTAATTCTAAAAGTAAAGTTAAAAATGTTAGCCACAGAGCTAAATCTAATGAGGAAAATATATCAGATAAATCGCCGGTATGTCTGAATTCTTCTTCTGGCACTTTGCCAAATCAAAACAGTGCTTCATCGGTAAATGATAACATGTTAAAATCATTCCATATTTTCACACCTAAGTTCGCACATCATATTCCAAAATTCTCGGGAAATTCAGAGCTTTCGTTGTCACAGTTTTTGGAAAAGTTAAATTTAGTAGCCACTCATGCAAACTGGAGTGAGTGTGACAAATTAGTTTGTTTGAGATTGAATTTAGAGGGGGAAGCAAATAGATTGATTGAAGAGAATCCAAAGCACAGAAATTGTAAAAATTTGCAGGAAATTATTCACATTTTGAAAGATTATTTTGAAGTGACCGAAAATGTTACTAAAAACATAATTTCACTCGTGAACTTTACACAGAGACCAAATGAGTCGGTTAAACAGTTTTCGATGAGAATCGAAGCTGCTTCATTTAAGGTTGTTCCGGAAGATGTAGATTCCGAAAGTGAGAATAAAATCAGGCAAACACTTTTAAAAACTTCATTTATTAATGGTTTATATCCGGAACTAAAAAGATTGGTGTTGTCACAAAACCCTAGAGATTTTTATTCGGCTAGAAAACTTGCAATTCTTGAGGAATCTATTTTAAATGAAAATAATGCTATGTACTTGACTAATCCGGTACTTACAAAAAAAGGTGTTCTCACACCAGAAAAATATGTTCTCACACCAGATCAAAGTGAAAGTATGTCAGATTTAAAAAGAAAAGTGTTAGAACAGGAAAGGGACATTGAATTTCTTAGGGGTAAAATAGAAAAATTTAAGTTTAATTCAGATAAAGTTAACGAAAAGCGTTCACCGCGTCCAAAGTGTGACAAATGTGGTAAATTAGGTCACGTTCAAGAACAGTGTTGGAAAAAGGTTTTTCAAAAAAGAGATGTGTACGGTATAAAATGTAGGAAAATTTATACCAGTCCTGGAACTAGGTATCACCAGGGTGAAAGACACAGAGGGCAAATGTCTGCAAATGAGTGGAAGTATAGAAAGCAAGGAACGCAAAATTATAAAAATAAGGAGTCATATAAATCTTTGCAAAATTCCAAAAATCATTCTTCTGGGAATCAGAGTAGATATCCCATGCACAATTATAATAATAGAAAAACTTTTGATAGGCAAACATCACATTTTGAGGAAAATAATATTTGTCATAATATTACAAATTCTTTGTCATCTTCTTCTATTATAAAAGGAAAATTAGTGAGCAGTGAAGTGTCAATATTGATTGATACGGGTAGTTCAATTAATTTAGTGTATGAGGAAGCTTTAAATACTGTACCCATTGCACATATGTTGCTAACATACAAACCAACAATTTTGCGTAGCTTTAGTTCACAAGATACTAAAGTTGAATGTTTAGCCACTATTTCACTAAATTTGGGAAAAGAAAGATTCCCTACCGAATTTTTTGTGTTAAAATCACCAGCTCCTATTTCATATAATGTAATCCTTGGTAACAAGTTTTTACATAAACATAATGCTATTATAGATTATAATCACTTCTGTTTTAAGTTTTCAAACTCTTCCATTCCTTTTGTTGGTTATCAATGTACGAATAATTTACTTTCGATTTCAAATCATGAACCGGCAAATGAGTCGGAAAGTGCAGACTCAAACCTAAGTAGTGTCGCAAAGCGTATTGCTGTGCCTGACTCGCAGATGAGTAGTGGAAAAAATGTTCGTGTGGTAGAGGACTGTAAACCGAAAGAGTTCCATACGAATGCATGTGCCATATGCAAAGCAGATCTGGCACCGGTAGTGAATGAGTCTCAGGTCATTCATAATATTATATTTTCAATTGTTTCACAAAATGTTTTGCAAAACTGTATGCTATGTTAAAATGGATCCAATATTTCTGAACTTCTGTGTAATTTGCTTTATGTGTCAGTCAGCTGAATGTTCTGTACTGCAAGTTCTGTGCCAGTGCAGCTTTCTGAATGTGAGTGCCATGTTAATCAGGTTGAAGTAGTGTTTTAAAATTCTAAATACTTAAATAATAATTTTTTTTTTGCTTTACTTTAATGATAAGCAGTAATGTTTTAAAGTAATTTTAAGATAATTAAGTACTTGATGGATTAGAGTTTTGGTAAGGATTTTTAAGGATAACTGATAATTTTTATCTCTGTTTTATTTTATGAATGTGTGAATGATTTTTTTTTAATTTAAAGGTCTAGTAAATTTTAGAAATTTTTTTTGTCATTTGGTGTTTGTTGACTTATTGGTTGGGGGTACCGCCACCTCTAGGTTTGCAACTTTCTAATGGACTTGTTTCTTGCCTGGGTGCCTGATCAACATTCTTGGTTTGAAAATTTGTCTCATTTTCTAAATTAGTAATTTTTTTAAATGTCTTTTAAAGTAATTTGTTGGCAAGGTTGGATAATAGTTAATAAATTGATTTCTGTGAAAAGTAAATTTATAGAATTTTAATTGTAAAATTTTTGAAGAAAGAAAACTTTTTGTTTAGTTAAACTTTTTGTGAGTTGAGTAAATTAAATTTTCATGTCTCTGTGGTACTCACCAGAAAATGTATTAGTGTTTAAGTTTTAAAAGGGGCAATTTCATCATTTGTGTCTTGTTAATTTGGTGTTGTCTTGTAAAGGTCTATGCTTGTATTGAGACTTATTTTTTTTTGACTCACGAGTCAAACTTTAGGCCACTCTTGGATTTTGGTTATTATGCTGGTCATGATCTTGTTTGTTTTTGTTTTTTTTCTTTGATGTACATGTACATCGCTCAAAATTTACACTAAATTCCTCTCAATGGAACATATGTCATTGGGAACTTAATGCAGGTATTTTCCTAGTATTGTGTGGAAAAATTCCCCGCTCTGCAGGAAATTTTTCTCCCGGGCCCCGAAGGAGTGTGATAAGGCTTTCACACCTCTGTGTTAAAATTGTATATTAAAGTATTGTTTTATTTCTGTGTGATTGAAAGTGTCAATTTCGAAATGTAAATGTCTCTTCTACATGTTTTCAATTACATTGACTTTTAAGGGAAGTGAACTCTAAAATCGCAAAAGTGTTTATGTTCCAGAAAAATAGTAATAGTTTTGTATTTTCGCTTCTTAGTCGCTAGTTGGGAACTTGCAGGTTTTGCGCACGCGCGCGTTTGAAAAAGGATTTTGGAAGCAGTGTGGAAGGAGTCGTGGAAAAATGTAGACGTGTGTGTTTGATTCGCGTATGATCGCGAATTTTAAGAAAAGGTGGATTAATTTTGAAAGTGGAAGGATGTGATTAAAATATGTAACATAGTTCGACAAGTTGTGCGTAGAGTCGTTTGGCTCGGTTCAGAGATGAGTCACTCGTGTTTTTAAATGAATCAGCCTGGTAGTAATGGAATAATGAGTCTTGTGAAAAGAGAAAATGGTTCTTTCACTGGTCGGCTTGAATCGCTAATAGGGCTAGAGGGAAAGCTCATTTTACAGCGATTTGTATTTGCCTGACTCCTCCTTGTGTCCTAAGGTACGAATCAACCAATCTCCGTAACCAACCAAGATGTCGAATTCCGCCAGCATGATGTTGTGTAGTCAAGTTTCCCGACCATTATGGATTTTGTTCTGCGCAAGAATCTCGATGAGTTTATGCCGAGAGTCCATCCTGATATCCTTTCCCATGGTACAGAATTGTAAATGTTATATTTAAAAGAGACGAGGTAAAGTTTTATATATATTTAGTCTTCCACCTAACGAATAGAGTGTTAATTGTCAAATCCTCGTGAGTATCAAGTCATTGATGATGTTATATGAAAATGTCGTATATGTTCAAAGTATACAAATGTGATATATAAATGTCAAGTATAATGTGAGGAATATTGTGTTTATTTTATGTATCAGAAAATATGTGTATTCTCTTGGTTCCTCTTCCTCCAGGGGTGTTCTTAATGGTCACCCTACCGAGTGTAACTCTGAGTTATTGCGAGAAATGCTTGTACTCCACTGTTTTCGATCAACTGCCTTGTTATTTCATGTTTAATAAATGTGTTTGATTTCAAAACTTTGTCTTCTCTGTCGAGTATACCAAAACGTTCGCGACAGAATTGGTGCCGTTACTTTTCTCGGTGAGTGGGGAAGAGCTGAGAGAATTAAAATTTTTAAAAAATTTTCTTAAGAATTGAAATTTTGAAGGTTAAAAATTACCGTTGTGCTAAAATGAGTGTTTTCTTAAGTAAACAGAGTTCCATGTTCTGTTTTCGGTATTCTCAAAAACGAGTGTTCTTGGAATTTGATATGTGCCATTTGATAAAAAAAATTGATTTGTTTGCATATTTATGTCATTTGATTTGATAAAAACTGGTTTTATTGTAAATACTGTTTAAGAACATTGCAATTGCATATTGTGTTAAACTATACGAGTATATTTGATTGTTATGCAAAATGGCTCCAATTACTAGAAACAAAAAAGTAAATGTCGGTAAGATGAGTAAAAATTCAAGTAAAAAATTAAATTCCTCCTTGAATTTGTCGCTTGAGATTGCTACTGAGTCGGATACTGTTAATTCTAAAAGTAAAGTTAAAAATGTTAGCCACAAAGCTAAATCTAATGAGGAAAATATATCAGATAAATCGCCGGTATGTCTGAATTCTTCTTCTGGCACTTTGCCAAATCAAAACAGTGCTTCATCGGTAAATGATAACATGTTAAAATCATTCCATATTTTCACACCTAAGTTCGCACATCATATTCCAAAATTCTCGGGAAATTCAGAGCTTTCGTTGTCACAGTTTTTGGAAAAGTTAAATTTAGTAGCCACTCATGCAAACTGGAGTGAGTGTGACAAATTAGTTTGTTTGAGATTGAATTTAGAGGGGGAAGCAAATAGATTGATTGAAGAGAATCCAAAGCACAGAAATTGTAAAAATTTGCAGGAAATTATTCACATTTTGAAAGATCATTTTGAAGTGACCGAAAATGTTACTAAAAACATAATTTCACTCGTGAACTTTACACAGAGACCAAAT
The DNA here is from genome assembly GCA_951213105.1 of Amaurobius ferox. Taxonomy (NCBI): domain Eukaryota; kingdom Metazoa; phylum Arthropoda; class Arachnida; order Araneae; family Amaurobiidae; genus Amaurobius; species Amaurobius ferox. Next base: position 126,547,361 of record OX578139.1, read on the forward strand.
GAGTCGGTTAAACAGTTTTCGATGAGAATCGAAGCTGCTTCATTTAAGGTTGTTCCGGAAGATGTAGATTCCGAAAGTGAGAATAAAATCAGGCAAACACTTTTAAAAACTTCATTTATTAATGGTTTATATCCGGAACTAAAAAGATTGGTGTTGTCACAAAACCCTAGAGATTTTTATTCGGCTAGAAAACTTGCAATTCTTGAGGAATCTATTTTAAATGAAAATAATGCTATGTACTTGACTAATCCGGTACTTACAAAAAAAGGTGTTCTCACACCAGAAAAATATGTTCTCACACCAGATCAAAGTGAAAGTATGTCAGATTTAAAAAGAAAAGTGTTAGAACAGGAAAGGGACATTGAATTTCTTAGGGGTAAAATAGAAAAATTTAAGTTTAATTCAGATAAAGTTAACGAAAAGCGTTCACCGCGTCCAAAGTGTGACAAATGTGGTAAATTAGGTCACGTTCAAGAACAGTGTTGGAAAAAGGTTTTTCAAAAAAGAGATGTGTACGGTATAAAATGTAGGAAAATTTATACCAGTCCTGGAACTAGGTATCACCAGGGTGAAAGACACAGAGGGCAAATGTCTGCAAATGAGTGGAAGTATAGAAAGCAAGGAACGCAAAATTATAAAAATAAGGAGTCATATAAATCTTTGCAAAATTCCAAAAATCATTCTTCTGGGAATCAGAGTAGATATCCCATGCACAATTATAATAATAGAAAAACTTTTGATAGGCAAACATCACATTTTGAGGAAAATAATATTTGTCATAATATTACAAATTCTTTGTCATCTTCTTCTATTATAAAAGGAAAATTAGTGAGCAGTGAAGTGTCAATATTGATTGATACGGGTAGTTCAATTAATTTAGTGTATGAGGAAGCTTTAAATACTGTACCCATTGCACATATGTTGCTAACATACAAACCAACAATTTTGCGTAGCTTTAGTTCACAAGATACTAAAGTTGAATGTTTAGCCACTATTTCACTAAATTTGGGAAAAGAAAAATTCCCTACCGAATTTTTTGTGTTAAAATCACCAGCTCCTATTTCATATAATGTAATCCTTGGTAACAAGTTTTTACATAAACATAATGCTATTATAGATTATAATCACTTCTGTTTTAAGTTTTCAAACTCTTCCATTCCTTTTGTTGGTTATCAATGTACGAATAATTTACTTTCGATTTCAAATCATGAACCGGCAAATGAGTCGGAAAGTGCAGACTCAAACCTAAGTAGTGTCGCAAAGCGTATTGCTGTGCCTGACTCGCAGATGAGTAGTGGAAAAAATGTTCGTGTGGTAGAGGACTGTAAACCGAAAGAGTTCCATACGAATGCATGTGCCATATGCAAAGCAGATCTGGCACCGGTAGTGAATGAGTCTCAGGTCATTCATAATATTATATTTTCAATTGTTTCACAAAATGTTTTGCAAAACTGTATGCTATGTTAAAATGGATCCAATATTTCTGAACTTCTGTGTAATTTGCTTTATGTGTCAGTCAGCTGAATGTTCTGTACTGCAAGTTCTGTGCCAGTGCAGCTTTCTGAATGTGAGTGCCATGTTAATCAGGTTGAAGTAGTGTTTTAAAATTCTAAATACTTAAATAATAATTTTTTTTTTGCTTTACTTTAATGATAAGCAGTAATGTTTTAAAGTAATTTTAAGATAATTAAGTACTTGATGGATTAGAGTTTTGGTAAGGATTTTTAAGGATAACTGATAATTTTTATCTCTGTTTTATTTTATGAATGTGTGAATGATTTTTTTTTAATTTAAAGGTCTAGTAAATTTTAGAAATTTTTTTTGTCATTTGGTGTTTGTTGACTTATTGGTTGGGGGTACCGCCACCTCTAGGTTTGCAACTTTCTAATGGACTTGTTTCTTGCCTGGGTGCCTGATCAACATTCTTGGTTTGAAAATTTGTCTCATTTTCTAAATTAGTAATTTTTTTAAATGTCTTTTAAAGTAATTTGTTGGCAAGGTTGGATAATAGTTAATAAATTGATTTCTGTGAAAAGTAAATTTATAGAATTTTAATTGTAAAATTTTTGAAGAAAGAAAACTTTTTGTTTAGTTAAACTTTTTGTGAGTTGAGTAAATTAAATTTTCATGTCTCTGTGGTACTCACCAGAAAATGTATTAGTGTTTAAGTTTTAAAAGGGGCAATTTCATCATTTGTGTCTTGTTAATTTGGTGTTGTCTTGTAAAGGTCTATGCTTGTATTGAGACTTATTTTTTTTTGACTCACGAGTCAAACTTTAGGCCACTCTTGGATTTTGGTTATTATGCTGGTCATGATCTTGTTTGTTTTTGTTTTTTTTCTTTGATGTACATGTACATCGCTCAAAATTTACACTAAATTCCTCTCAATGGAACATATGTCATTGGGAACTTAATGCAGGTATTTTCCTAGTATTGTGTGGAAAAATTCCCCGCTCTGCAGGAAATTTTTCTCCCGGGCCCCGAAGGAGTGTGATAAGGCTTTCACACCTCTGTGTTAAAATTGTATATTAAAGTATTGTTTTATTTCTGTGTGATTGAAAGTGTCAATTTCGAAATGTAAATGTCTCTTCTACATGTTTTCAATTACATTGACTTTTAAGGGAAGTGAACTCTAAAATCGCAAAAGTGTTTATGTTCCAGAAAAATAGTAATAGTTTTGTATTTTCGCTTCTTAGTCGCTAGTTGGGAACTTGCAGGTTTTGCGCACGCGCGCGTTTGAAAAAGGATTTTGGAAGCAGTGTGGAAGGAGTCGTGGAAAAATGTAGACGTGTGTGTTTGATTCGCGTATGATCGCGAATTTTAAGAAAAGGTGGATTAATTTTGAAAGTGGAAGGATGTGATTAAAATATGTAACATAGTTCGACAAGTTGTGCGTAGAGTCGTTTGGCTCGGTTCAGAGATGAGTCACTCGTGTTTTTAAATGAATCAGCCTGGTAGTAATGGAATAATGAGTCTTGTGAAAAGAGAAAATGGTTCTTTCACTGGTCGGCTTGAATCGCTAATAGGGCTAGAGGGAAAGCTCATTTTACAGCGATTTGTATTTGCCTGACTCCTCCTTGTGTCCTAAGGTACGAATCAACCAATCTCCGTAACCAACCAAGATGTCGAATTCCGCCAGCATGATGTTGTGTAGTCAAGTTTCCCGACCATTATGGATTTTGTTCTGCGCAAGAATCTCGATGAGTTTATGCCGAGAGTCCATCCTGATATCCTTTCCCATGGTACAGAATTGTAAATGTTATATTTAAAAGAGACGAGGTAAAGTTTTATATATATTTAGTCTTCCACCTAACGAATAGAGTGTTAATTGTCAAATCCTCGTGAGTATCAAGTCATTGATGATGTTATATGAAAATGTCGTATATGTTCAAAGTATACAAATGTGATATATAAATGTCAAGTATAATGTGAGGAATATTGTGTTTATTTTATGTATCAGAAAATATGTGTATTCTCTTGGTTCCTCTTCCTCCAGGGGTGTTCTTAATGGTCACCCTACCGAGTGTAACTCTGAGTTATTGCGAGAAATGCTTGTACTCCACTGTTTTCGATCAACTGCCTTGTTATTTCATGTTTAATAAATGTGTTTGATTTCAAAACTTTGTCTTCTCTGTCGAGTATACCAAAACGTTCGCGACAGAATTGGTGCCGTTACTTTTCTCGGTGAGTGGGGAAGAGCTGAGAGAATTAAAATTTTTAAAAAATTTTCTTAAGAATTGAAATTTTGAAGGTTAAAAATTACCGTTGTGCTAAAATGAGTGTTTTCTTAAGTAAACAGAGTTCCATGTTCTGTTTTCGGTATTCTCAAAAACGAGTGTTCTTGGAATTTGATATGTGCCATTTGATAAAAAAAATTGATTTGTTTGCATATTTATGTCATTTGATTTGATAAAAACTGGTTTTATTGTAAATACTGTTTAAGAACATTGCAATTGCATATTGTGTTAAACTATACGAGTATATTTGATTGTTATGCAAAATGGCTCCAATTACTAGAAACAAAAAGTAAATGTCGGTAAGATGAGTAAAAATTCAAGTAAAAAATTAAATTCCTCCTTGAATTTGTCGCTTGAGATTGCTACTGAGTCGGATACTGTTAATTCTAAAAGTAAAGTTAAAAATGTTAGCCACAAAGCTAAATCTAATGAGGAAAATATATCAGATAAATCGCCGGTATGTCTGAATTCTTCTTCTGGCACTTTGCCAAATCAAAACAGTGCTTCATCGGTAAATGATAACATGTTAAAATCATTCCATATTTTCACACCTAAGTTCGCACATCATATTCCAAAATTCTCGGGAAATTCAGAGTTTTCGATGTGGCAACAGACAGAAAGAAGCAGACAAGATGAGCGTATTAAATTAAGTTCCACACATATGGATGGAGAATGTTCAAGAGACGAAATTAGAATAAGAATGAAGGTTATCTGACAGTTCAGTCATGTTATACGTGCACGCAGTGACGATGCAGTCAGTATCCAGATAAGAGTCAGTAGTCTGCTTCAAAAATTGAGGCAATATCGCAGAAGATGCATTGTGCAAAATAGCAGTTTTTATTGAGTGCCTATAACGACATGCAATACTGTGTGCAAAGTGCCTATAACAAAAGGCAATATTGTGTGTCAAAGTGTCGCTAACAAAAGGCAATACTTTGTGTCAATGTCCAACGACAAGAAAAGAGGTATATGATTATTAACATATATAAAATATCATAATCTGTTATTGAATATTAGTATGCCTAGTCTCACATAAACAGTCTCTTCCATAAATATATAATTATAGTTATTGCAATCAAATTATGATTATAACGTTCTTCATAGATAATGGTATTTTAAAGTTAAAATGGGTGAAATTAACTGTGTGGTGTTATGGTGATATACTTTATTCCAGGAACTCGCACAAAAAAAATTAATGGTGGGTTTTTCGCGGCACAATGCAATATAAACGATTTACGATTTTACAATCATGTTAATTCTGAAAAATTTAATAATTGTAAACTTCAACATAAAGTTTATTTTCAAAATGTGTACCACATATACTATACAAAATATATTATACGCTCTTGGATATTAACACATCTTTATGAATGTGGTGATTAAAGGGATTAAATATGGTAACAGTACAAAATACTTCAGATCTTCGAAGCATCATAAAAATAAAATTATAATGTCTGTCAACATTTTATAGAATGTCTCACGCATTAAAATATTTTTTTTAAATTACTTTGAAATAAGTTTTCTGTTCGAACTTTGTGTTTGCATTTGAAGCAATGCTGCATTGCGTAGTCTCCATTTACGACTAAATTTTGTAGAATTAATTAAGTGCGTACATATATAGTACTATTTATTAAAACAACTCATATACGTTACAATGTATGTATATTTATTACAGTTGTATTAATGATATTGAAAACTCTGGGGTGTAATATTAAAACCTAAAGCATGGATATAATATATTTCAGCACATTCCTTATTTCCCCATGTTAGATATATGCCAAGTTATCACTCATCACTAATGGACGTATAATGCTCGACAGAATGGCGTCGGATTCCCAGTATTCCAAATACATACATAGTTGTCATCGACCATTGCGACATATAAAACTTTATAGTTAAATATATTATCAAATATTGATAATAGTTATGTTTAGAATAATATGTTATCATAAACTGCAGAAGTTTGGAATATTCTAAATTGTACAATTAACGCGCATTATTATCTAATTTTAGAGAACATGGGGAGAATTTTCAACATTTATATTTACATGGCTATATTTGCATCATCAGCAAATTTTTCTTCAATATACTTCTCTCATGATTATATATATATATATATATATACATATATATATATATATATATATATATATATATATCATAATAAAAGTTTTTTAGAGAGTTATCTATTTGGGATTTATAAAATATTAAATTATCATTTCAGATTAGAAATATTCTTCACAGTGATGATCTACTTCTACCACAATATAAAAAATCTGATGTGGGCAACACATGACTTTCCTTATATAATGCAATGAATTTGCTATTTTTACAATAAATACAATAGATTTTTCTTATAGTAGCTATTTATATTCTTTCCAAGAAATTGAATTTTCGTCGTCAATTTGTCGTCATTTTCACTGATTTAGTGTCATTTTCATCCATTTGGCGAAATTTTCGTATATATCTATTTGGGATTTATAAAATATTAAATTAGTATTTCAGATTAGAAATATTATTCACAGTGATAATCTACTTCTACCACGATATAAAGAATCTGATGTGGGCAATACATGACTTTCCTTATATAATGCAATGAATTTACTATTTTTACAATAAATGTAATAGGTTTTTCTTATAGTAGCTGTTTATATTCGTTCCAAGAAATTGAATTTTCGTCGTCAATTAGTCGTCATTTTCACTGATTTAGTGTCATTTTCATCCATTTGGCGAGATTTTCGTTAAAGTGGTAACATTTAAAAATGTGGCGACGTTGGCGACATTCCGCCAAATTCGGTGCCAAAATATCACTAAGCGTTATGGACGGAGAAATAAGTTATTCTTATAGCAGATAAATAACTATTGGCGTTCAAATACAAAATTATTGCTCAAAGTATATTTTCTCATGAATGGAACGAGCTAGATCTACGAGACTGATGTCACCCAATTTATCGCATGATATTACATATGAAAAGTGAACATGTTTCTCAACAGTTAATATATATATTTTTTTAATTTATGGGATTTTTAATAAATTTATTTTAAAAAAGTGCAATATCTCGAGAACGAATCATGCTAGCGTTCTAAAGTTTATGTCAATCGTTTTTTAAGGAAAAATTACATTAGAAATGTCTATTTGCCTAACTTTATCAAATGTTTTGATTTTTTGATGATTTTTTTAAAATTTCACGCGACAATGTAGGGGGTTCTGGACATTCGATTACGTTTAAAAGCAGTGAGCTTCCAGTATTCATGGATTGTGATTTTTGTACCAAATTTCATTCGAATCGCTCTATTTGTTCGTGAGATATCGTCTCCACAGTCTCACTGACACACACACACACACACAAACATCACCTCAAAAATGTATGTTTCGTGATCATGGATGCTTGAAACGTGCTCTTCCGTCGAAAACTCGAATTCGAATTTTCGACCCCGTCACAAGACTTTCTTTATACATTATGTATATAAGGAAAGTAATAATTGTGGTAGATACAGTCAAATACATTTAAATCTAAAAAGTTTTATTTACATAATGACTAACACTCCCACTTGATTATTAGTCCACATAATAAAGTATCGATATGAGTGATGGTCAAATGACTGAGTTATTCGGAGTAACTGTTAAGTGTCGATTAAGGGATTGCTTCTTGTTTCTTTGCTGTCGTACATTTTTGACTTACGGGCATGCTTTGGAACGAATCTGTCCTACAGAAAGGATTTTAAGTAAAACTGAAAAAACTGAAAATGTGTGAACGCGATGCACTTGTTAGATTTATAGACGTATTTATAATTCATGGAAACCATTTTTAGCGGAGATAATTATTTTGTTAAGTTTTTCCAAAATTACTTGTATATATTAATTAATAATTAATTTTTTAATCTAATATATATAGTAGAATTGAAGAATAACAAATACAATGTAATGATAGCTAATTACTTAATCATAATTATTAATTTTATATCGATAACATTATTTTATATTGACTTCTATATATTAGTATAAAATATATCGCTGACAGTAAGGTTGCAATAAGGTAATTTACTTTACGGTCTTGTGACCTAATGACAATTCTCACTGTGATGGGAAATTTCGATTATGTAATGATAAGTACCATGTTCAGAAGCATATCACGGGTTCAAATATGACAACCCATTTCCTGTATAAGATTAAATAGTTCGTAATGTCAATGTGGAAGTTAATCTGACACTAACCAATACAAACTAGCGCTTCGTCTCGATAGAATATTTATATATTGGCATCTTAAATATTATAATTTATACAGCAAATTATTAAGAAAGAGTGTCACTGGCGCCGAAATGTGGTGAAAAGCAATAAGATATTATAATAATTAATAATTAATATGGTGAGAGTTACCATTTCAATATTTACTTTATGTGTTAATTTAACATAATTTGGATTCGTAATCTTATGTACAATATCATGAGTGTTGTTGTTGTTGAAACCCAGACCGTCCGACCTACCGGAAAGGTGTAAGGTAACTGTTTGGACGGTCGGGAAGTGCCACCCAATTTAGACCGGAACCCAGTGGGGGAGGCATCCACAGGGACCGTACCCTCCTTCCCCTACCACCAACCTCTCGGAAGGACTTTCGGACCCACATGTTTAACGTGATCGTACTCCGCATGAACACGGAATATCATGAGTGTGAAAAATAATCCACCTGTTTGAAGTGTCCGGTATCAATATGTGAATAAGCATCATTCTTAAAAGATAAAATGCAACAGTCTAAAATGACTACACATTGTTTTACAAATGTATGTATTTATTAAAATATTATTTGAAGATATTAAAGTTATTATTCGATTTTAATTTATAATTTTACTCATCAATTTGACAACTATTAATTTTATTCTAATAATCATTAATGTTTCCAATTAAATATTTGGAGCTGGCTACAATGACAGATTCAGATAAAATATTTGATCGACCTTAGAGTCAATTTGTTCAAATGTAATGATAAATGGAAGATAAAACGATACCTCTTACTTTCCATGTCACCTGAAGAGGCATCTTTGGACACAGTCGTTTTAGGCAAATTCATAATGAGTTCCTTCTGAACTTATCTAGAATTTCTATAAGGGCACACTCTCATTTCTAAATTGTATTTTTCATTCATCTTATTTCTGAAGTCTTATTCATCTGAATGAATTTCGAATTCTCTCTATCTGCTTGAATTTTCTTGAATTTCTTCAACTCTCACTGCTGGCTCGGCTTTCTTTCCCCCCTTGCAGACATTGGTCCGTCGACTAGCAATACCCACTAACTTAACCCCCACTGGCTTAAGCTAGCTGCTGTAGAAATGCACTCATTGGATGTATGTAGTTGGTAGCGGCCTTGGTGGCCAAAGTAATCATGGCACTTGGAATAAGGCATGGGCCCGGTTCTATTGTCCATTATAAATTAATTAGAATTTAACCTCAAGTCTTGGTGTCAAAACGTAGACTGTATTATAAGCTGGAGCTAATATTTTATTGCTGCCAGACCTCGACTTGGCTCTTATAATCCTGGTACCCCAGTATCTTAATATAAAATTATCCACAACTGCCAAAGTACGCCAATCTGTCATCACATTATTGATCTTTACTGCTGTTATTATTATTATTATTATTATTATTATATATTATTATTATTATTATTTTTATTATTGTTATTATTGTTGTTGTTTTATTTTTTTGTTCTTGCACATAAAGTATTCCATTGCCTTTCATTACTCAAGATATATAAAGTAAAAATTTGTTGGTGTAGGGTTTTTTACTTTCCTTATATACATAATGTATAAGGAAAGTATTGTGACGGGGTCGAAAATTCGAATTCAAGTTTTCGACGGGAGACCACGTTTCAAGCATCCCTGATCACGAATCAAATATTTTTGAAGTGATGTCTGTGTGTGTGTGTGTGTGTGTGAAAGTATGTGTGTGTGTGTGTGTGAAAGTATGTGTGTGTGTGTGTGTGTGAGAGTATGTGTGTGTGTGTGTGTGTGTGTGTCAGTGGGTCTGTGGAGACGATAACTGACGAACGAATGGACCGATTCGAACAAAATTTGGTACAAAAATCACAATCCGTAAACACTGGAAGCCTATTGTTTTTATACGCAATCGAATGTTCAGAACCTCCCTAAATTTTCGAATGAAATTTTGAAATAATCGTTAAAAAATCAAAACCGCTAATAAAGTTACGCAAATAGACATTTCTTATGTAATTTTTCATTAGAAAACGATTGGCATAAACTTTAGAACGCTAACATGAACCGTTCTCGAGATATTGTACATTTAAAAAAATATCAAAATGTCTTATAAAATAAAAAAAAAAAATCCTATTGGGAAACATGTTCACTTTTCATATGTAATACCATGCGATAAATTGGGTGACTTCATTCTCGTGGATCTAGCTCGTTCCATTCATGAAAAAATATACTTTAAGTAATACTTTTGTATTTGAACGCCAATAGTCATTTATCTGCTGTAAATTCAATATCTTGGAAAGAATATAAGTATCTACAATAAGAATAACATTTTTTTAAACTGTAAACTTAGTAAATTCATTGCATTATATAAGGAAAGTCATGTGTTGCCCACATCAGATTTTTTTATATAAAATTTCATTAAGGTGTATAATACTTACAATCGTTTTCAGTTTCGATTATATATCCTTTACAGCATTGATAATGATTTTAGTGAGTTTACAACGTATTATCCAAGCAGAACTGGATTTAATGTATTTTCTAAAATTAATTATATCCCCATGTTAGGAAATTAACTAGCCATTCCTTATCGCTAATAGGAACGATCATGTTACCGGATGACGTGGAGAATAGCCTCGGACGTCCACTATCACTAATAGATATTTAGTTGCAAGTGAAATATAGGATATGGAATCTGTGATATGTAACAACATATTTCGCAATCCTCCTAAGAAATTTATGTGATACATTAAATGAATTTATTATAGAATTGGTGTGATAAAGCATATAATTTCATTTATATTTACTAATAGCCACCAGTTTCCAGAATCTCAATCTGGAATGTTTTTTCATTTCATTATCATTTTTATAGAATAGTAGAATCTGCAGTTCTTAAGCGGCAGCACTAATAGATAATGGAAACTGCAGTGCATTTCTTTAGATACCAATTTCGTGTTAAAAACAGATTGATAACATGCCAAGATTTATCTCTCTCTTCCAGGGAGACACGCTCTTAGAGGTGGTGTTTGGATATTATGCCTTATAGATCTAATCCTCCTTTCCTAGGGGCAGTTTCTCAACCCAAGGGAAAGGGGCATTTTTACACGGTACGTACGGGTATCGTACTGAACAGAGCTCCAGACGCGAAACGCCTTTAATCTCCGATCTCAATATCTGGTACTTATCCTCATAATATGACATCAATTCTTTTACCAATGGATGGAGTTTCTAGGTTTGGGATTATCTTACTAGCACTTTTGTCTAAAGCTTCTAATGTGGCATTGTAATGCACATTTGAGTTTTAGTCATTTAGTCATCTTGGGGAGTTGACAGAGATCTGGGTGATTTCTAAGCTACTTGTCTGTTTAAGGGAAAGGTGTAGAATATTTGATTATTTTGTTCGCGTTTTGGTTTTAAAGTTTGGATTGTTTGAACAGGGGTGTTACCTAGTTTTCGGTTATTCTAAGTTTAGAAATGCACGGGAATTCTTACGATATTTGGCCTTTCGATAACCATTATCATGCACATTGAATTGTTCGTTGTGAACGGATGACAAGTTATTGAAAATCTTTAGCGCCTGCTTTTTGATTTGAGATCTCACGGTTTTGATTTTGAAGTATTTCCTAATCATCGAGTTCATTAAGTATCTAGCGGCTTTCCTAATACACCTTACGGTTCGATTTTGTTTTGTTTTTCAAGGAAGTCTATGGTAGATTTATAATCATATCCACATACCGATGTTGTGTACAGCATTCCGGGGCGGATGACTGATTTACATATTAGTAGTGTGTTTTGGTAACTAAGATCTCCGTTTCCTATGAGTGGGTACAAGACAACTGTGGTCATGTGAACTTTCTTGATGACATTTGTTATGTGCAATATCCAATCCAGTTTGGGAGGGAATCTAGCGTTACACCTAGGTATTTAGTTTATTATTCCGCGTAGAGTGGTTGATTGTTTATATATAGATGCGGATTCTTTCTTTACCGGGAAAAGTATATGCAATGACATTTATTGGGGTTTAGTTTTATTCACCATTTTTCAGCTACGTTTGGAGTATGCTTAAGTGTTGTTGTAGCTGTCTGCGCATTACTGAGAAAAAAGTGTTTTCGAAGGAACCGCATTGTCATCTGCATAGCGTGCCAGCTCAGTGTATTCACACCTGGGGATGTCATTTAGATATATGTTGAAAAGTGCTAGTCGAAGGATGGATCCTTGTGATATACTGCTTTTTATGAGCTTGGTTGTAGATAACTTGTCTTTATCTATGACGGGAAAGTATCTGTTATTTAAGTATAATATTAAAAATTTGACTAGTGATTCACATGTTTCCGTTTTGTGAGATTTATTACAAAATTTTAAAATGAAATACACCAAATAATAGAACATCACCGCAAATTATAAATTATGTTTCTTCTGTTTATAAGTTCCGTAAGAAGAACGGGTATACTGCTAGTCTGCTATAAATGTAACGCTGGTTGTAGGTATGAATCTCTGGTATGCCTCTATAGAGATTGAAGTAATTGCGGCCATAAGCATTTTTCTGTTTGTACATCTGTATGTACAGTTATCAGCCATTTAGTTGTGACGTGCGGCAAGAAAACTAAAACGGTCCTCCAAATGTACCCTAATAGAGATGTTATAATTTTTGGAAATCCTTCTGTTGGTTGTTTTTTACTATAAACATGACCATTGCCTCCTTGTACAATCTAAACCTCACCTCCTAAAAATTTGAAACCGTCTACAAATATTACTGACTGTCAATTCACGATCAAATTTCACATGTTTACCAATACTGGTCACACCACTGTTTGCTTAATTCCATTTTTTTAAACTGACCCATTTGGGCTGTTTTTGCCATTTTATCAACCTGAACTTCTAGCAAACAAGATGATAGGCGTGATTTTGCTAAGTAGCATACAAGGTGTGTATAATTGGAACACATAACAAGTTTTCTAAAAGCCATTCCCGATATAGGTTATGAGGTGCTGAAAATCATTAACAAGAACAAAACCGGTCAATTGACCTGCTTACACCTGAACTTGATGATCACGGAACGTCATATTTTATCTGTGTTTGTAAATATAAATATTTATTTCTGAATTTGTTTAGAAATATTATTAAAGAATATGCATATTTCTGCATGTTTATATTTAAACAATATCAACTAATTAAAATATACTTGTTGATGGCTAAATAAACCAACCAAAAATATTTGACAGGTCCTATGGTTCCATTTTATTCACTTTATTGTGTATGTGAGCAATCAGTACATCGTTTCCGAAACAAGTAATATATCAATTCAGAATAAAAATGTATTTTCAATGTAGAACTTAGGATGAAAAAACTGTAGCACAAGGATGAAAAAATAATGTTCAACTCGATGCTCAAAACATAATTAATTTGCTTGTATGAAACAAACGTTCTACCTTAAATCAATATTCTGTTCAAAATTAATAATTCTTTGCTCACACACATTTATTTTACCCCTTCATCATGACATTTAATCTCATGAAAATGTCATAAAATGTACAACTTCATTTTAAACCCCATCTTCACCAGATCAAACTTAAGTGTCTATCCTTATGCACATAAATTCCTACAAAGACCAATTCATTCCATAACTCTTATTACATGGCACAAAGCGCTTCCTGGCCTTTATCTACGGGAATTCATCAGCAGTTATTAATCGCCAACTTGCCCAGTTCCTGTGAGCGGAATCACTGCAGAATACGGGACGGATTTCCCTGATTACCGGCGACAAGGGAACATAACGGGAGCGAAAACCCCCTGTCAGAGCATCGTGACCGATAATCGATATTTTAGGACCTGAAATACACAATTCGACAGAAAATTCTGGCTGTATGCCAATTAACACATTTTTTTGTTGGGATAGTGTTGGATTTTCATAAGGGAAATATATGGCATTTATATGTAGGAGGAATTTTTGAGGATAAAAAGTTAAAAATGATAATTTTGATACATTCAATTATTCAGCCATGCAGTTTAAGGTTTGTGTAATTCGGTATATTTAGTATGGTAGTTTGGTATTTATAGGATAGGCATATATCTTGGCATAACGAAAAATAAGGGTGAATTTGTCGAAAAAATCGGTAAGCTGCAGTCTGGGATGGTAAATTTTATTCAACATTTATGGACTGCAAATGATATTAGATGTGGTACAGAGAATAATAAATAAACTGACTAGAATGTGGCTTAACTCGGCTTTCTGATACTATAATCCATTTTTAATAGTTATTTTTTATCAAATTTTTCAAAAAAATATTTATAACAAAAAATTATTTGGTGTCATGGATCCAAATGATTACAATTTTAGCGTGTTACCCTACACTCTAAAGAACTTGAAAAAATATTTCGATTGATGCCTTACTTGGCAATGCATCCCCCAGGGGTCGTGTACCTTGGCCTTCGAGTGGGGATAAGGATATCACGAACAAAACACTCTGATATGGACACCACATGATTTTCCTTATATAATGTAATGAATTTTCTACTTTTACAATAAAAAAATAATGTATAAGAGTCATGGTACTCTGTTTGTATTGTTGAATTGCATATATTGCCATTTTCCGGATGACAATATGTAAAATTATTTCAAAGTACCCAATTAACTTATATTTCGCACAACATAAAGAATTATCAATACATGATAGCATCCTCAATAAGCGATATAGCCTATATATTAAAATATTTTAATACTTAATTCATTAATTAGGAGTCATTTTCATTAATTTAGTGTCATTTTTGAAATTTTGATGATGTTTTTGTCAGTTTGGGGTGAAATATCGTCACGTTGGAAATAAGTTGCTTAATTATTTGCTAAGTTTGCCAAATTTATCACCAAGCGTTACAGACAAACGGAAAGAAGAGCATGTCCTGTACTAGAAGGTATGCACTTCATATGACTGAAATCGTAATTTGCGAAATATTGCTTTCCATTTGGAGTCATTTTTATCAATTTGGGATAGTTTTGTCACTTTGGCAACATTTAAAATTGTAGCCAAGTTGACGACTCTCGCCAAGCCAGATGGACGGATAGGCGGAGAAATAGGTTATTCTTATAGTCTACTCTTATGTTCTTTCCAAGATATTGAACTTTCATCAATTATTCTTCATTTCCATTGATTTTTATTAATTTGGCAACATTTAAAAAAGTCGCCAAGTAGGCGACATTCCGCCAAAATCTCGCCAAGCGTTATTCAAGGCAGAAAAGTTGTTCTTATAGCAGATAAGTGACTATTGGCGTCCAAATACAAAGTATTACTTAAAATATATTTTCTCATGAATCGAACAAGCTAGATCCACGAAAATGATATCACCCAATTTATCGCATGCTATTGCATATGAAAATGAACATATTTTACAATAGTTAATAATTTATTTTTCATTTTATGTGATTTTTTAATAATTTTGTTTGAAAAATGTGGAATATCTCAAGAATGGTTCATGTCAGCGTTTGTGTCAATTGTTTTCTAATGAAAAATTACATAAGAAATGACTATTTATGTAACTTTAAAGGTTTTGATTTTTTTAGGATTTCTTCAAAATTTCACTCGAAAATTTAGGGGGGGTTCTGGACAATCCATTGCATTTAAAAACAAGAAGTTTCCAGAATTCATGGATTGCAATTTTTGTACCAAATTTCCTTCAAATCACTCCATTCGTTCGTTGATATCGTCCCCACAGACTTATTGACATACAGCTATCACCTCAAAAACGTGTGATACGTGTCTATGGATGCTTGAAACGTGTTCTCCCATCGAAAACTCGAATTTTCGACCGAATTTGAATTTTCGACATCGTCACATTACTTCCCCTATATATTATACTATGTATATAAGGGATGTAAAAATAGTATCCCAGCTTTCAAAACAAGAATTGAATCTATAATATTTCGTGATCAGTGAGCCATAAACAAACTCTTTTATGCATAATTATGTATAATTTTGTTCTATGCTGCCATGTTAAAAAATATAAAACTTCAAATACATTTCGAAGTTTTTGCTAGAATTAAAAAAAACTGATGTGAGCAGCACATGACTTTCTCTGCAGACATATATACACGTTCTCTTTAATTTAGTTTAATTCACTTTTAATTCAATTTTCATTCTCATTTGGTAACTGGACTCATGTTCAAAGGTGGCGTAGAGAAAGAACGAAAAACTAAAATATCTCGAGAACGGCTAGTCATGGTGTGATGGGATTAGTTTAATTCTTTTCTTCGTTAAAAATTACGTATAAACCAAGCATTTAACAGATATATTTGAGCATAAGTAGATTTTTAATTTAAATTTTGACGATTTTTGCTGGCCATTTTGCAGAAAAAGGCAGGTCGTTCTTTTTCGAATCGTACCAAAATCTAATCAGCATCAGAGTATCCTACAAGTAACATATCTACCAAAGTTTGTGAAATTTGGTAAATTAGTATTTTAGCTGGAGTAGATACATGAAATTTTTAAGGACTATTCTGCAAAAAAAAAAGCGGGTTCTAATTTTACGAATCCTACCAAAAACTAATCAGCACTAGGGTTTCATCCAAGTGACTTACCTACTAAATTTTATGAAATTCGGTCCCTTAGTTTTTTAGTTAGAGTGGATACATACATTGCACAGACACACACAGATGTCACGTTAAAAATAATTTTTTCGTATTCTAGAGCTCTCGAAACGTGTAGATCCGTCGAAAACTCGAGTTGCGATTTTCAGCACAATTCGAATACTTTCCCTATACATTACCATGTATTGCAGGGAAAGTAAAAATGTATATCTACTTCTAGAGTTTTTGAAGGCAAAGTGAGATATAAAACTTCGTATAATTATACTAAAATTTGTAACCGCCATTGAATACACAATTAACATACGAACAGACGGATAGACGGACATCACTCCAAAAATAGTCAAAACGTGTGTGTTCAGGAGTTCTTAAAACAAATATTGACATCAAAATATCGAAAACGAAAGTTTACGTGAAAACTATGCTAATTTGATACTACGTATGAGAAAATAAAAAAGGAAAATTATATTTTATTTTACATATCCAGGAATTAGCACATACATTTTCATGTGTGTCGATCGAAACTTCGATATTATATATCCCAATTTTTGCAATATTTTATTGGCGGATAAAGACCAACCAATATTTTCGTATATGTTTAGTCATTTTTACAAAATGATCTTGTCTCAATTTTAGTAGAACTTTTTACTCAATATTTACTAACATGCCCATTACGGCTATACAACAAATCCATTGATTATTACTTTCCTTATATACATACCATAATATATAAGGAAAGTATTGTGGAGGGGTCGAAAATTCGAATTCGGTTTGAAATCAGAATTTGCGAAACATAACTTGCCATTTGGCGCCATTCTTCTCAATTTTGCGACATTTTTGTCACTTTGACAACATTTAAAATAGTCGCCAAAATGGAGACGTCCAGCTAAATGTCTCGCAAAGCGGTACAGACAGTCGGAAGGACGGAGCAATGGGTTATTCTAACTGTCTACTCTTATGTTCTTTACAAGATATTTAACTTTCATCAATTAGTCGTCATTGTCATTGATTTGGCGTCAATTTTATCAATTTGGCGACATTTTCGTTAATTTGGTAACATTGAAAAATACGCCAAGTTGGCGACTTTCCGCCAAAATCTCGCTATGTGTTATGGACGGAGAAGTAAGTTATTTTTATAGCAGATAAATTACTTTTGACGTCTAAATAAAAAAATATTACTCAAAGTGTCTTTTCTTATGAGTTAAACTAGCTAGTTCCACGAGAATGATGTCTCCAAAGGAAATAGCAGAATCAGTTGGGATATCCAAGGCCACATGTCAACGGATACGGACTAAGGATCTTAATATGCATAGGGTGTGTCAACACATCGTTCCCCGCATGTTAACCGAAGACCAAAAGGTGTCAGATCATGTGTGCTTTTGCATGACAACGCTCCTGCACACAGATACTTCCTCGTCCCTGACTTTCTTGCAAAAACGCAGACAACTGTTTTGCCACATCCTCCTTACTCCCCTGATCTCGCCCTCTGCGACTTCAGCCTATTTCCTGAACTGGCAAATAGCTTGCAGTGTCGTCGATTTCAATCCACAGATGAAGTTAAAAGTGCATCGCAGGCCGAATTAAAGGACATGGCCAGAAATGGATTCCAGAAGTGTTTCAATGACCTTTACAAGCGATGGCAAAAGTGTGTTGTTGCGCAGGGGTCTTATTTCGAAGGAGGATGTGTTTCAGCATTTGAATTGATAATATTTTTTAAGTTATAGACTCAGTCCAGGAACTTTTGAATCGTACTCAGTATATGAAAAGGGGACATAGTATTTGTCAATAGTTCATATTTTTACTTTCCTTAAATACACAGTATAATTTATGAGGAACATATTGTAATGGACTTGATAATCCGAATTCCAGTATTTGACGGGAGATCGCGTTTCAAGCATCCCTGAATACGAATCCAATTGTTTTGAGATGATGTATGTGTGTGTGTGTGTGTTGAAGACCCAGACCGTCCGACTCGTCCAGAGGACTTAGAGTAACTAGTTGGACACACAGCCGGCCGTCCAACTAGTTACTCTAAGTCCTCTGGACGAGTCGGACGGTCTGGGTCTTCAACACACACACACACATACATCATCTCAAAACAATTGGATTCGTATTCAGGGATGCTTGAAACGCGATCTCCCGTCAAATACTGGAATTCGGATTATCAAATCCATTACAATATGTTCCTCATAAATTATACTGTGTATTTAAGGAAAGTAAAAATATGAACTATTGACAAATACTATGTCCCCTTTTCATATACTGAGTACGATTCAAAAGTTCCTGGACTGAGTCTATAACTTAAAAAATATTATCAATTCAAATGCTGAAACACATCCTCCTTCGAAATAAGACCCCTGCGCAACAACACACTTTTGCCATCGCTTGTAAAGGTCATTGAAACACTTCTGGAATCCATTTCTGGCCATGTCCTTTAATTCGGCCTGCGATGCACTTTTAACTTCATCTGTGGATTGAAATCGACGACACTGCAAGCTATTTGCCAGTTCAGGAAATAGGCTGAAGTCGCAGAGGGCGAGATCAGGGGAGTAAGGAGGATGTGGCAAAACAGTTGTCTGCGTTTTTGCAAGAAAGTCAGGGACGAGGAAGTATCTGTGTGCAGGAGCGTTGTCATGCAAAAGCACACATGATCTGACACCTTTTGGTCTTCGGTTAACATGCGGGGAACGATGTGTTGACACACCCTATGCATATTAAGATCCTTAGTCCGTATCCGTTGACATGTGGCCTTGGATATCCCAACTGATTCTGCTATTTCCTCTATTGTTGCTAACTGCTCCCATGTACCGTCGCAGAAACCTGTTTTCAGCTGTGCGAGAAGTCTGCGGACAGTCAACGCGTTCATCGTCTTCGACACTATCCCTGCCTTCTCTGAAACGTCGATGCCACTCAAAATCTTGCGTACACATGCTTCAACATTTCGTAAACCTCCGTAGCACTCTTTCCCAAGCGAACACAAAATTTGATATTAAGTCTCTGCTCAAAAAACGCTAATTCTTTCAATCTCCGGTTACTAAGTACACCCGTCTACAAAGTACGACGCCGTGGGGAGCCACCAACCACGTGATTTGGGTCAAACCACTTTTAGAAGAGGGGGAGAATGTAGTAACACAGAAACATTATCGTATTCGCCCTACTGCAAATATTTTTTAAGTTATAGACTCAGTCTGGGAACTTTTGAATCCTTCCTCGTATAGTATCAGGCAATAAATTTGGCAACATCATTCTTGTGGGTCTAGCTCTTTCCTTTCATCAAGAAAGAAACTTTTGTAATAATTTCGTATTTGGAAACCAATAGTCATTAATCTGTTACAAGAATAACTTAATTCTCCTTCCATAACATTTGGCGAGATTTCGGCGGCGAATTTGGCGTAATGTCGCCAACTTGGCATCTTATTTAAATGTTGCCAGATTAACTGCAATGTCTCCAAATTGATAAAAATGACGCTAAATGAATGAAAATGAAGACTAATTGACGAAAATTCAATACATTGATAATAATATAAGAATCCATTATAGAAATACCTATTTTTCTTTCCGTAATAGTTGGCAAAATTTTGGTGAAGAAGTTGTCGATAATATCTCCAAGTTAGTAACTTTTTAAATGTTGCCAAATTTACAAAAATGTCACTTTATTGATAAAAATTCGTCAAATTAATAAAACTGATGCTAAATCAATTTGCCAACTAATTAATGAAAGTGCAATATCTTGGAAAAACATAAGAATAGACTATAAGAATAACCCATTTATCCGTCAGTCTGTTCATAACGCTTGGCGAGATATTTAGCAGCTTTGCGACTTTTTAAATGTTGCCAAAGTCACAAAAATGTCGCCATATTGATAAAAATGACTCCGAAAGGGAAGTAATGTTTACAAATTCTGATTTCCGTGCATATGACGGACATACCTTCCAGTATATAAGAAATGCACTTCTTTCCGTTTGTCCGTAACACTTGTCGATGCATTTGACGAACTTGACGAATAATATAGCGAAGTATCGCCAACTCTGCGATATTTATACCCAGATTGACTATAGTTTCATCAAAATTACACAAATGACGCTAAATTAATGAAACTGGCGCCTAATTGGCGAATTAATTATTTAAAAATATTAATATATGAACTATTTGGCTTCAGGATGCTATCGATGTTGATTATTGTTTATATTTATTCGCGTAAAATATAGGTTAATTGGTTACTTTGAATTTGTTTTACATGTTGTCATCCGGAAAAATAGCCAAATGTACAATTCAAAGTTTAAACCACAGTACCGTGGATACTATACATTATTACTTTCGCTGCAATACATGGTAATGTATAGGGAAAGTATTGGAATCATGCTGAAAATCTCAACTCGAGTTTTCGACGGATCTACACGTTTCGAGACCTCTAGAATACGAAAAAAACTATTTTTAGCGTGACGTCTGTGTGCGTGTCTGTCTGTCTGTGCAGATTTTTTATCCACTCTAACTAAAAAACTAATGGACTGGATTTCATAAAATTTGGTAGGTAAGTCACTTGTGGGCGGATCTGGTGCTGATTAATTTTGTGTACGGTTCGGGATAAAAGAACCCGCCTTTTTTGCGAAATGGCCCGCCAAAGACTGTATCCACTCTAGCTGAAAAATTAATAGACCGAATTTTACAAAATTCGGTAGATAAGTTGCTTGTGGGCCACATTGGTTCTGATATGATTCTGGTAAGATTCGGAAAAAATAACCTACCTTTTTCTGCAAAATGCCCGTAAAAATCCCCAAAATCTAAAATAATAAACTACATATGCCTAAATATATTCATTAAATGCTTGTTTTATACGTAATTTTTAACGAGGAAAATAATAAGACCAACCCCATTACATTAGGACTAGCTGTTCTCGAGATATTTTGGTTTTTTCGTATTCTCTGTACGCCACCTTTGAAAATAAGTCCAGTTACCAAATGCGAAGGGAAATTAAATTAAAAGTGAACTAAATTTAATTAAAATAAAAAGACCGTGGTATAAGTCTGCGGGGAAAGTCATGTGCTGCCCACATCTAATTTTTTTAGTATTGTTCAATGATTTTGGATTCTATTTACAATCTGCATTCTCAATAAATAGAAGTCGTTCAAAGCAAACTTTTACGTACTATTAATTACAGAATTTCTGGCTATTATCCATATGATATGACTAGTAAACTCAGACAGAAATGTAGTGTACTGCATCTTACATAAAGAGAAATGTAGTCCTGCTTCTTGTTTACTAATACTTTTAAATGATACTATTGATTGCCCCATTTTACTTTATTGCCTGGATTTTCATATATATGTTATTAATACAAAAAAAAATACATTATTTCACAATATTACTGTTAAACACAATAGCATTAAGAGATATTCTATCTATAAATTTATTGATCTTTATAATACATATTGTACTGATATTGATGTTCTTACTTTGACTTCTGCCTATTTTAAAAAAAGCTTGTTTAGTGCATTTGGCATGTATACTACTTAGTGTTTTTGTACTTTATGCTCTATTTTTTATGTTTGTGTAGTTACTGCAACAGGATTTAATCTGCACTTGCCATGTAAATTGAATAAAAGGATAAATTTATAAATAAATAAATGTTAAGCCCAAAAACCTAAAAACCAATAACTTTTGGCCTGCGATTGGAGTAGATTTTAATGCACTTCCCGTGTAGTTCAGTTGGTAATGCATAGAGCCTCGAAATGGAGAAAATATCTATTTCATTTATTTTCCATAGGCATTTTTTCACCATCAGTTTGTACGAATTATCAATAAAGGAGTTGTTAAAATGGCTCATTTATACACGCATATAAGCTGTATAGTAGAATAGCACCGTAATAAATAACCTAAATACGAACAGCTAGTAAGAATGCATTCAATGCTGGCATGTGACGGGTGGAGATGGATAATATATTCAGCCAAACTCTTGGGTGATATGCCAATTTCTGGCCTGTGATAATACGTTAATTACTGGACAGGGATGATATGCCATATACTTGGCTGGATTACGTCGAAAACTTACTGATTTTAAAGAAATGTCTTCTATTATGAAAATGAGGAAAGCTGAGATACACTATTAGAAAGTAGCAGATCATTAATTAACTTAGCTTTATCACTTTATTTTATTTTTTAGCTAGCAGCCTTCGGCGACCAGCCTGTTCGCTACCCTTGAAAATTCTGACCGTGGCAAACTCGCTGGCGCCATAACCCCGTGGACCTGTTGTTGAGACCCAGACCATCCGACCTACCAAAAAGGTGTTGAAGTGTTGAAAACCCAGACCACACGACAGACCCGAAGGTTTACTGTAGCTAAGTGTGTGGCCGGGAACTTTATTTTAGATTCAAAACATTACAAAACAGGTTAAAATTGAATCACAACACAGTTACAACAAGACAAATAAAAGAATGGCAACGACAAAACAAAACATAAAAACTATACAATACAACACAAGAGAGACATAAGAAAGAAAAAAAGGAAAGAGGGGAAAACCCCGAAGGGAAAAAACCCAAGCACAAATGAAGTATGACCAACAAGGAACTATATAAACAGCACAACAAAACAAACCACATAAACAAAACCAACTACAAAAACAAAGCAAAAACCTCCACCAAAAAAGCGACACCTCAGGGGGGTCCAGAGAGCAGAGGAAATGTTAAAAGCAGAAGAAGCTCCCAGGCTGATTATGTAATTTTATTAGAAATTTCTCTCGCTATGAGAACACAGTTTTTGATCTTGTTAATAGAAGTTTTGTTGAAGCAGACACTCGAGAACCAGGCCGCGGAGTTTCCAGCAGAAGGTTTGGAAAGGTGGAAAGATTTTGTAAGGGGACAAGTGAAAACATAGTGGTTGTTATATTGTGATTTTCAATCACAATGTAACATTGCCGTTTTGGAAGGTGAAGCAAGATCTAAGAAGATGGTCCCTCATACAGCGAGACAATTTATATAACGTTCCCTTGGACACAGCTGGACCGGACGTAGTTCGAGAATGAAAAAGGGTGCTTCTCGTATTCACGTCAGCACTTGGTGCTATATCAGACGAAAGGGGTTGAACTCCCTGACCCGAGAGGTCAATTAATTTCCAGATGGACTTGGGAAAATGTCCGTGAGAACTTTCTGCACCAAAAATACAATACTCAAAGATCTGATATTTCAAGGGGGGCTTCGGCCAGTTAGACTACCGGAAGGCGGAGTTATATATTTTACGGAACCAATGAGAGCCTGGGGGCCTAAGAGAGAGGGGAGAGATGAAGAGAGACCTAAACTTTTAAAATTTGAAAAATCGAGGGAAGAGTTGAATTTGGACGGTGCTGAAAGGAGGTCGCAGGAGCGCGACGATAAGCCACGGAGCCGATCGGAGAAGGCCGCTCCCAGCCGCAGACAAGTTCGGGTCGTCGGCAATGTCCGAGGTAGGCAATTTCTTTGCATGTATTTTGCACGAAGGTCAATTGTTCAGTATGCTCTCTCTCTCTCTCTCTCTATTAATTGAGGATAGTTTTAGGGGTGATAAAAGGTTTTATTGAATTTAATTATGCAAGTGTGAAATGTATGTCACGCGTAAGGCAGATATTGATAAAGGAGATTTTCAATATATGAATTGAAATATTGTATGTGAGACATTTTATCCTGTAGGTAGAGAGACATTTTATCCTGTAGGTATGGTGATCCACATACCAGTGGTCTGCGTCACCATAGGATCCGCAAGTACAGCATGAGGTTGTTTTGTGTATAAAAAAGTATAAGTAATCGAGGAATGGGCCGTGGCCCGTAATAAAGTAAATAAGATATTTATTTGTTATGTGGGTATTAAAGTTAACATTCGGGAGAAATTTTAATATTCTAGCTGGATCGTGGTTTCTGGGGGAAATATAATCATTTAAATAGTTTTGCCAAGAATTTAGGATGTCGAGTTTACAGTGTTTCTTTAATAAGGAATATGGAAAAGGTATAGAGGTGGGGGTGCCGGAAGAGGTAGCAAGTTTAGCATTTGTATCGGCGGCCTCGTTACCCGAGATGTCTGAGTGGGCCTTGACCTAACAAAGGTTGATTAAATGTTTATTAATATTAGCTTCAAGTTTAATTTTGGACAGAAAGTCAGATTTGTTTCTAATAGATTTAAGGGCCGAAATAGAGGATTGACTATCTGAAAAGTTGTTAATTTTGAAGTTATTAGAAGATGCCCATTTGATAGCAAAGTGGATAGCGGCGATTTCCGCCTGAAAAACTGTGTTCCCAAGGTTGAGTTTGAAAGTAAATTTGTTTTCTAATGTGTCTTTATTAAAAATGCAAATAGCATAACCAATTTTGTTGTCAATGGCAGAGCCATCGGTGTAAACATTGATATCAGAAAAGGTTAAGGGAACAAGAGGCAAAAGGTTAGCAATACGAAGATGGGGGGGGGGGGGATAAGTGAAGAGGGAGAATTAAAATCGAAGTTTGAAGGGGGGGGGGAGGGACGGATCAGTAAAAAGGTTATTCCGGAGTTTCCAAAAATTATATTTTTTATATTGAGTATTTATAACAAAATGTATGGGAGGGATACCAGTTAAAGAATATAGAGAAATGTTGGAAGTAGTCCGAAAACCAGAAGACATTTTTAGAAGAAAAATCCATTGGAGAGATAAAAGTTTTTTGACCTGAGCCCCAGTCAAAGCTTGTCCCCAAATTCCCGCGCCGAAAATGATAATCTTTTCGATAACCGAAAGATACCAGGTTTATAAAAAGGATTTATCTATTCCCCAATTATTGCCAGTAACCCGCCCAAAGGTACTGGCAAACTTAAAACATTTCTCTCTAACCCAGAAAGGTGTAAGGCAACTATTTGGACGGCCAGGAAGTGACGCCCAATTTAGACCGGAACCCAGTGGGGGAGGCATCCACAGGAACCGTACCCTCCTTCCCTTACCACCAACCTCTCGGAAGGACTTACGGACCCACATGTTTAACGTGATCGTACTCCGCGTGAACACGGCGGCAGTTTTCGCAGTGGCGGGAATGGAACCCGGGCTTACCGAGTGCAATTCCCGCGCGATAACCAGTGGGCTACCATGCCCTCAATTCCGTGGAGTTAACAAAGTTTGGTTTAGTTTAATGACGTTAAAACTAATAATGAAAATGTAAGATGAAAAATAATGTTCTAGTGGGGGTTCTTGAAAATTGATTTGTAAAGTGAATTTATTCTAATGTTTGTGAACTGTGATAACCCCTTGGAGTTAACAAGGTTTGTTTTAGTTTAATGAAGTTAAAACCATAGTTCAATCATTTAAATTCTATAATGACCATATGCTAAGCTCTTAATTCCATCATTTAAAATATAACGTAATTTTCTAAAAAATATAATAATTCCATATAAATATAATAATTTCACTCTGTATACTGTTACCACCACCCGCTGTATACAAGACATCAACACAATTCAATCCACCTTAATTCAATTATTTAAATTCTATAATGAGCATAATCCACCATAATTCAATCATTTAAATTTTATAATGACCATATGCTAAGCACTTAATTTCATCATCTAATCTCCATAACTTTGAATTCCATAATAGCTCAATTCCACATAAGCTCTTAATTCCATCAAATATAACGTAATTTTCTAACCCGATCCACAATCTCCATAACTTTCTTTTTATTTATTTTTTTCCATGGAAACACCGTGACGTTCCCTCCACCTCACGTGCGTCTGCACGCGCATGTGGGACAAAAAAATCTTGCTGTGGGAGAGCGGTTTTGCGAGAAATTGAAATTCGGAAATTCTTAAAATCGGGATCCTGCAGCAACTTTTTCATATTTCTTGACCAGATTAGGCTTGTAAGAATGCCAGATGTTTGAGCTTTCTAAGAATGTAAATTATTAGTCGAAATTCTCGGAACTTTTCCCGATGCGAGGATTTAAAAACGAAAGTTCGATTTTTTTATCCGGAAGTGACTTTTGTTTTAAAATCCTTAAAATTTGTCCCTGAGATTTGAAATTCATATATTTTACTCGCAATTGTCTGCTCTTTCCGGTCGTGTGATTTGTTTTTTCTACGACGTCTGGATGGTGGAGGAAAAAAGGGGAAAAACGGTCGAAATCGCATAAAAAATTAAATAACAAAAAAAAAATAATAATTCAAATTTTAAAAATCGGTTTTCACGTGTCCCCTTCCCATCCTCCCTGGTCTCCGATTGCCCAATGTCGTAGCTCTGCGGCTCGCGGTCGCTGAGCCTATGGTGTATAAGACAGACAAACATTGCCTTTTATTATTTAAGTTTCGGCTTATAATTAAAACATTCTTGTTCTTGTCATGGAGATATTTCACTGCTATTTTTTATTATCAATTTCTTTGTTCAATAATACTTCTAATTCTTAAAGTGTCAGTCCATTTGTCGTGATTCTCTACACGACAGGCAAATTCCCCAAATTATTCTCTAAAGGAGAATATGTCATTACACAAATATATATTTATTATATGCAGCTGAATAAAAATACTCTTCATAATTTATTTTTAAAGCAAAGTATAAAACATTTTGCAGCATTGTAAATTTTAAAGTGCAGTTACATTTTCATTTTTATAGAGAGAAAATGTAGTGTAAACATTCAGTCAATGCTATATATAGAAATAAAATTTCGTCGACTGTTCTGATAAATATTTATAATATATACAACCTTCATATGTTGTAATATTCCTAAAAACCAGATGATATCTTGCAGCTCCCGATTGTATCATATAAAATTTTATTTAAATTCTCAATTTTATAGCAGGAATATTTTAACTGATTTGCACGAATGCGCTTTTATATGTCTTCAAAATATTCAATTTGGGTGTTGTGTTTTTCAAACCGTATATCTCGATAAAAAAATAAAAATCGAATTTTTGACCTCGTTACATATTTTAACGAAATATAAACTGTATATGCAGGGCAAGTTATTTCTATTGGAAACTAAATATTATTTATCTAATTGCTCATGTGGATAAATTTTGAGTTAAAATTATAAGAATAAATCATGCGTGGCTTTAAATTAAAACGCATGAATATAGATTAAAATTACCTTAAGTTACATATACCTCCTGAGTGATGCTAAATGAGTAGCGGCTAAATGCTATGGTATTTCTCATTAATTTGTAATATATTTATTTTGGGTTTGGCTAGTATATTTAATTGTTTTCTGCCTTTGCATCATTGTGAGATGCCAGTTATGTAATGAATTGATTTCCAATAGAGACATATGGTACACAACAATGGTGGTCAACAATAACAACAGATTAAAATTAAAGATTAAATGTGAAAATATTGCAACTGTGACAAATGAAACTTGTAAACTGTGACTTGTGAAATTTTGACAATACAATTACACTAATAACTAATAAGTTTATGCAGTATGAAATGACCTAAATTATCAGTTTTTCTGAATGATAATACACAGAAAAATAAATATACATGTAATAAAAATGCATAGATAAGATACAATAAATATTACTTGCTTGACTTCATTCACTGCTTATTTATATAAGAACTGAATCTATACATTACCTAGAAAGAAAGAGGAAAATTAGATATATATTTTATTTATAAGAGAATTATCGTTAATATGCATAATCAAAGTAAAAATATGAACTCATGCTGAATCATATATTGAGGCTATATAATATGTAGTTGAAGTAAATTATTTAAATTGATGAGGGAAGTTATATATAGTAATGCAGAGCAGCGTTAGATATTCCATGAATCAGTTATCACAACGTTTTCTAAGATTTTACAACATAGTTGAAAAGTGTTCATGACTTTGTTCATTCTGTAGGTCTGTCCGTTCGCACAATAACTACTGTAAAAATGACTTTATAAAATATAAATTTTAGTATGTTTTTCAGACGATCTGTGGGAACTATGGGAATGTAAATGAATAATATCACCCAATTAGTTTTGGATTGAACCCAGGTTGAAAAAATGAAATACACTGAATCCTATGGGACCTAATATTTCAAACATTTTTTAAGCAAATTTAAAATTCACAAATTGCTTCGAAAATTTTAGAAAATATTCAAATTATCTATTAAAAAATATATATGAAATTTCAGTAAAATATACTCTGTAATTTTTTGAAATAAAAATTAAAACAGTAATTACACCCATATCATATGAAGAGATCAGGTGACCCACCTCTATAAAATATGGCATCCATCACAGTGTCAAAATCGTGATTTTTAAAATTCTTTTGACATTATATTTAGTCTTGTATCCGTCATAAATCCACTTTATTTTTGCTTAATTCCTGTGCATCTATATTTTGAAATAGCACAGTTATAATATATTTCAGCTTAAATGATTAATGTTATCCAGCTTGTGTCAAAATCGTGATTTTTAAAGTTATTTTTAATTTATATTTAGTGTTGCATCCGTCCTAAAATCGCTTTATTTTTTTTTTTTTTTACTGTCCATCTATATACTGCGATAACGCAATTACATTATTGAGTTTAAATGATCATCAAACTTTGATTATTTCTACAACGAAGCCTAATTTTCACTTATGGAGAATTTAAACAGCAATATATGTAGGATGAGTTGTATAAGAATTGCTGCATTTCTTTAACGCAAAATTATTTAGCTCATGGAGTTTGCAATATCGCTGATATGAATGAAACATTCATTGATTTTACACAGAGAAGCAGACGATTTTTTCGATGTAGTTTTAAGCATACAGTTAAATTACTTGTATCTCCATGGTTTTAAGTCTTTAAATAAAATAAATTAATATAGTATTGTGATGAATGGAAGGGATGCAAAAACGTTTATGAATGACATGCTGCTTTTATAGAGAGTCGATTTATATTTCGATGAAGTCTTTTGAATAAAGTTCATTTGTTTTCGATGAAGTTTTCAAATATAATAAATTAATGTGGTATTGTGATATTTTTAAAACTATTACCGAGGAAAGTATCGCATTTTAGAGATGTTTATATAAAATTGCATTGAAGTTGGAAAGTGTTTCAAAATCAATATTTTATGCATGATTGATCTTTTTTGTTTTATTCCTTTAATGATTGTTTCTGGAAATATAACTACCTTTATTATCCATGATAGATATACATGTGAAATTTTGAATTCACAGTTTAATAGATTGCAGAGATACGACAATCATGTCTTTCATTACATCATCCTACATCCTTCCCAGTTCTCCAGACGGGAGTTACGGGAATATACTTTGTTAGTGATACCTATTAAATACGACGGAATAACCTGCCAAAATTCATATTCCTATTTCCAATAATGAACAAATCAACCAATGGAAATTTTGTTATTTTATGTACAAATTCATATGATAAAACCGATTTTCTTGGAAATAAATTATATGATTCACTGTTTTATGTTTAAATTTTCATTTTAGTAGACACATGTAGTTCTTTCTTTTTCCTATTCAGTTTCCATATAAAATACATTATTTAGGGAAATTATTTTCTTAGATTAGAGCACTTTCTGCTTAAATGTTAAGTCCATAGAATGTAAAGCATAAATCATTTACCAGCAGGATAGTCTCCTAATTACAGAGACCATGGGAATAATTAAAATCATGTGAGTAATTATTGATATCGTGGGGGTAATTTATATCAGTACAATAAAATGAGTATCTAAGGAGATTGGATGTCTTTCAAAAGATATACACTCACTGCCATAAAAATGTCCGCACCAAGAAGTAATTGAGGGATTGAAACGAAACTTGAAAGTACGTGCCTGGCATATATGCGAAATACAGCGTGATTGCGTATCGCGTAATGCCAGAGGTCGTTGAACTTCGTTCTCCTTGTTGCAGAACAAAGGTACGCATAAGCTTTTGCCTGTACTCTGATCAGCTGTCAGAGTTCGAGAGCGGAAGAATCATCGAGATGAGGGTGTTTAGTTCCGCCAGAAGCCCGCCACCTAGGCCTTTCTGATTTTACTGTGAGGAGGTGTGGGGACCAGTGAACGAGAGGGAGGTAGCATACACGGTGGCCAGGCTCAAGACGCCGTCAACAGACCAATAGCAGAGAAGACCGTCCCATCGCCAGACACACACTCACAGCTCCAACTGCGTCATTGTCCGCCATCTCGACACATACAGCACCTCCACTACGGGCCCCTGTACCTGTCTGTACCATCTCGAGGCGGCTGACTGAAGGACATGAGACATCACAGCGCCCATTACGTATGCTGCTAAAGACACCCACCCACGTCGACTTCGTTTCGAGTGGTGTCGCGATCGACAGGATTGAACCGCAACAGAATGGGTTCAAAACCGATGGGTTCAAATAAACCTATTCAATTTGGGCAGTGATGACAACAGTGTACGTGTTGAAGACGCAGACTGACCGACTCGTCCTTGGACTGGAGCAACTATTTGGACGGCCGAACAGTGCACGTGTGTCTAAGCTCCGTAGTGAACGCTCAATCCTGCCTTCGCTTTACCGGGGCACACCGCTTCCACAGCTAGTGGGATGGTATGGGATGCCATCGCATACGACTCCCGGCCACCTCCAATATTGATCCACGGAACCATGACATCCGAGCAGTACGTTCCTGACGTCATTCAGCCACATGTGTTGCCACAGATGGCAGGGTTTCCACGAGGCAGTTTTCAACAGGACAATGTCCTGCCACACACAGAAAGGGTGTCACAGGAATGCTTCAGCCACATTACCACCCTTCCCTGACATGCCCGATTCCCAGATTTGTCACCAATCGAGCATGTCTGGGATCACTTGGGGCTGCAAGTTAGACAGTCTAGAAGTTTGGGCGAACTAGAGGCGCGCT
The DNA here is from genome assembly GCA_951213105.1 of Amaurobius ferox. Classification (NCBI taxonomy): domain Eukaryota; kingdom Metazoa; phylum Arthropoda; class Arachnida; order Araneae; family Amaurobiidae; genus Amaurobius; species Amaurobius ferox. The sequence continues at coordinate 126,578,676 of OX578139.1, forward strand.
TATAACAACTGTGGAATGAGATGACACAGTACACCACACGGTACCTGTATGCCTAAATGCCTGACCGTATCGCATCGTGTATCCACGCTAGCTGTGGCCCAACAAGGTACTAGAACCTCCATTCATTTGTAGTTTTTCCTGTAATAAATGATCATTTTGTTTTGATTTTGTAATCACTCACTTATATCAAAGTCACACTCACATCTATAAAATTTTGTTCGATTCTGATAAGTCTCTTCATGCGCAAATTTTTATACCAATAAGTGCATAAAGTGAAATTTCGTATTTCTGCTGTGTTAAAATTGCATGAGTTTACAAACTATTCCACAATCTAAATGGTATAATGTTCTTCTAACAAGTTTTAACATAAAACCGCCCTGCTTTTTACAAACACACACACACACAAATATATATATATATATATATATATATACAGTATTGTGGCAATTAATTGAGAAATGTCATTTTTTTCGTTTTATCACACGTAAGCTTAGGAAGAAGCACTCCAAATTAGCTCAGAGTTCAAATTGCAGTTATTATCAAAGTAGCAGGTGTTCGTATGCACCTGGTAAGTAGCAGGTGTTCAAATTCCTCCGCCAGGTGGCAGGTGTTCCGCAGTGGTATAGTCTCAGTTGTTGCGAGGCTCATTAGCGCCATGGATATAAGCGCGGAAACACGTGCTAAAGTGATTGCGCTTAGAGAACACACTTCTAAGACGTTCGAGGAAATAGGTAAAATATGTGGAGTGAGTACAGCAAGTTTCGGGAGGATTTGGAAGCGGTTTCAGGAAACAGGAAATGCTGGAACCAACCGCTCTGGAAGATGCGGCCGAAAAAGTTCAACTTCGACTCGTGACGACAAAACTTTACATCGAATGAGTGTTAACCCCTTCGCGCCCATCGTACCCTATACGGTACGGGAAAATTATGCTCTCACCGGCCCATCGTTCCGTATTGGGAACTCGTTGCGAACGCTTGTTTCTGCCCATCGTTCCGTATAAGGAACCAAACTTTGGAACGTTTTTTTAGAATTTTTTAATGACACTAGATGGCAATACTATACCGTAATTTTGAATTGTGGAGGTCATATGAGGTCTGAACTTTCAGCCTGTGTTTCTGTTATCGGAATTCCTACAGCTGGGAATGACTCAGGAGTTAACATAAACAAACACACGTGATTGCTTTGTGGAGTAGCAGTAAAGTTAAAGAGCTGATCTCAAAGGCGTGTTTTGTGGGGAGTTTAATGTTTTTGTTTTTTATTGTGACACTGGATTTTAGGACGAATAGGGGGATAGAGAATGGGTTGGTTTTTTTGTTTATCGGTAGTACAGAGGGTGCATGAGGGTTTATTTTTTATTAGTTTCGTTTATGCAGCCATGGCGAAAAGAGTGAAATATCTTACGGAAAGTGAAATTGCGCGTATGATGAATGAGGAGAGTGATTCGAGTGATAGTGAAACAGATATTTATGTGAGTGAAGAATCAGATGTGTGTGAAGATGATGATGACGATGATAGTGTTATTAGTGATGCAATTAGAGCATCTAATGACGGATGGAGTCAAGATATGAAAGATCTTCCTCTTTTGACATTTTTATCTAAGAGTGGGTTGAATTTAGAGCCTGAAGAGCTTCCTGAAAAGGAATTGGACTTTTTCAGTTTATTTTTTAACGAGGAACTCATCGAATTAATTACAAGAGAGACTAATGAATTTGCAAGTGCATTTTTTACGGCAAATATCAGTGATCCAGGCCCGTCAGATGCTCCATCGAATTTTGTACCGGTAACGGACAAGGAAATAAGGGTTTTTCTGGCGTTAGTGATGCTGATGAGCATTATAAAAAAACCTACAATCCATATGTATTTTACAACTGATACGATGTTTGCAACGCCGTTTTTCAATTCGGCAATGTCAAGAAATCGCTTTTGCGATGTACTGCGATTTTTGCATTTCACATCAGATAGCAGTGGTCCCAGGTTATATAAAATCCAACCTGTTCTCGAAATCCTCTCAAAAAACTTCAAGGAATTATACACACCTGATAGGGAAATATGTATAGATGAAAGTTTGTTTGGATGGAAGGGCCGCATTGGCTTTCGTCAGTATATCCCATCCAAACGTGCGCGGTATGGGATAAAAATTTACAAACTTTGCGAGTCCCAAACGGGTTATATTTGGAATTTCCTCATCTACACAGGAAAGGACACCGAACTCATCAATACAAGCGGCCTTTACGGAGAAAGAGTTGTGAAGACTTTGCTCTCAACTCTTGAGAATAAAGGGTACAACCTGTATTTAGACAGATTTTTTGCTTCTCCAAATTTGGCATTTTACTTGAACTCCGTGAAAACAAACATTTGTGGAACTGTTTCAAAAAATCGTTCGGGAATGCCTAAAAGCTTGCCCCGAAAATTTCAAAAAGATAAATTCTTGGCATTTCAAAAGAATTCTGTAAATGTATTTGGATTTAAAGACAAAAAAAAAGATGTTGTTATTATAACGTCAATTCACAATAACCAGAAAGTGCCTACAGGAAAAAAAGATAGGCAAACAAAAGAAGAAATTCTAAAACCGCATTGTGTTGTTGAATACAACAAATATATGGGAGGAGTAGACACGGGAGATTCTGTAATGTATCATTATCCTGCCTTTAGAAAAACCGTAAAATGGTATCGAAAATTATTTTTCGGATTCATGGATATGGCTTTATATAATGCCAATGTTTTATTTATGAAATCAACAGGAAAAAAGTTATCAAATTTAAAATTCAAGTCGCGCGTAATATATCAAATAGTTGAAAAATATATTGAACCCAAAATGACAAAGTTATCTTCAAAATCTCCCGTGCCTAATCCTCTCAGATTGACAGGTAGGCATTTTCCTAGTTTGTACATAAATGATAAAGGTGTAAAATCACGAAAGCGATGTGTTGTATGCACAAGAACGCGTGTGAAAGAACGCCGGTTTCAGAGAACGTATTATGAATGCAAAATTTGTGGAGTCGGGCTATGCGTAGAAGAGTGCTTTGAGAAGTATCATACTCTGCAAAACTTTTAAAATAACCTGGTTTTTAAGTTTTAAATTTCCTATAGTGTTGAAAGCATTGCATTTAGTATATATTTTTATATTTGTGTATAGTTCTATATTCGTACTTCTATTCTTTTGTAGTTAGAGTATTTGTGTTATTATTTTTATTTAAAAAGTTAAAAGTATTTTATTCATATTTTTTTAATATTTTATAAATGTTATTGATATGTAATTAAGCTACCATCATAATATTCTTATTTTCCACGTTTTGAATTAAAATTTTTAATTTGATTGAATTTTTACGATTTATTTGCTGAATTAGGCTTAACATCAAAAACTCTCCGGGCCGGGGGAAACATCTCGTCTGCGAAGAGCGCGGGCTGGTGGGAGCGCGTCGTTGCAGAACATTCTGGGCTTGAAGGGGTTAAAAATCCTCGATTAACCAGTTTTGACCTGTCTAAGTCCATGGTGGCAGCTGATGTTGATATTGCACCTTCAACAGTGCGATACAGGCTGTTAGAACGCGGACGGAGAGCACGTCGACCGTACAAGAAGCAGCTTCTGACGCTTCGCATGAAGAAAAAAAGTTTGGAATGGGCACGGAAATACAAAACATGGACTGGGAGAAAGTTCTTTTTTCTGACGAAACACATTTTGTGGTTCAGGGATTTAGATCTATGTTCGTCAGAAGGAGCCAAGGAGAACCTCTCAATCAGCACCACATCAATCAAGCATCCGCCCAAAAAGATGTTTTGGGTTGTTTCAGCGTTTTGGGGACAGAATATCTTGTTCCCGTAGAGGGAATGATGAACAGTGCCAGTTACAAAGTCATATTGACCCGAAAAGTGCTTCCAACCATGGCTAAACTGTGGCCGAACGGAGATTGCGTTTTCCAACAAGACAGCGCGCCATGTCACACTTCGAAGCGAATCAAAAATTTCTGCTCAAAAAAAATATTACCGTACTGGATTGGCCCGGGAATTCACCAGACTTGAATCCCATAGAAAATTTGTGGGCTATTGTCAAAAAAAGACTTCACAAATTTGACTGTACGACGATGGACAAGCAAATTTCGGCCGTTATTGTCCTATGGTTCAGAGTCGTTGAAATTAAAACTACATGTGCTAGTCTAGTACATTCCATGCCGAAACGTGTCTGTTATGTTATAAAGTCTCGGGGAGGTCATATCACTTATTAGTTTTAAATGTATCCATAGAAAACTTGAATAAAACTGAATTTTATAAAAAAAACTGCATTTCTCAATTAATTGCCACAATACTGTATATATATATATATATATATATATATATATCATATAAAAGCCAGTGATTAAATTCATAGTTGAACTTATTTCCTATGCATATCCACTAGAATCTAAGGCATTACTCAGGAAAAGGCGCCGAGCCGCTCTACACTCCGAAGCAGATAATAATCCAAGAAAAAGAAGAATTAAAGGAATAAGGGATAACCAAATGCTTTGCATTTAATGGTTGGGGAGGATTGCGACTTCCCCTCCCGTTTAAAGCTGCTTTTCCAGCCTAGGCAAACGCTCACGGTACCAATACAAAGCAAAGGTTGGTCCCCATTGCGTGCTAATACGAAGGCACCCGGATACGGAAGAACAAAACCAACCAAACAGAAGGACACTGGACCAAAAGTGAATCCTGTCCAACTCGCTGTCTTATATATGTTCAACTTACGCATGTGTGCAATCCTAGCAGGTACGCATAAACTTTATTTACATGCAGATTAATGAAGTAAACTGTCAAAAAAAATCTACATGATCCTTGAAAATCGATCTATAACAATCCTTTAAGAAATATAAAGGATAATTTTTATATAAAGCCTCTGTTATGATTTTAATGTTGCTATTATAATCTCTTTGTTGTAAATTTGGTTTCTCTTGAAATGTCCGAGTATGATATTTCTGAAATTATTTTTGGCAAGATTTGTTTTCCAATCGATGAGATGGTTGATCTTAATTCTATATAATTCTCTTTTGTCATATAACGTTGTATAATGACCATATAATCCATGTTTTTTATTGAGATGTCCAGAAAATTTACCGCTTCATTTTTTTTTCTTTACAGTTTTCTATTAATTCCAATTCCGGTGGGTAAAAAGTGATATCGAAATTGGTGGTGTCTTCATAACACCCCAATAGCACATCTTCAACAAACCGGAAATATGGTATCTCTGACAAAATATGGGTTCCTTATTCATATGTTGAGAGGTATATATCAGCCAAGATTGATGAGCAGGCTCCTCCCATTGGAATTTTCTTTATTTGTCGGTAATAATTTTTTCCGTTATGTAGCATATTTTCCTTTAATACTAGTTTAATAAGGTCAAGGTATCTTCGATATGTAATAAAATCCTTCAAGTTAAATTCTTCATGTAATTTTTCCAAGATTGAGTATAAATTTGATAAATCAATGTTGTTAAAAAGTTGTCAATGTTGTCACTTATATCAAAGTCACACTCACATCTATAAAATTTTGTTCGATTCAGACAAGTCTCTTATTGCGCAAATTTTTATGCCAATGAGTGCATAAAGTGAAATTTCGTATTTCTGCTGTGTTAAAATTTCATGAGTTTACAAACTATTCCACAATCTAAATGGTATAATGTTTTTCTAACAAGTTTTAACATAAAACCGCCCTGCTGTTTATATATACACACACACACACACACACATATATATATATATATTATGTTAGACATTTGTGCCCTGTAATGTAATAGAAACACATTGATATGGTATTATGATTTATTATTTTAATTTACACAGCGAGTCATTTTAATTGCGTATAGGGTTTAATGCGAATTACAAATTATGGAACTGTTATAAAAAATATCCTATTTCCGAAAAAACTATTAAGCTCAATTTCTTTTTTATTTCATCATATTTTCTTATATTCTCCAACATTAAACTATTCTCTGAACCTTGGTAAACAAATTGCTATTTTATCTCCATGCTGATTTTTAAAACTTTATCGTTCACCCAACGCGAAAAAATAAGTACTTTAAGTTATTTTTTTTATTTCAAAATATGCTTTCTGCAGACATTACGGGTACGAGGAAAATACCTTAGATGCAAAATCTAATTTCATCTCTAGTACCATGGATAAGGATGCTCCAAAAATTTTCAAAATCGAACCTTGTTTTTTCATCCAAGAACAGCATATTTTTTTATTCAAATGTGCTTAGAATACGGAACTTTTGAGGCATTTTCTTTAAGGGAGAAAGTATGTATCCGGTACGTGATGTTTGTGCTTAATTCTGAATTGAGATGGGAAAAAACTAAATGACATGATGCTAACATAAGCTACAGGAAATGTTTGGTGCAAAACTACAGCAATGCATGAATATTTATGCAGAAAATGACTGAAATGTGTAGTAAAAGTTAGTTGCACATTTCTCATAAATATATTTTATTCTCGTAGCATTGATATTTTATATATCTATGTGAAAAAAAAATGAAATAATTTCTTACATTGGGGGTTTCAATTTATATAAAATATAAACTCAATATAACAGAAGTGACTTTACACAAGTTACTTTGCCGATTTTATCAGAAATTTTTTATTTATCTTCAGGTTTGAATTGTTTCAACTTTAAATATATCCCGGTTTCTTAATAAAAGTATTGAAGAAGTTCATTAGTTTATTTTTTACTAGTTAATTTTCAAAATTTTCTGAAAAATGTGAAATAAATACCTATACTTTTTAATAGAATCGTTTAATTGTGAAAATAGAGCTTTACTTTTCGCACAAAAATAAACAAATAAGGTTAAATAAACAGAAAGTTATGTCATGTAAGCGGTTCTGTAATCTTTGAATTTACTTCTGAGCGAACAAACCTGGTGAGCTTGTTCTCACTGAAGAAGTTGGAGTAGTTCGCTGTGCAGAAGGTGGACTTGTTCGCACTGAACACCAAAATGAGAGCTTAGAAATGCCGACCAATCAGAAAAGCACAACAAAATATCTTCCAATGAGATTGCACAACCTAGTGTCTATGATTTTAAGTATAACGTGAAACCAATTAAAACAACATGCAAAGTAATTTAATTTATGAAGAAAACAAGAAAAATATCGAAATTAAAGTATATATAAATTCAGTGTGCTTTGTATAAAAAGAACGAAATAGAGAAAAAAATACCTAAGAATGCGTCGTAAAAATAGGGTGCAATTTGCAAATCATTATTTATATACTGAATTTTATTGATATAAAAGGCTTCAAAGAAATCCAAATCGAAAAACTGTAAGAATATTTTTGAAAACAGGAAGCGTTAAAAAAAATAAAATTGCTGACTGGTCATTAACGCTTAGTTTTGCAAGCGGAATTTTTAGGCGTGTTTCTTTAGACCAATACACGATAAATAAAATAAATAAAATTGGCATCACGTCTGATTTCAACTAGCAGAAACAACAAGCACACAACTATAATAGAGGGCCTTTATTTCACATCTTATAAGACGTTCAAAACTTAACAAGGTCATCTTATAAGACGTACAAAACTTAAAAAGGCCATCTTATAAGACGCACAAAATTTAAAACTGCCATCTTATAAGACGTACAAAACTTAAAAAGGCCATTTATAAGACGTACAAAACTTAAAAAGGCCATTTATAAGACGTGCAAAACTTAAAAAGGCCATTTATAAGACGTACAAAACTTAAAAAGGCATTTAAGGCAGTTAAAAAGCGGTAAAACTGTAAAAGGCTTTAAGTTGTGTACGTCTTATAAAAAGTGAAAAATATCTTCTATTATAGTTGTGTGCTTGTTGTTTCTGCCAATACACGATAGTCTGCATTAAAAAAGACGTTGATAAAGGGTGAAATAGTCCAGTGGTTTTCGCACAGACGATTGCACCCGGACGACCCGAGTGCGATTCTCTTATGTGCCCAAACTATCCCCTTATACCATCGAAGTATGGGACGTTAAATATGTCCTGACAGTCCAAAATGATACTTTAAATCTTCGGGTATGTCAGACTGGCTGGGTCGTGGAAGGAGAACAAAAAAGAAGAAGAAGAATTAAGTTGACAAATTCCACAGTTGAACTCTTCAATACGAACTTCATGGAAGAAATATTTACTTGATTAGAATATGTTGTTTTATTATAATGCTCGTCATAGCCCCCCATCCTAGGACGGGCCCCCTGGCCAAAATTCTTTAAGGGCCCCTATGGGCTGCGTACCCTTGGACATTAGTTCTACTTATCCCCCTCCCTTTTTGGCGGACCTTGAAAAAAAACCGAACATCCAAAAATTCATGGACAATTGAGCATTAATAATATATGGGGGGGGCGTAAAAAGCCGCTACCGTGAGTTGCACAGGATCCTAAGATTCTGCATACGGTTCCGGAAATTTGTCAGCACCCCTGAGTACAAGTAGTGTTTCTTCTTGGAAAAATGAAAACGATGCGATGGTACTGCGATCTTGATTGATATTTTTGTTACGCCATATTTTTAAGGACAGTGACCGTGGACATAGCCACGATTTGGGCCCTCTTTGATAAAAAAAATCATGTTACAGTTGGTATTTTTCAAATATCTCAAAGTCACAAAAACCAGTGCCTCCTTTCCTCCTTTTTTAACAGCTGTCAATTAGTAAATTACAAAAAATCCTGAAAGGCGCACGGTTCTGCCGGGGCCCCCCTTTCACATCCGTTTGTCCCGGGCCCCCTGGGTGTAGTCGTGCTAGCCACCCCCTTGTGGGGGCCATGATGCTCGTATTACTTTGAAAATGTCTACCTATATATTCTGTCCATACTTTTATTAGCCATGTATTCAGGATGTTATGGTATTAAACGTAATATTGCTAGGGGAATTATTTAACTCTATAAGCAAATGCGTTGACGTATATTTATCATGTATACAAAAATACCTGACACTCTCTTGAATTTAAATAATTTCGAACAGCTATTTTCTGAATAATCTTCCACTGCGATTGCGCATTCGGTATTCGATACGCTCTCTCAAATAGCACTGTACTCCTTCAAACACACAGTGTGTGAAAAATGTACGTGACCCGGTTACAGAAGTGTATTAAAATGATAAGAAATACGGATTGGCGAGCACGTGTGAAATGGAAATTTTTAAGCCCAAATTGGTGGGATCGCATAAATTTAAAACAAAACAGATCAATCATGCATAAAGCATTGATTACAAAACACTTTCCAACTGAAATGCAATCCGCTGAATGTATCGCATCTTCAAAATTCGAAACATTCAGCTGTGATATTTTTTTAATTATCACAGAACTACAATATTTAATTTTGCTTGGAAACTTAAAACGTTATCGGATAAAATGAATTTTATTGAAATGATGCAATCAAAATATAAATCGTCTGGTTCTCTACGTAAAAACAGTGAATATTTGATTCATACACTTTTATTCCAGACTCTACAGTTAAATACATTTGCGGTAAAAATAATCAGAAATTCTTATTCAATTCATCTTGCAATCACTTGTTTACATTGTGCATCCATTAAACGTAGGTTTCGTTATAGAAATTATCAAAGTTTGAGGATCACTTAAACTCAAAAATATTATAATTGCGTTTGTGCAGAATATACAGGGTGTCCAAAACGATTGAAACGAGCTTTACCTGTTGGAGATAAGTGGGCAATATAAATTGCAAAAATGTTGAAAGTAAGATACACATAAGACTACATTAATGAAGTAATTCATGAAATAATTCTCCCATTAATTTTCAAGAAGTTAAACTTTTAAACTTTTTATACGACCCTCTTAGAAAAATTTGGTCAATCAGAATTTTTTTTATTTTTAATGCAACAAGATCAATAAAAAACCCGGACGAATAATAATGATGTTATAATTAACTCTTTAGATCAAACTTATACAATTCTCCTTAAAGAAGGCGTTCATGAAGCTAATATCGTGCCCCCTTTCAGATAACAGCATCTATAAATCATTTTCGCACTTTTTGATGTGAATATCGTTTATTGTTGTTAGGGTATCACTAGCTGAACTCGGAGCCCTGCGAAAAATGCAAACACTTTGGGCACTAAATATCTTCGAAGATAACATATAAAAATGCAAACAAGTTTTACTTGTTTAGTCGGAAATAGGGTTCTGTTTACGAATATATAAAAATAACTTCAATGTATTAGTATTTTAAATTTATTTTTTTATAATTAAAAATATTGTCTGAACGAGTTTTTGCCCCAGTTTGCTTGTTTTCATTGAACATATATTTTTAACTTTAAAATATAAACATTATGCAACAAATATGTTCAGTAGAAAATCCAATTTCTAGAATAATAATTTATTTTTACTGTTATTATTTATTTTTACTGTTACTGCTATTACTGTTTTTTTTAGAAATCGTCTAGTTAAGTTCAAGAAAATTGAAAATTTTCTGTTTTTCAAGATTGTAATGCTTATATGTCGGAAACAAAAGTGTAAGGTGTAGCACTGTAAAACCTTATAAGCATATATAATTATGATTCAGATCAGATTCTTGGTTTTTAACACTTTACAACAAAGTTGAAAAGTGTTTATGACTTTGCTCATTCTGTCTGTCTGTCTGTCTGTCTGTCCGTTAGCACGATAACTGCCGTAAAAATGACTTAATCAAAATGAAATTTTAGTATGTTGTTCAGAGGGTCTGTAGGACCTATGGGAATATAAATGAATAATATCACCCAATTAGTTTTGGATTGAACCCGAGTTGAAAAAATGAAATGCATTAAGCCCTATGGGACCTAATTTTTCAAGCATTTTTTAAGCGGATTTAAAATTCACAAATTGCTTCGAAATTTTTAGGTAATATTCATGTTCCATAAAATATATAAAAAAAAAATTCAGCGAAATATATTCAGTGCTTTGTTAAATAAAAATTAAAATAATAATACCACCTCTTATATGAAACGATCACGTGACCATGATATGAAAGTATCACGTGACCATGATATGAAAGTATCACGTGATCCACTTCAAAATGATATATGGCATCCATCTTATCTCAAAATCGTGATTTTTAAAGTTCTTTTTATTTCATATTGAGTGTTGTATCCGTCCAAAAACCACTTTATTTTGGTTTAAATTATGTGCATCTACATACTAAATCAACGCAATTACAATATATATGAGTTTAAATGCTCATCCAAATTTGATTATTTCTACAACGAAGCCTATTTTTCTCTTATGTAAAATGTAAACAGCAAAATATGTAGGATGAGTTGTATTGAAATTGCTGTATTTTTTTAACGCAAAAGAATTTAGCTCATGGAGTCTGCATAGCTGATATGAAAGAAATACCCATTGACTTTATCGAGAGAAAGACGATTTTTTGCGATGAAGTTTTAAGCATAGAGTTAAATTACTTGTAGATCCATGGTCTTAATTTTTAAATAATATAAATTATTATAGTATTGTGAGATGAATGACATGAATGGGAAATTATTTATGAATGTAATGCTGCTTTTTTAGAGAGAGCCATGCGTGTTATATTTTCTATGACGTCATTTGAATGAAATTCAGTTGTTTTCGATGAAGTTTTTAAATATAATAAATTATCGTGGTATTATGATAATTCTAAAATTATTAATATATCACATTTTAGAGATGTTTAAACCAGGCAATTTATATTTCAATGCCGTCATCTGCATGAAGTTCATTTTTTTCGATGAAGGTTTAAGTTTTCAAATATAATAAATCAATGTAGTATTGTGAGAAGTTTTAAAATATTACCGAGGAATGTATTGCATTTTAGACATGTTTAAATAAAATTGCATTGCTGTTGGAATGTGTTTCATAATCAATGCTTTAAGCATGATTGATCTTTCTTGTTTAAATATAGTGGTTATAAATTCGATATTTTAATATTTTGATTTATTTTGAAAATGTCTGAAAAAGACTGACCATATCCAGACAGAGATATGTTATTTCACACAAAACCATTTTAGCTCTATCGGACTAAAGGCAATATCGAAATTTAATCCGTCTTCGGCGTTAGTTATTCGATAGCAATGGCAACAGGAAAACTTGTCACTGATGGTGAACTTGATCATGCCTCGTGCAACCCGACCGCTGTATATAAAAACCGATGCCAGCTGCTTTGTAAACCTGAATTTTTCGGTTTCCAAAGATATAGAGATTCCATTATATAGAGATTTTCAAAAATCGTTCTATACACACATTTTCGTACTGCTGTTATAGGTATCGGTTAATCCATACCAGAAGAAGTATGGAAAAATCAAAACTAGTTCATAGATGCTGCTGTTTGAAATGGGAGCACAATCATAACTTTGTAGTGTCTATAGTACTGGAATTATGCACATAGAAATTTAACACCTATTGCACATTGATATACACTATATATTTCACAGTTTTCTTTTATTTGTGGTATATACATCTATATAGTTAATATATAAAGTGTTAATAACTATATAGAAGTATATACCACAAATAAAAGACAACTGTAAAATATATAGTGTATATCAACACTTTACAATAAAGTTGAAAAGTGTTTATGACTTTGCTTTTTCTGTCTGTCTGTCTATCCGTTAGCACGATAACTGCCGTAAAAATGACTTAATCAAACTGAAATTTTAGTATGTTTTTCAGACGGTCTGTAGGACCTAGGGGGAATATAAATGAGTAATATCACCCAATTGGTTTTGGATTGAACCCGGGTTGAAAAAATGAAGTACATTGAACCCTATGGGACCTAATTCTTCAAACATTATTTAAGCGGATTTAAAATTCACAAATTGCTTCGAAAATTTTAGGTAATATTCAAATTGTTCTACAAAATATATAAAAAAAATCAGCGAAATATATTAAGTAGTTTTTAAAATAAAAATTAAAATAATAATAACACCTCTTATATGAAACGATCACGTGACCATGATATGAAAGTATCACGTGATCCACTTCAAAATGATATATGACATCCATCTTGTCCCAAAATCGTGATTTTTAAAGTTCTTTTTATTTCATATTAAGTGTTGTATCCGTCCTAAAACCACTTTATTTTGGTTTAAATTCTGTGCATCTACATACTGAAACAACGCAATTACAATATATTTGAGTTTAAATGATCATCCAAATTCGATTATTTCAACAGCGAAGCCTATTTTTCATTTATGTAAAATGTAAACAGAAAAATATGTAGAATGAAGTGTATTAGAATTGCTGTATTTCTTTAACACAAAATTATTTAGCTCATGGAGTCGCCATAGCTGATATGAATGAAATATTCATTGATTTTATAAATAGAAGGACGATTTTTTTCGATGAAGTTTTGAGCATAGAGTTTAATAACTTGTAGCTCCATGGTCTTAATTTTTAAATAAAACAAATTATTATAGTATTGTGATTAATAAAAGGAATGGGAAATAATATATGAATGAAATGCTGCTTTTATAGAGAGAGCCGGGCGTGTTATTTTTTCTATGACGTCATTTGAATGAATTTTAGTCATTTTCGATGAAGTTTTCAAATATAATAAATTATCGTAATATTATGATAATTCTAAAATTATTACTAAGGAATGTATCGCATTTTAGAGATGTTTACACCAGGCAATTTATATTCCAATGTCATCATTTAAATGAAGTTCATTTTTTTCGATGAAGGTTAAATTTCTCAAATATGATAAATTAATGTAGTATTGTGATAAGTTTTGTTATCGAAAAATGTTATTGAGGAATGTATTGTATTTTAGAGATGTTTAAATAAAATTATTGAAGTTGGAAAGTGTTTCATAATCAATGCTTTAAGCATGATTGATCGTTCTTGTTTTATATATACATCTTAAATTATCGGATCTAATTTTAGGTTCGCTTTAAGCAATTCAATATGCTTTGGCTGATAAATTGTAAACACGTTACGCGGATAATTTTTTATAATCAAACAACTTCATATCTAACTGTCACAATTTATATTTTAATTAAAAAATATATTTTCTCAAAAGTCTCTTTGTTACAAAAATAAATATATGTCACAAACGGAGCTGAAAATTTGAAAAAGATAAAAGTGTGCTAGTGCGTTGGGGTTTTACATAAGCTTTACAAATTTGTGTTTTCTTTTCATTCCATATATCATTTTCTTGAAATATTTCCTTTTGTAACTTAAACAATTGTTAAATCTCCATTGACCATTTCATTTAAACATCCATGATAAATATCCATTTAATAACTGCTGGTTTTTGAGAGCTGTATATAATGAAAACTAGTTTGAAAATTATCAAATAAATTAACTCAAAACTACGTTAATATAGAAAATAAAGTATAAATACTCAATATATACAAATCCTCCAATCAGATGCACACCATAACTTATAATTGTAATCTAACCAATATATATATATATATAAGCTTATTATACATATATATATATATATATATATATATATATATATATATATATATATATATATATATATATATGTATAGATATAAATGTTTAGAAATTATAATTAATCTGTTCAAAACATATCTTTTTTAGAATAATACAATGTCAAATACAACTATAGAAGTGAGACTATGGGTTTGAGAAGATAAGATCCACTCCAAATATAGAAGAGAAAATACATGTTTGAGAATGTAAAATCCACTTCAACTATAGAAGAGGGGCTATATGTTTGAAAATGTAATGTCTACTTCAACTACGTAAAATATATTACTTATTTTAGAATGCAAGATCCACTTCAATTATAAGAGATAAACTACATGTTTGGGAATGTAAAATCCACTTCAACTATCGAAGAGGACGCTATGAAAATATAAGATCTACTTCGACTACATAAAATATACTATATAATTTAGAATATAAGATACACATCAATTGTAGAAGATAAACCATATGTTTGAGAATGTATCATAAACTTCTAATATAGAAGAGAGACTATATGTTTGAGAATATAAGATCTTTCTCAACTATAGAAAAGTTGCTATATGTCGAAAAATGTAAGATTCACTTCAACTATAGAAGATACTATACACCACGTGGCATTGAAAATGAGACAGCAAGAAGGAATGGGCAGAAGGTGGTGAAAATCGTCAAACATACAGAGACAGCAAGTGAGACAATACGTGATGTTTATTGCAACATGATATACCTATACCCTGAGCGCAAACAGCGTCTGATCAGTAGGTTGTAGGACCAACGCGGGCAGAGATACAGGCAGCAACACGTCTAGGTATAGAGCCAATGAGCATGCGCATGGCGCCCTAAGGGATGGCTGCCCATTTTTTGTCAACCATTTACCAGAGTTCGCTTTCTAAACGCGGCGGTGGTAGCGCACGCAAGCAAAGTCCAGTCACGTCCCAGACGTGTTCGATTGGTGAGAGATCAAGCGAGACAGGCGGCCACGGAAGCACCTGGGTACCTTGCAGCGCATGTTGACTGATGCATACCGTGTGTGGTCGAGTGTTATCATGCTGGTAAATGACATTGGGCAGCTCCTGAAGAAAGGGTAGTGTCACTGACGGTTTCACGTCATTCAAGTATCGTTAAGCCACCATAGTGCCCTCAGTACAGACCAGAGGTGACCTGCTATCATAAACGATGGCGCCCAAACCATGATGCTGCGTTGTCGTACTCTGCGGCGTTCCATAGATGCATCCGAATTGAACTTGTCACCACTTCGGCGCCAGACTCGTACACGGCGACTCTCACTGTAAAACACAAGCGTGACTCGTCTGAGAACACGACCGTGTGCCATTTCACCGTCCACGTGGTTCTATCCCGACACCATTGCACATTGAGGCGTCTGTACTGTTGGGTCAATCTCAGTCTTCTTAACGGACGCCATGAATACAGGTCGCCGGACAATATGCGGAAAATGATCCTAATCGATATGGGAGCATCAATAGTGTCCGGCACGTGCTGCAAATGGGCAACGGAAGTGGCCTGCGGGGCCGCCAACACTTGCCGGCGGATGCGTCGGTCCACGCATGTTGACGTCGTTCTAACCGTACCGGCATCCCTCAAACGTGCCACATTCCCCTGTTCCAACCATCTTCGCCACTGCCGGAGCAACTTGGACGTGTTAGGTGGCTGGGCGCTGAGATTTGACGTATGGGCCCACCTGCTCTGAGTCCGATCACCATACCCCTTCTCAAATTGTCTGTCTGCTGAAACTCCGTCGATTGACGACGGCCTGGCATCCTATGCTACTACTCTTTTCCTTTGAGACAAAAAACATTGCAAAATGATTTTCCTGGCAGACAGAGCGGCGCGACTATTGTCGATTGTGGAGGGTATTTCCTTTCTATCTCAAGCAATGTGCGCTGGACAGCTGCGCATTTTGCATAATTTACATAACTTGATGAGCTGCGTCTGCCCTGCAATTTCCATATTTCTCTGTCCACTTCTTTTTGGTGTCTTATTTTCACTGTCACTTAGTGTATGTTTGAGGAACTAAGATCAACTTCAACTATAAAAGGGTTACTATATATTTGAGAATGTAATACACATTCAGTCTGCAGTAGAGAAAATATATGTTTGAAAATAAGATAAACTTCAACTATAGATTAGAGACCACATGTCTGAGAATATAAGATCACCGCCAATTATTGAAGAGAGACTTTATGTTAAATACAGCAAGATCCACTTCAATTATAGAAGACGGAATACATGTTTGAGGATATAAGATCCACTCCACTTTAACAACAAAGGAGATAATATATATTCGAGAATTAAAAATCGACTTCAACTATAAAGGAGAAACTGTATGTTTAAAAAAAATTGTGTAACACATAAATGTTTGCATTTGTGCAAATATTTGTTTATCATAATGTGAAAATATTTGTGCATAAACTTCAACTATAAAAGAGAGACTATATGTTTGAGAAGATAAGATCTCCTTCAACTACATAATATAGACTATTTATTGGAGAAAGAAAAATAAACGTCAACTACAAACATGACACTATATATTTAAGAATGTGAGATAAACTTCAACTATAGAAGATAAACTATATGTCTGATAAGAAGAAATTGCTATTGCGGTTTTTCAGCGTTGGTAAAAGGGCATCTATCTTTTAAATAAGCGAAGATAAGAATCGATATTTAAACAGTTAGACACTTAGATTGCTGAAAAGACACAAAATGAAAACGCTAGAAGTTGCTAAATTTTTTTTATCACAGAAGTAAAGTTCACGAAAATAGTTGCTATCTATATGAGTTGTTATCCAATTTGAGTCAACTTTTCAAATTAGACCTATAATATTGAAATATTTATATATTCCAAAACATAAAAATGTATATTTTAAATTCATTAATTTAGAAAATACCAAATTAAATAACACTCAAAATGTTGCTTGCCTGCACCATTTAATCTGTTATGGCCTTTTATTGTTAGTCTGTCTGGAACGTGGCCACACAATACCGTCTGCACCTGCGATGGATAAATAATTTTGAGGACATTGATTATAATCGGCTATTTTCGGCTTTAAAATTCATTCCTCTTAAATTCAAACGAGTTTTTAAAAATATAGCCGAGGCAGATTAAACTGGTATATCAACTAACCCAGTATTGAATTTCGTGACTGTCCGGAGCTTAGATTTTACGCTACATACGGCATATGCCCAAACAGACAAGCATATTATTCTACTATGTAAGATAATAAGCTATCTTTTGTGAGGTCCAAATAACCTTTTGAATATTATTTCCTTCAGTTTACATTATAAATTATGTTTCTTTAAAGTAGCCATTCTAAGTGGTTCGGTTGTTAGATCTGTCGCCAAGCTAATCAACGTACGCTTCTGCGTTCCTGAAGTAAAAACAGGATAAGTTTTGGATCGTGGGATGATGGAAGGATTCTAGTAAGATTTCGATGTGAGTGAGTTGGAGTGAATGAGAAGGACGAGGATAGATTGGAATAAATACAGAATTTGGCCGTCAGCCTAGAGAAAGGGCATCCACTTGGATACAACGATGACTAGAATACTCTAGTATCCAGGGTTTGGCCACAATATGGGGCGAGGAAAAAGTAATACCAGTGGCAAGCAAACATTCTTTATAAATAGTTTACAGAGTAACAAGTATCACCTGGCCCACCACGGGTAGTATCTTGCATAATTGTATTTACTCCTAAGCCTGTGCAATATGAACCATTGCCTATGTCGTCAGTTGCTTAAAACAGCAAGTTCCTGTACATTCTGTGAAGTCCACAATAAAATTAGTGTGATTTAAATCAATGCAGTCCTATGTTATTGCCCTGGGCTGAATATCAATTAATTTAAGTTAGAATTAGATCACTTTTGACATATCGATGATCCGTCCTGAAGAACAACGACCTCTAAGGAGAATAAAGTAACATTTGGTCTTTACAATTTTAATAAAACTCTATATAAATAGGACACATATGACAAATATGACAAATATGCTTTTGGTTTTCTATTTTTCAAGAAATAGAGTTTAACACTTAGAAATTAACGATTTCTGTTGATAAAATTGTAAAACAAACTGTTTGGAAGAAATGGATGTCCAGATATTTTCTTCTCAGATTATAGATCATCGCGTTTCTCAGCACTGTAAACTAAAATTGAAGTTTTCACTACCTGCGGGATATGCATAATGCATGCAAATTTCTGCAAACAAATTTCACAAAAATAACTCATTGCAGAATATTCCATTTGGATTGAGGCGGGAAGCGATTTATCCTTTTCAACAATGGCCGAGAAGAAAACATTCTGTCTTAAATGCATTTGCAGAGCATGCAAATATTTTCAACTCTGAGTCATTGCGAAATAGTTCATTTTATATTCTTTAGGTGCATAAGTTTTAAAAATAATTCAAAAAGTTTAGATTATTTAAATAAAATAAATAATATGGTTAATACTTTATTTTACATATCTGCAAAATAAGGCTAAGTGTAGCTATGGTGATTAACTGATGTAGAACTGATGCAAATTTCAATGTATCTTTTTAAATATAATTGGGAAATGAACTGTCTTGCTGTTCAAACCAGATGAATAAATATATATTTAAAGTAATACGCCATACATCATAGTGTGAAGCAAGCTGAACCAAGCATTCAGACAAATAGGCACCAAGGTTGACATTACACTTGATCAATGGTTCCGACCCATAAATTCACCAATTTGCAATGACATCAGCAAGTTGGAGAGGCACTATGTTTACATGGGTGTAACCTGCGCTTCCTGACTTGATCCAAAGAAGCTACTTCAAAAAGGGGAAGTCAAATCAGGACCAGCCCTAAGGCAAAACAAGGTGAATCAAACACAATAAAGGCATGATTCCGCGAAGCAAAGTAAAAAATAAATTAAGATTACCTAATGAAAGAAAGCACAAGCATCTTAGAATGGATCTTCAAGAGATGAGCACAAAAATGCACCAGCAGATTAGAAAGGATCTTCAAGAGATGGGGAAAAGAAAGCACATCAGATTAAAAGGGATCCTCAAGGGATGAGGACAAGAAAGCACAAGCATATTACAAGGGATCTCCAAAAGATGACGACAAGAAGCAGAAAAACAAATAATGTTTGCAATGACTAAAAATAAAAGAATAGAATGGTGAGAACATGTGGAGTCGAACAAATTCACTGCTTAGTGCCAAGTCTTCCAGTGATCTCTAGTGTAATTACAATGCACGCAAGATACCTACAAGCCTATTATTATAACAAACTAGTTCGAGTGCCGATATTTTTACTTTCCTTATTACTTTCGTTATGCACACATTATAAAGTATAAGGAAAGCATTGTGACGGGGTCGAAAATAGAAATTCGAGTTTCCGACGGGAGAGCACATTTCAAGCATCCCTGAACACAAATCATATTGGTTAGTTTTGAGGTGATATCTGTGTGTGTGTGTGTGTGTGTGTGTGTGTATGTGTGTGTGTGTATATATATGTGTGTGTGTGTGTGTGTGTGTGTATGTGTGCATGTGTGTGTGTGTATGTGTGTTTGTGTCGGTGAGACTGTGGAGACGATATCTCACAAACGAATGAAGCGATTCGAACAAAATTTGGAACAAAAATCACAATCAGTGAATAGTGGAAGCATATTGCTTTTACCCGCAATCGAATGCTCGGAACTCCTCCAAATTCTGAAATGAAATTTTCAAAAATCGTCAAAAATTAAAAGCATTCCATAGAGTTACATAAATAATAATTCCTTATGTAATTTTTTATTAACGATTGACATAAACTTTAGAACGCTAACATGAACTTTTTTCGATATATTACTTTTTCTTGTAAATATGTTTATTAAAAAATCACATAAAATTAAAAAAAAATGTATAATTCATTGTGATATCTGTTCACTTTTCATATGCAATATTATGGGATAAATTTATTATCATCATTCTGGCCGATCCAGCTGGTTCCATTCACGAGAGAAGACACTTTGGGTGATAGGTTTGTAATTTAACGCCATTAGCACATTTATCTACTATAAGAATAACCCATTTCTCCTTCCACAATGATTGGCGAAATTTTGAGGACGGATTTGGCGGAATATCGGCAACTCGACGAGTTTTATAAATGTTGCCAAATTGATAAAAATGTCACCAAATTGATAAAAATGGCGCTAAATCAATGAACATGAAGACTGATGAAAATTCAATATCTTGGAAAGAATATAAGAATCTACTATAAGAGAAAATACTTTGAATAATAGTTTTGTATTTGGACACCATTAGTCGTTTATCTACTATAAGAATAACCCATGTCTTCGACCATAATGCTTGACTAAAATCTGGCGATGAATTTTGCGAACTATCGCCAACTTGGCAAGTTTTTTAGACGTCGCGAAATTAATAAACATGTCGCCAAATTGATAAGAATAATATAAGACCCCCCTATAAGAATAACATATTTTCCGTCTGTAACTTCCCACCTGTAGTTCTGGCGACGAATTGGGGCGGCGTATCGCCAACTTGCCGACTTTTTAAATGTTGCCAAATTGATAAGAATGACGTCAAATGGGATACAATGTTTTGCTATTTCTTAATTCTCTCATATAATGGATATACCTTTTATTATGTAGTAAATGCTCTTCTAAATATCGCCAACTTGGCGATATGTAGCCCCACATTGAAGTAAATATCGTCAAAATTGCAAATAGGAAGTCAAGTAAATGAAAATGACGCCTCATTGATGAATTTGTTATTAAAATATTTAAATATATGGACTATATTGCTTATTTAGGATGCTACCAATATTGATAATTGTTAATATAGAGTTAAGTAAAGTATAAATTAATTGGATACGAAATTCTTTTATATCCTGTCATCCGGAAAAGCTTCAAATGTGCAATTTAATGTTACAAACGTCATACCGTGGATCTCTTCATCACTTCTTCACCGTTAAAAAAAGTAATAGTCAGTACACGTCTAAGTACATATGAACCAAATTTTATAGACGTATGGCCCTTAGATATCAAGCTAGAGCCCACATATACACACAGACATATTTTTTCAACATGGAAGATGAATTCGCTTTGCTCGCAGTCACTAAACTGAAAATAACTTGCATTTTCGCCATGAATATTTAGTAATAAATGGTTAAAACCATTTTGTATAAATTTAGAATTGGAATTATTTGTCCGACTATTCAAACCCAACTAGAATGTTACAATTGCTCTGTTAAATAAATCAATTTTACTTCAGTGCGTATCAATTAAAAATTGTATTCTATTCCAAAATCTACAAATAGGGTTTCAGCGAACGCATTTTCATGTTTATTATTTCCTCTGGGAAATTAATTGGAAAGTATAATTACGTTTCAACATGCTGCTTTAGTTTAAAAGTAAAAATTACCTCTAAATACTCCATGCTAGCAAAACGCTCTGGTATGTTGTTCATTTCAACTTCGGATATTATTGAATGAAAAATTGATTGTTTAATAACAATCAATATTCACAAGAAGCGCGCTAGTGAAAAACTGAATAATTTAACGGATTGTTCAATACAAGACAACCCGTTAAGTGATTGGTAGTGCTGAATTAATATTACAAGCCATTTACGGGCATCATAACAAATGACATTCGAAAAATATGGTTGACGGGAAGTGACGGATGGAACAATTGAGAACATTTTCTTTTATATATAGGCAGAGTTATTTGACAATGTAGAAGTCGCTTTATTGTAATACTGAGCGCTTATAATTTATTCCACTCTATGATGGTATAAAATAATGTCTTATATCGTTAATGGATTAAAAATCATTCTTCTAAAAATTTGTATAATGCCTGCTTTGAATACTTTTGTTATAACAGAAGATTCATGACTTGCCTTATGCTAACGAGCTGTGTTGATAGCCGAATTGACACTCACGGATAGTAAGTGGGAGTAGTTGAACTATCGCTTATTTTATATACATGCAATTACTTAGAAGTATACCAACAATTTAGATTATTTATCTCCATAATTAATATTAGTAAATATTATTATTTGCCATCCAATCTGATATAATACCCAGAATTGCTGCTGGAAATAATTGCATCTACCAAATAATTAAAAAATTCTTGCTTTAAATATTTAAGTGATCGGTGGTAATCAGCTTTCTCGGTTGGAGAAGTTGAGAGAACACTATTTCTCATATAATGGGTGGTTAGAATTAAAGTATCCCTGGTCAAAACACAGTAGAAAAAAACCAGTGTTCATAAGAACGTCTAATATGCGTGGTATGCATTTAAGAAGATGGGAAGACGAATGACCCCAAAAAAAAGTTCCAAAATGACCGATAGGTGAAGAGATGGCGCTACAAACAGTCCCTAGTAAAAACATAATTTAATGAAGCTACTTCGCATATTAATATATAACGGCTTCGCATATAAGTGTTTCATATTAATTACGTATTGTAAGTGGTATCAGGTTGCGATAGATACTAAAATAATCATAAACAGCCAAATGTCAATTTAATTAATGCATTTAGAACATGTTACACATAGAACATAGAAGGGAAGAAGGCTGTAGAAAGACAAGTCATTGGCAGTATTCAATTTGTCCACCATGTTCAAGAAGCAGCAACTGGTACCGTATGGCAGCGTGCTCGACAGCTGCAAGTAACTCATCTGTTGTGATGTTGCGCATGTGGAAGATGGCGATGTTCTTCATATCTGCAAAGTTATGAATATCTTCCCGATAAAATATGTTTTACAGGTAACCCCACAGCCAACAGTCACAAAGGTTCAGATATAGTAAACGGGGTGGCCATAAAGAGGGGAATGCCGGACTGATTACTCGATTTTCTGTAAAACGGTGTCGCAACAACTGTTGAACAAAACGGCCAGTGTGGGTAGGTACTCCATCTTGTTGGAATATGGTAGAGCTGAGGCATCCTCGTTGTTGGAGATGAGGAATAACACACAGAGAAAAACGTGTCATCACCCCACAAGATGTTCTAGGGCCAGTTGGTGTCTACCTGTAAGCGTGTAAGGAATGTCAAAGCAAACGTTTCACGGATGTCTACATCAGAACCTTGTAACTCTTGGTGACGCTGTATCTCATACGTATAACTTTCTAAAGTTAAACGCGTTGGGTAAATCCAATTGTCTTGCTACAGATCGAGAACTACTGCTTGCTGCATTATTCATTATTGTGACTGGCCTGCATTTTTTTTGCACCATTCGTTTCCCCCCATGTGTTCTAAAATGCATACTATCTAGATTTGGCGTTCTTGCGACCACTGTTTTTTTCTCTGCAGTTCTCTCAACAGGGATACCTTAATTCAAACTCCCCTGTATATGCACTTATATTTTATATTATTTTATCTTTATACTAAAAGTAAAATACAAATTCCGTATTATATTACTACTACTATTTAAGTCTGTCAACGGTAGGAAAACTAACATTCTTAAAAATTGAGATGCAACTTTTTAATACGCTATCTTCTATTTAACAATGTGTGATGCGCATCGTTGAAAACAGTCGTCTAAATCGCAATATATACCTCAGTTAGGTTCTTTCTCCTGGTCTAGTTTCAATCTTCTGTATCACCAGGAGGCTTCTAGCGAGTCTTAAAGACTTTCAGAAAAATAACTTTTTTTTATACCTCCGAGGTAGAAATTTAAAATCCGAATACTCCATCGGTGGACAGATAATATGAGTGTTGTTGATGAGACCCAGACCGGTCGACCCACCAGAATTCTGTTAGATCTAAATCTAATAAGCTAAGATGTAAAGAATTAACAAAAATTAAAATACATGTTTTGTGAGCATATGATCATATAAACAGGTAATATTCAGTATTCTGATGGTCAGAGCAAATAGTGTTGCTGTTGAGACCCAGACCGCCCGACCTACCAGAAAGGTGTAAGGTAACCGTTTGGACGGCCGGGAAGTGCCACCCAATTTAGACTGGAACCCAGTGCGGGAGGCAACCACAGGAACCGTACCCTCCTTCCCCTACCACCAACCTCTCGGAAGGACTTACGGGCCCACATGCTTAATGTGATCGTACTCCGCATAAACACGGCGGCAGTTGTGGCAGCGCGCAAACCACCTGGCTACCTCGCCCGATATGTGCCAACAGCAAGCGGTGTTCCCAGGTGGTCACCCACCCAAGTACTAACCGCGCCCGATGCTGCTTGACTTCGGTGATCTAACGAGAACCGATGTTTTCAGCACGGTCGGGCCGTTGGCTAGATATTATGAATGTGTAAAGATTCAGCATGGCAAATCACCAACTTCTTGAGAGGTTGAAAAACGTTTTCTAAAAAACCTTATTTTTTTCTGAACCCGGGAGGTAAATTAAAAATCGTGTTCCATTAGGTTCTGTCCTGTGACTGATAGTATAAGTGTGCAAGAACTCAGTCTCACAATTTATGTATGTCTTCTGGACGGTTTGGAAAGGTAGATAATCATTTTATAGAGTTTGAATGTTCTGTCATTATCTAACAGTTTTTAATTTCTTTTTTAAAATATTGCAAATGCGTTTTAAACAGAGGTTTCTCGAAAGATTTGCTTTGAAGTGACACAGAATGCCACAACAATTAAGTGAAACTCTGATTTATTACCCCGAGTATCAAAGTTCATCTCTATTAAATATTCATCAGGGTAAAGTGTTTGGATAATTAATTGCTAATTTCCCAGAAGCTATATAATCCTCAATGAAGATCCAAAATACATATTAGGTCGATAATATATATCACATTAGTTAATTACATATTCAAATTATAAGGAAATAAAATAGTTCAATATTTAAACGTAATTATATTATTTCACAAAATTCCGATATTTATTTTACTTCATGTCTGAAATATATAAAATATGTTTTGAACCAACACACTGATTCTATATATTATTAATGCACTATATCTAGTATCTAAGACTGTCAAAGACAGTAATGCTCACACTTTAAAAAATATAGCTAGCAATATTTTAAAAAGTTTTAGTAAGTTTAATTTTTGTAAAATAAAAATTAGTAAGATAAAGGTTTACAATTTGTAAAATAAATATTTTGTAAAATGAAATTTATATTAAGTTTAATTTTTGTAAAATAATCTTTTTTTCTTAAAATAAAAATGTGGCATCTTAAGAGAAAAATCCAGTCCACTTATGTACTTTCTCGTGAGAGACAATATATGTGGGCAAAATTTCAGTCTTCTGGGTCACAGAGTGGTTTCCAGGAAATTTAAAAGGACTAATCGAAAATTCTCATGTTCTATGCTCCAGGTACGGACAAATCCCAAAGGTTCTCGTCCCGGACATGACGGACTTTATTTTTTAAAGGCTTTGCCCATAAAGAGTCAGTGAGGTGACTTTTAACTGTGACTATCATCTTACTTACCTCACCGACATCCCTAAATCTGTTTGGACGTCAGTGGATCTTGTGTGCACAGCATAATTCAAAATCTCTGCACAATATGCTTATGTCTGGATACTGCATCTTAAATTAAATAAATTTTAACTGTAAAAGAAGATAAAACTGGCTGTGTTTTAGCAACTTTTCCGAACGTACCCCTGGATTGTGACGTCACGAATGACGAGTTCTTATCTCACTGATGTCAACCTGGCAACTTTTTGATTTGTTGCAGAGCTAATAGCCCAACCTTGTATTAAAGAACCTTGGCAAACCCATCTCACTTAGGTTCTGTTCCCTTGTTGATTGTACAAGTTGGCAAAATTAATGCTTTCTAGGCTATTGCAAGGTTTCTTGTTGACCGATTGGTCAGCCCTTAAAATGACGTATGTCATGTTAATGACGTATGTCAGTTATCCCATGTGTTATGAATTACTTGTAGGATCAAAGTACGGCAATTGAAAAATTTCTAGTACATACATGCCACTTCGCAATTTCTTCTGTTTAAAATGTCAGTCGTGCAGCAATTGTTCTTACAGCATAATTTTATTTGGTATTTTATCGTATATCTATTATGCTTCCATATTCGTCATGACACCTTTAAAACCAGTTTATACATGTTTTATATTCTTATATGCAGTGACTAATGAAGTGTTTTTTAATTCACTTACGTATAAGTGTGAGCGATTTTTCTTATTAAAGAATAAGAGAGCTACATAAATGTTTCATGTATTTTTTTGTCATTTATAACATATCAGCTGTACTATTAATATTTAAGAGATGATCTTGTGTGAGTGATTATCGTCTGTCAGACTCTAATCTATTTACACATATACTGTATTTTTTATACATTTAATATATCTCAACTAATATATCCTATCAATATATAAAATGATAAATAAACATATTACTTTTCTTCCATGAATGTGTTCCCCGTAATAATATATTCATAAAAAGATTAAAAAACTGTAATGAAATGAAAAGCACAAAAGAAATGAATTGCTAAAAGTTTCTTAGATTATAAATCATAATATTTTATTCTAGACTAACAAAATGTTCTGTTTTCATCACCAGGGAAATATGCATAATGCATACACATTTCCGTAAACTAATTTCTTGAAAATAACTCATTCTGGAATACGCCGCTTGAGTTAAACTGGAAAAAGCAATTTATCCTTTTCAGCAATGACAGCGAAAAAGAATTTTGGTGAAGGAGTTCTCTAAATCCTGATTATTTCTTAGACAGGAATATATTCTTATCAAGGGAGGAAAGAAATAAACCAGGTAAATAAGAATATAAGGTTGTTGAAGCATCTAACCTTTTCTTACATAACCATCCTCTTACAAGTTTGTGTGTAATGACCTCCAGCACGATCAAACGTGCACGGATGATATACTCCATAACAAAAAAAATCGACGCACCAAGAAAGAGTTGGCCGATTGTGATAAAAATTGGTGGATGTGAAGAACATACATAGAAAAAGAAACGATTAAAATTTCAGAACAATTTGATGATTTAGAGTTTGACCGTATACAAAGGGAGGAAGTCAATAAGACGTTGGTCCACTTCTGACCTGGATACAAGATGTCACCCGGCGTGGCATAGACTGATAAAGTTCACGGACGGTGTCCTGCGGAATGTCTTGCGGAATTGTCTCCAACTCTCAGGCTAAATCGTTAACATTCCGGGATGGTTGCAATCGCCTTCCCATAAAGTCCCAAATGTGCTCTGTGGAAGAGAAATCAGGAGACCTAGCTGGCCAAGAAAGTGTTGGGCAAGCTTGAAGACAATTCATGACACCAAATTTTATCCATTTGCATGTTCGCTCAAAATGTCTTTGCATACGAAATTTCATTACGATCGGTCCACTCCTTCGTGGTGCGTCGATTTTTTTGTTATAGGGCATACGTATATCGAAAATTTGAAAAAGAGACAACATCAAGTATGCTATGAAGGCATTATTTATCATCTGATATAGGACATTTTTAGATTAAAAGAGGGACAAAATAATTAATACTACATTTCCAAATATGTATCTATTCACCGACACGTTTTTATTCTATTAATAGAAATATAAAATTGTTATATTAAAAACTATATAAAGTAAATGGTTTCTTTAAACGTTAGTACAATTTTGCAGCTAACATATATGTATATATTTGAAATTTATTTTCTTTGTTCACATTTTCAGAATATACAAAACTTGTCATTCGCATTTGGTCCAAATTGCTGCAGTGGTTTCTGAGATTATGAAGTTGTTGTTGTTCTTGAGACCCAGACCGTCCAATCTACCAGAAAGGTGTAAGGTAACCGTTTTGACTGCCGGAAAGTGCCACCCAATTTTGACCGGAACCTAGTGGGGGAGGCATCCACAGGGACTGTACCCTCCTTCCCCTACTACCAACCTCTCGGAAGGATTTACGGACCCACATGTTTAAAATGATCGCACTCCGCGTGAACACGTCGGCAGTTGTGGCAGCGTGCAAATCCAGAGCGCAAACCACCGGGCTACCGCGCCCGAAAGTTGCCAACAGCACGCGGTGTTCCCAGGTTGTCACCCACCTAAGTACTAACCGCGCCCGATGCTGCTTGACTTCGGCGATCTAACGAGAACCGGTGTTTTCAGCACGAGATTATGAAGTGTCAACGATTTGACGTATATCTACCCACACATTTACACATCCACAGAGAACTTCAAGTACGCTAGAAAGGCATTATTTATCATCTGATACAGAACATGTTTAGAGTAAATGAGGGATAAAAATAATTAAAATTACATTTCTTAATATGTAGCTATTCAACGAGACGTCGTCGACATATCTTATTTAAATCGTTGATTATGTATTTATTTATTGTCATCTGAATAGGCACAACAAATCCAATTACAGAGAAGGATAAAAAACAATATATATACCTACAAATATACATAAAAATTATACAAATAAAAAACTTATATATTAAAACACAATTAAAATGATCAACAGACTTGATCTAAAAACCCTTGGTGGATCACTAAAATTTAAGACTAAAGGTAATCTATGGACCTCTCTGACTAACTGCACTATAAGTTGATTTAAAAAAAAATTACCATGAAACCCCTCCAAGAGTACACACCTATTTCTTGTCCTATAAGCAGGTACATAGATATTAATTTCGCTTAGCAAGTCCGTACAGTCAATTATATTATGTATTAACTTATAAAAGAACAAAAAGATAAAATGCAACCTTCTACTACAATCCAGAAATTTAATACGATCGTTGGCCCAGAGTAAAGTATTAGACATATCACTGTTACAAATACCATTACCCTTATAATAAATGTATCTTTAAAATATATTTTGAACCATATCAATTTTATTATTAGCACAATTATAGTATGGATCTCAAACTACACACCCGTACTCCACAATAGGCCTTACAAAAGAATTAAAAAGACAAATAAGCACAGAAGTATTCCTAATATCAAAAAATCTTAAGAACCCCCATTTCCAGCAAGCTCTTTTGACAATATATCGTATATGCAAAAGTAAAATTCGATACGTATATAATTCCAAGATCGGAAATGTTATTTTTTCTATTAAGAAATCTACCATTGATGTTATAATCACACACAACAGGAATTAGATCAACGAATAAAAGTTAGGTTGAAACACTTATCAATGTTTAAGGACAATATATTACTAGTACAACAATGATATAATTTAGAAAGTTCAGATTGCAATATAACCGTATCATGATACGTTGAAATACATTTATACATTTTGAGGTCATCAGCAAAACACAGACAAGAATCAAAGATATCAGCCAGATCATTAATAAACAAAATAGAAAACAATGATCCCAGCACAGATCCCTGGGGAACACCAGAAATATTATAGCATCCTCTAGAATAGGCAGAGTTATACTTCACATATAATAGCCTTCCAACTAAATATATGTGGAACCACCTAATTAATTTCCGACTAAAGTCAATATCCATCAGTTTACAGATAAACTGATCAATGTCCACTTTGTCGAACGCTTTTGCAAAATCTGTATGAATAACACCCAACTGCTTGTTACTCCCAAGAGCTGTAACAATATTAAAATTTAAACACATAAGATTACTAGAAGCAGAATGATTCCTAACAAAACCATGCTGCCTAACGGAAATACAATTCATAATTTGATGATTTATCTTCTGTTAAAACCTTTCAGTCCAAAGTTTTTTTCAAAAAGTGCTATTTACATTCGCAGAGAAATGTCAAAAAATTAAACAGCGTTAGAAACATAAACAAATGGACACAAACTAAACAAGGCAGAACATTTGAATATGAAGCCTGAAATGGAAAAATCCGCAAAAATTCGTGACGTATGGTCACTTAAAGTATCCTTAACTCAAGAACTGATTTAACGTTGTTTAGAAAAAATGGTTAGCTATAAAACAATCGGCTGACTCAGTTTGTCCACCTCCATACAGCAATTATAACACATCAACATCAGCACAAACTGCAACCCAAAGTTTTGTGGTATGTTCTAGTAGATGCATTGTAACTTCTACCAGAAAACTTCCATCAAAAACGTCCCTAAAATCCTTGCTCAGTTACGTGTCCATTGATTATGTCATCGCCTGCACGATCGTGACGAGCAACATTAACTAATAAACAGTGGCTGCGGATGATGATAGATGATCAGTTGACTAATTTTTGGCAGTGTCCTATTATAAGGCAGAAGTTGTTTTACTTTAAAAGGCTGGATCTATTTCTTATAAAGTGCTTTCCTGCTGAAAATCTTAAAAATAAAAATTTTCTGTAGCACAATGCTTTTTCTATATTATAATATGTATGGAAGCAAAATTAATCTATTTAATGAATATCTTCAATTTGTTTTTGTAAAAAGTTCAAGCCTAGGAACTTATGACCGAACTTTTATATAAAATACACTCGTAAGTATCGCTGTCATTCTGCCCGTAATTAATAAACAAGAAATATCAATCATGCATTCGGTATTGATTACGAAACACTTTCCAATTACAATGCAATTTTATTTGAACATATCTAAAATGTGATACATTCAGCGATGGTATATTTTAAATTATCACAGTAGTACAATAATTTATTTTACTTAACAACTTAAAATCATGGAGGTAAAAGTACTCCATGCTTAAAACGTCATAGAAAAAGACAATGCTATTAAATTACCTGGTTTTCTATGTAAAATCAATGAATATTCCATTCATATCACCTATATACCAGACTTCATAGCTATATAATTTTGTGTTAAAAAAGTTCGTCAATTCATATACAATTAAAGTTTAATGGTCATTTAAACTAAAACATATTGTAATTGCGTTGGTGTAGAATATAGATCCACAGAAAATACTCGAAAATAAAGCGGTTTTAGGACGAATGCAACTCTAAATATAAATTTAAAAGAACATTAAAAATCACGATTTTGACACTGGACAAAAAGATGGATGCCATATTTTATTTTGGAGTGGATCACGTGATCTCTTCATTAATATGGGTATAATTATTGTTTTGATTTTTATTTTAAAAACTACCGAATATATTTTGCTCATTTTTAATATATTTTATGGGATAATTTGAATACTTTCGAAAATTTTTAAAGCGATTTGCGAATTTTAACTTCGCTTAAAAAATGTTTGAAAAATTAGGTCCTATAATGTTCATTGTTTTTCACATATTCAACCCGGGTTCAATTCGAAACGAATTGGGTGATATTATTCATTTGGATTCCCATATGTCCCACAGACCGTCTGAACAACATACTAAAATATAATATTGATAAAGTCATTTTTACGGCAGTTATTGTGCGAACGGACAAACAGACAGACAGAATGCCCAAAGTCATAAACACTTTTCAACGATATTGGAAATTGTTATAAACACTTTTCAACTATATTGGAAATTGTTATAAACACTTTATCTAGTGTTGAAAGAATTATCTACTGTTGTAAATAAGCTGAAAGAGATCAAATTATTTTTGCCTCTGACTGGCTTCAGATTCATGCACCCAGCACTGCTTTTAGTTATTAGGATAGTGTTTTATTGACTCATGCTGTAAAAGAATCGAAAATTCTAGAACATTTATTTTTTAAATAGAAAATTAAAAAATATATATATTGTAATAAATGACATATACTTGTAAAAAATAATAAAATGAATTATTAGGAGATAAACTAAGTCCGTAACATTGAATTATCTGCATTCCCAATTATTTATTAATTCTCAATTCCATTTATACCTGATCATTAAATCAATGCTATTTTGTTATTGCATCCAAAACTTTCGATTTCAAACGACCGAATATCTTTCACAGAAACGGTTGAATCGTCATGGAACTTTAGAACTGTACAAGCATTTCATTGCCGCAGCTACTGGAACAATTTCTCTTCAAAATGTTCTATACCAGTTAGAAACTCTAAAACTGTTTCAAAATTTACAACTATGCTTCCGGTGCATAACTGTTTGCTGCACTTGTTTTATTTTGAGAAATCACTGAATCATTTAACTGGGGCGTATTGTTCAGAATTAGATGTAAATGTAAATATCCTTTTACGGTATTTAATATCCTAAAATAGTGATTTATATTATGAGTGTTCTGAAATTATAAATGTTTCGTCTCACTTGATTACACAGAGTGTTTGAGCGACTCAGTATTAATTACTCTATCAAATTACTCAATTACTCACTATTAATTACTCAGTATCAATGTGCTCAATTACTCTGTATTAATTTCTCAGTATGAAATTACTCAATTACTCAATATTAATAAATATCATAATCAATTTTATATTTCTTATGATCTGCTTACTTCTTTCAAGCGATTACTTTCCCATAGAATAATAGCGTTCAGATTACCATATTGAAGATTAAAATTAAACAAGGAAGATCAGTCGTGCATAAAGCATTGATTATGAAACACTTTCCAAATACAATGCAATTTCATTTAAACAGCTCTAAAAAGTGAGATGAGCTCTAGAAA
Organism: Amaurobius ferox; assembly: GCA_951213105.1. NCBI lineage: Eukaryota > Metazoa > Arthropoda > Arachnida > Araneae > Amaurobiidae > Amaurobius > Amaurobius ferox. Next base: position 126,611,439 of record OX578139.1, read on the forward strand.
GTGATTCAGAGGTAATATATTTAAAATCATCACAATACTACAATAATTTATTATATTTGAAAACTTCATCGAAAAAAAATGAACTTTACTCAAATGATGTCAATGAAATATAAATTGCCTGGCACTCTATGAAAAACCAGAAAACATTTCATTCATAAACACTTCTTTTATTCCTTTCCTTCATCACAATAATACAATAAATTATTTCAATTAAAAACTTAAAACCATTGAAGTAAAAGTAATTTAACTCTGTTCTTAAAACTTCACCGAAGAATTCTGCTACAAAATCGTCTGTTCTCTATGTAAAATCAGTGACTGTTTCATTCATATCAACTATATTGCAGACTCCAGCGCTAAATAATTTTGCGTTAACGAAATTCAGGAATTCTTATACAACTCATCTTACAGCTTGATGTGTTGACAATCTCCACAAGTGAAAATTAGGCTTCGTTGTAGAAATAATCAAATTTTATGATAATTTAAAACTCAAATATATTGTAATTGCGTTGTTTCAGAACATTGATGGACAAAAATTAAGCAAACATGAAGCGGTTTTATCACGGATACAACACCAAATATAAATTAAAATGAACTTTAAAAATCATGATTTTGATCCAAGATGGATGTTATATTTTATTTTGAAGTGGGTCTCGTGATTTCTTCATATAATGGGAGTAATTATTATTTTAATTTTTATTTAAAAAACTACTGAATATATATTTCTGACTTTTTTTTTCAACAGGTACCATAAGGTTATATATAGGGTACCATAATTAGGTACCATAGGGTTCAATGTATTTCATTTTTTCAACCCGAGTTCAATCCAAAACTAATTGGGTGATATTATTCATTTATATTTCCGTAGGTCCCACAGACCGTCTAAACAACATACTGAAATTCAATTTTGATAAAGTCATTTTTACGGCAGTTATCGTGCTAACGGACAGACAGACCGACCGACAGACAGCGAAAATGAATAAAGTCATAAACACGTTTTAACTATGTTATAAAGTGCTAAAAATCAATTTTTAGGTAGCTGAATGTTGTATATTTCGGGTCATGGTAGAATCCTCATGTGTCGTAGTACCCTATATGTGTATCCTACATGTATACTCTAATGTTAGTACCCTTATAAAGACGAATTTTATCTTACATGTTAAATAGTCGTGAAACAAAATGAAAACCAAATTAATAATTTGTTTAATTAAGATTGTTACATCATTTACTAATTTTGATATTTCTGATGATATGCTTATTTCTTACAAGCGGTTATTTTCTCACAGAATACTAGCGTCCAGATTACCATATTGACGGTTAAAATAAAAAATTTGATGTGGGCAGCAAATGAATTTCACTGCAGACTTATATTCACGTTCTCATAATTTTAATTATATTTAATTCACTTTTAATTCAATTTTCGTTCTCATTTGAAAACTGGACTTTTTTACTTTCCTTATATACATAATGTATAAGGAAAGTATTGTGGCGGGGTCGAAAATTCGAATTCGAGTTTTCGACGGGAGAGCACGTTTCAAGCATCCCTGATCACGAATCAAACATTTTTTAAGTGATGTCTGTGTGTGTGTGTGTGTGTGTGAAAGTATGCGTGTGTGTGTGTGTGTGTGTGTCAGTGAGCTTTGGAGACGATAACTGACGAACGAATGGACCGATTCGAACCAAATTTGGTACAAAAATCACAATCCGTAAACACTGGAAGCCTATTGTTTTTATACGTAATCGAATGTTCAGAACCCCCCTAAATTTTAGAATAAAATTTTGAAAAAATCGTCAAAAAATCAAAACGACTAATAAAGTTACGTAAATAGATATTTTTTATGAGACTTTTCATTAGTAAACGATTGACATAAATTTGAGAACGCTAACATGAACCGTTTTCGAGATATTACACATTTTTCAAAAAAATTATCTAAAAGTCATATCAAATGAAAAAAAAATTCTATTGAGAAACATGTTCGCTTTTCATATTTAATACCATGCGATAAATTGGATGACATCAAGCTCGTTCCATTCATGAAAAAGATACTTTGAGTAATACTTTTGTATTTGAACGCTAATAGTCATTTATCTGCTGTAAGAACAACTTATTTCTTCGTCCATAACGCTTGGCGAGATTTAGGCGACGGATTTGACGCAGTGTCGCCAACTCGGCGACTTTTTGAAATGTTGCCAAATTAACGAAAATCTCGCCAAATGGATAAAAATGACGCTAAATCAATGAAAATGACCACTAATTGTCGAAAATTCATTATCTTGGAAAGAATATTAGTATCTACTATAAGAAAAACCTATTTTTTATTGGCGAGATTTTGGTGACGAAATTGGCGGAATGTCCCCAGCATGGCGACTTTTTAAAATGTTGTCAAATTAACGAAAATCTCGCCGAATGGATTCAAATGACGCTAAATCAATGAAAATGACGTCTAATTGTCGAAAATTCAATATCTTGGAAATAATATAGCTACTGTAAGAAAAACCTAATTTTTTTACTGTAAAAGTAGTAAATTCATTACATTATATAAGGAAAGTCATGTGTTGCCCACATCAGATTTTTTCAAAGGTGGCGTAGAGAAAATAAGAAAAAACTAAAATATCTCCATAATGGCTAGTCCTAGTGTAATGGGGTTGGTGTTATTCTTTTCTTCGTTAAAATTTACGTATTAAGCAAGCATTTTATGGATATATTTGAGCACACGTAGTTTTTTATTTTAAATTTTGGCGATTTTTGTGGGCCATTTTGCAAGAAAAGGCAGGTTATTTTCTTCCAAATAACACCAAAATCTAATCAGCACCAGGGAGTCCTACAAGTGACTTAGCGTCCAAATTTTGTGGAATTCGGTCAATTAGTTTTTCAGCTAGAGTGGATAAAAGCTTTTGCGGGCCATTTCGCAAATAAGGGTGGGTTCTCTTATCCCTAATCGTATCCAAAACTAATCAGCACCAGATTCGCCCACATGTGACTTACCTACCAAATTTTATGAAATTCGGTCTTTAGTTTTTTAGTTTGAGTGGATAAAAATTTGCACAGACAGTCAGACAGACAGACACACAGACACACAGACACACACACAGACGTCACGCTAAAAATAGTTTTTCCGTATTCTAGAGGTCTCGAAACGTGTAGATCCGTCGAAAACTCGAGTTGCGATTTTCGACATGATTCCAATACTTTCCATATACATTACCATGTATTGCAGGGAAAGTAAAAACAGCAACTTTTAGGTGGCTAAATATTGTATATTTCGGTTCATGTCAATACACTTATGTATGTTAGTACCCTATATGTATCCATATATGTGTACCCTATATATGTACCTTAATATGTGTATCCTTATAAAGACGAATTTATCTTACATATTAAATAGCTGTGAAAGGAATTGAAAAACAAGTTGATAATTCATTTAATTCAAAATATTTGTTACATGATTCATTAATTTTGAAAATTATTGCCGCCATTCCTTGTCAGTATTCAAGTCCCATGCCATTCTGTCTCAATTTAAGACCACACATTTTCCTTTGATGCAAACTGGATATCATGGATAACTTAGGGAAGTTCACTAAGGAATGTCAATCCCAGTTGTTTTGAAAATTTGTTGGACTTTACGGAAAGAGTATGCAAAACAGTAACAGTTTAGTTGAAAATAAATCACGTACGCCACATTAAACCATAAATCTTCCATAATTTCCTCTTTATTACTTTCCCTGCAATGCATGGTAATGTATAGGGAAAATATTGGAATCATGTCGAAAATCGCACCTCGAGTTTTTGACGCATCTATACATTTCAAGGCCTGCAGAATACGAAAACACCATTTTTAGCATGACGTCTGTGAGTGTGTGTCTGTCTGTTTATCTGTGCAGATTTTGTATCCACTCTAACTAAACTAAAACAGTAATCGACCGAATTTCATAAAATTTGGTAGGTAAAAGTCACTTGTGGGCGATTCTGATGCTGATTAGTTTTGGGTACGATTTGAGATAAAAGAACCCATCGTCTGTGTTAAATGGCCAGCAAAAGCCTCTATCTACTTTAGTTGAAAAACTAATGGACCAAATTTCGCAAAATTTGGTAGATAAGTTGCTTGTGGATGGTCGCTGGTGCTGATTTGATTTTGGTATGATTCGAAAAAAAATAACCTGCCTTTTTTTGCGAAATGGCCCGCAAAAATCGTCAAAATCTTAAGCTGCGTATTCTTAAATATATCCATTAAATGCTTGTTTCATACGTAATTTTTAATGAAAAAAATAATAAGAACAACCCCATTACGCTAGGACTAGCCGTTCTCGAGATATTTTAGTTTTTTCTTATTTTCTCTACGCCTACTTTGAAAATACGTCTAGTTACCAAACGAGAGCGATTTTTTTCGATTATGATAGCATTATAAAAAAATCTGATGTGGGCAACACATGACTTTCCTTATATAATGCAATGAATTCACTACTTTTACAGTAAAAAAATTAGGTTTTTCTTATAGTAGATACTTATATTATTTCCAAGATATTGAATATTCGACAATTAGACGTCCTTTTCATTGATTTAGCGTCATTTGAATCCATTTGGCGAGATTTTCGTTAATTTGACAACATTTCAAAAAGTCGCCATGCTGGCGACATTCCGCCAAATTCGTCGCCAAAATCTGGCCAAGCCTTATTGACGGAGAAATAAGTTACTCTTATAGCAGATAAATGACTATTGGCGTTCAAATACAAAAGTATTACTCGAAGTATATTTTCTCATGCATGGAACGAGCTAGATCCACGAGAATGATGTCACCAATTTATCGCATGGTATTACATATGAAAAGTGAACATGTTTCTCAATAGGAAATATATTTTTTCTATTTTATATGACTTTTTGATATTTTTTTTTAAATGTGTAATATCTCGAGAACGGTTCATGTTAGCGTTCAAAAATTTATGTTAATCGTTTTCTAATGACAAATTACATAAGAAATGCCTATATGCGTAACTTTATTAGCGGTTTTGATTTTGCGACGATTTTCTCAAAATTTCACTCGGATATTTAGGGGGGTTTGAACATTCGATTACGTTTAAGAACAATAGGCTTCCAGTGTTTACGGATTGAGATTTTTGCACCAAATTTCATTCGAATCGGTCCATTCGTTCGTCAGTTATCGTCTCCACAGGCTGAGTGACACACAGACACACACACTCTCACACACACTAACACACACACACGCACACACACACACACACACACACACACACACACACACACATACACACACACACACAAATGTTTTCGTTGTTTGTATATGTAACAAAACATAAACATAAAAAAAAATAAAAAATAAATAACACACACACAAACACGCACACTAACACACATACTTTTAGACACGTACACACACACACAAACATCACCTCAAAAATGTTTGATTCGTGATCAGGGATGCTAGAAACGTGCTCTCTTGTCGAAAACTCGAATTCGAATTTTCGACCCCATCACAATACTTTCCTTATACATTATGTATATAAGGAAAGTAATAAATTCATGTTTCGTTAAAACTTCATATGATAATGAACATCTCGAAAAGCACTGTAGATATCTAACATTTATAGTTTTAATTGAAATTCTGCGGTCATTCCTTATATATCATTTTATATTACCTTTCCATATTTACTGTGTTCTGTTAATGTCTCCAGCATGAAATTATCAGTAAATCCTCTTATACTAACCGAATTTAAGCATTACGTAGCTGGAAAACGACATTAGGCAACTGTGTGCTATTAAAGCTGTTTTACAAATATGTATTAATAAAGCTGGGTTGAAGAAGTTGGATTTAATAAAGATGGATTAAAACATACGGATATTTATAGTGAGATTATCGGCTCTCATTTAGATATTTTATATTTAAGAAATACTTTCTTGATTTAATGTAGAAGCTCTCATTTTAATTACAATTAACGCTGAATCTGGGAACGCGCTAGTAAAGTGTATATATGCTCATACAACAACCTGGTTTTAAAGTTTAAAATTTCATTTGAAACATATGATGTTAATGTTTGGTTGGTAATCAATATATTACTTCGCTCAAAAAACATTTACAATATATATGTAATAAATTGTATGTATGTATAATTTTTAAATGCCTGCTATTTCACCATCAGCTTTAAAACTTCTAAGTAAAATAATTATATAAGTATTATAGATCCCTCGAACTGTTAGGTTCGTGCTTAGTGAGGATAAGGAAGATAATAAAATGTTTTTATGTATTTTCTGTTTCTGATTTTTCAGTTTATTTCAATATAAAAATTACTCTTTTTACAGGTTTGACTAACAAGGGAAGGCTTTGCAATAGTTCTCTCGGATTGAAATCTTTCATGTCCTATCTTGTAAAGGACTATGGATAATGATAAAACGCCATGGCTTTTATCTGCTAAGTGATAGGGGGCGCCACAATAACAATCTGAAGCTGTCATGCAAACGTGCTGTACTGACGTGTATTATTAACATTTTAGTGTGAAAATATTATCCTTTTCAATTATTATTATTATTTTGAAATAAAATGAACAATACTGGTAAGTAGTAAACGATAAATTTATTACTAATATAATTTATATCTTATTAATTAGCTAAACAAATGCCAAGACATGGTCGTAAAGGTTGATCAAATACAAGAAAGACAATGGCTGAATTGTTTGGAAACCAAAATTGAACTAATCAACAAAACTATTGACTGTATTACAATGAAAGTCAAAGCAAATGAAATTTGTAAAATAATGAATGATTTAAATTCTTGGTAAGTTTGAAATTATGAATGGGAATGATTAAATGTATGATCAATACAAATGAAAACGTTACAATGTGCACATTTAACAAATGCATAATCATTGCAATTTACAATGAAACAAGTTGCTGAACCAATATTAAATACAGTTGTCATTACCTTGTTAACTTTTGTAATGTGTTTTTCAACAGAATATCCAGACTTTTTTAAAAGAATATATTACCATATCTTAAAATATATCAGCGCCAAGTTAATTGTAGACAAATGAATACATTTTTAAAATAAATAATCTATCATTTAACTTTCTGTTGGCCTCTTCATCGATGTTGGTTCAAAATTCATCGATGTCTTCAATATGGACCCTTTCAATGCATGCAGCTCGAATTTTTATGCGGTCTTCAATACGTTTTACAAATGTCTTATAAGGATTGAAGAATTAAAAGTCTAACGGCCGTGTATATTTTGTTGTTTTTTCAGATTATATTTAATAATAATAATATCTGAAAAGGATAATATTTTCACCCTAAAATGTAAATAATACACGTCAGTAGAGCACGTTTGCATGACAACTTCAGATTTTTATTGTGGCGCCCCATATAACTTAGCAGATGAAAGCCGTGGCGTTTTATCATTATTCATGTTTTTTTACAAGATAGGACATGAAAGATTGCAATCCGAAAGAACTATTGCAAAGCCTTCCCTTGTAAGCACTGTAATAAAGAAGACTTAATTTGGTTTGTTTAAGTTATTTATATTAATGTCCAGTAAGATAATATTGCCCTTTGATTTTAATATGTATGTTTCTATTCATAACAAACTCGTTAAGTAAGGTATTTCAGTGAGAAAGTGAAACATTTCCAGAATATGATGACACAGTAATATGTTGTACGAAAACATCAACAAATACACTATTATTAAATACATACAGCATCACATACACCAAACAACATAAGCCGTTCAACAAATACAGCAATATTTTAAAGTTATACATTTAATGTGTATCTTAATAAGTAGTCGAAATATTAATATTTGCTAAACAACGGACATATTTTAAGATTAGGTTCTCTAATTTTATTTTGTTTTGGGTTTATCTTCAGTTTGTGCAGGGCATATTATTTAAATGTTTGTTTAATACATTATCGAAGTTTGTTAAGGTTGTAAGATAGTATTGCAAAAGTCCTAATGGATGTTTCTATTGATATTTTAAATATTTCTATAAAACCCTGAAAACGAACTTGGAACTGTTAACGAGAATAAAATCAAGATAAAATGTTTAACATAAGATATTAATATAATCCATAACTGACTAATGATACCATTACTGCACTACGTAGAATAATAATCAGTCAAGGTGTTGTTGGTGTTTTCACATACTATTCTATTTCGATGAATTTAGCTAGATATAGGATATCCTGATTTTGAGTTTCACAATTGTGTGAATATTTTATCTAACATATGCATTTTTGTTATTTGCATATCTAGATTAATGATGTAATAATACTGTATCACGTTCACTAATCAACGTGTGTCCTAATAATTCAAATTGCTAATGTCGGTTGGTTGCATAATGTGAGAATTAGCAAATACCTTTCTCATGAACTGTGAGACCAGGAGGTAACTTATGCAGCTTTTGATGTTTACGACGAAACAAAGTGCAGTCACCGTTTTATGATAGTATTGACCCCAAAAGTCATGACCCCAATAAATACACGTCACACAAATTGCAGATGTGATTGTGGCAAAATATCCTATAGCCAAGACTTGAAACAAATTTAATTGGAAACTGAAAGAGCCAGTAATGCAAAGATACGGCATCGCATCAGAAGTATCCAATAAAAGCAAGGAGGGGAGGCCGTATTTGAACCTCAGGCAAAATGATGTGGCTTCAAGGAGGAAAGAGTTAGGATAGAGTCGTGTTTTCAAGCAGTGTTATTCATTTTGAGTAGTGAAAATGTTATAGAAAAAGACGAAGTCTGATTCAAATGTCAGCAAAAGAATCGGTAAAGATTCCAGTTATGCTGAGCTACAGACCGGAAATACAGGGGTGTGTGCCAGTCTTTATGTATATTAGGTCAATTTTTTATCTCTGGAATGGGATTCAGAAAACCTGGTCACACATGGTGCTTTTCTCCTCCTTGAGAGTTTGTTACAATTGATGTAATTTTAATTATAACAATACTAGAAATGTGAATAAATGATCAATTTATTTGAATGTTAAAAATTGGGTATTTTAATTTGTAGTGTTTTGATTTAATGACTATATTAAGGTACTCGTGGAAAGAAGTAATGGTGGGTTTTGCAACCAATATAGCAATGTACAAATGTTACGATTCACGACCACTTTAATTAGGATTAAGAATTTAATCCACAAATGTATTATTAAAAAGTAAACCCATTCAAAAAATGTTCACCACATTAAAGTTTCAAAATATATTCACAGATTTTTCATGCATATTGCTGAAAGAAAGAAATTGGGGGTATGCTGTGTCCAAGATATACCTACAAGTTTTATTTACGTGGATACGTGTTTGGCAGTAAGGAGGTTAAGGTATAACCCTTTCGGGAGGATAGGCACGCCTGCGTGTCGGCTGCGAACTTACATTTAAGGACGGACGGCACGCACTCGTGACGGAGGAAACTTTACCGTAAACGACGAGTGGCACGCAAGCGTGCCTTCACGTGGAAGGCTTTAATTTGTCTACTAGTTGGTCTACTCGATGGTTCGTGGAACTAACTTTAATGCATTTTGCAGATACATGACCTTGGCATAAGGAGAATCCAACGAATTATTTCTCCATTTGGAGCGGTGAAACATGATTTTAAAATATAAACAGACAGATCAATTCTCGCGGCATCAACAATTTTATAATTGAGTTTAGGGTTTGTTTTATTTCAGCGTTGTGATTTCATTGGTGAATCATAGGAATACAAGAGAGTGTTTTTTTTTGTTTGGGTTTTAGAGGCAGTGAAATTATTCGTTTATTTCGGATAAAAGAATGGCAGCAACTAACGAGTATTTTGTATTCAGATTTGTATGAAAGATATACATCAAATAGAAAATAAATATTTCTTTTATTCCTGAAAAAAGTAGATTTCTGTGTTGAATAGGTGAATTTTAGTGAATTTTTTTCGGGAGTTAGGCTTAGCGCAAAAAATTTGCCGTCCTTTGGGAACACTTTTGAGCCGCGGTAGTTCCGGAATGCCGCCGTCCGGAAAGGGATAAGTCGTTTGATAAATGTAAGAGGCATGCAGTTATTACTATAATTATATTTATTATATTTCTGACATGAAAAGTAGCAAATATATTGCATACAATTCACATATATGTTTCGCACAAAGATCAAGTCGATACAAGTATTGATTAAGGTACATGATGGAGAATTTATATAATTCAAGCCGAATCTAATTTAATATTCCAATATAATTTTCTATTTGAATTATATTCACCAGCTACTATTCTATTGGCATGTGTGTAGAAGTGTTAGATTGTAGCTTTCTGTGTTCCGTCACTTTGCTTTTATCTTCTCCCTATACGCCCCACATTATGCCACATGAGCTATTTTTGACTTATTCAATTATTTTTGTGTTATTCTTTCTTCTGATGTATGTTTATAGTATTTTGATTTGGACGTTTGCTTCAAATATTTAGACATTTTGATTTTCTCACAAATACGTTTTTCCTGTATCACTTATAATTTACAAAGTACTTACTATACGTTTAGAATTATCAGTTTTTATATAGATCTCATATAGATGAATCGTTTGAAATCACTATTCTACCTCTACGCAATTCCGAGTTATACTGATTTCATTCCGCATGACTCAGCGTAATCGACTTGAAAATGGAGGACGCCCTCCCTTTCTCCGAGCATACGCCTGACATAAAAATTTAAATTTTTAAAATCATTATTATTTTTATGTTAGTTATTAGATTTTAGCTATTTGTTATAATTTTGAAAGTATAAACATTTCATCAACCTAAGAAATTGTGTCGGTCAAGTTTTCCTTGAGGGTACCCCCGGGACCAATTTTAAGGGCATATACACGTCACAGCATTTCATGTTTTATGGAGATGTATTCCAATGTTTCGTGCATGTACAGTGAAGTATTTTTAAATTCCATTTGCATCTTGAAAAATTCAATTTCTCACAAATTTCATCTACTCCTTATTGTTTTAAGGATTGAAATCAACAGCAACAAAATAAAAATCTGATGTGAGAAGTGTGGTGAAAAAAGAAAACATTGACGCGCAGAAATTAGAAAATTTGGAACATGCAGGAAAAACGTGATCGTGAATCGTAATATTTGTATATTGCTATCGTGTCTGCAAAACCCACCATTACCTCTTTGCACGAGTTCCATAATATAATCATTAAAAAAAAAAAATCTGATGTCCGCAGCACATGACTTTCCTTATATAATGCAATGAATTTACTACTCTTACAGTAAAAAAAATAAATTATTCTTATAGTAGATACTTATATTATTTCCAAGATATTGAATTTTCGTCAATTAGTCGTCAATTTCATTGATTAAGCTTCATTTATATCCATTTGGCAATATTTTCGTTAATTTGACAACATTTAAAAAGTCACCAAGTTGGCGAAATTCCGCCAAATTTGTCGCCGAAATCTCGCCAAGCGTTATGGACGGAGAAATAAGTTATTCTTATAACAGATAAATGACTATTGGCATTCAAATACAAACGTATTAATCAAACTACATTTTTTCTCATGAATGGAACGAGCTAGATTCACGATAATGATGTCACCAAACTTATCGCATGATATTGCATATGAAAAGTGAACATGTGCCTCAGAAGTTAATATTTTTTTTTAATTTAAGGGATTTTTTGAAAAAATTATTTGAAAAATGTGCAATATCTCGAGAATGGTTCATGCTAGCGTTCTAATGTTTATGGCAATCGTTTTCTAAGGAAAAATTACATAATAAATGTCTATTTGCGTAACTTTATGAAGGTTTTCATTTTTTGATGATGTTTTCAAAATTCCACTTGAAAATTTAGGAGATTTCTGAATATTTGATTGTGTATAAAAGCAATAGGCTTCCAGTATTCACGGATTGTAATTTTTGTACCAAATTTCATTCGAATCGAGCCATTCATTCGTGAGATATCGTCTCTACAGACTCACTGACACACACACATACATTCACACACACACACACACACACACACACACACACACACACACACACACACACACACACACAGACATCACTTAAAAATGCTCGGTTAGTGATCAGAGATGCTTGAAACGTGCTCTCCTCGAAATGTAAATTCGAATTCGATTTTTCGACCCCGTCACAATACTTTCTTTATCGTATATACTATGTATATAAGGAAAGTAACACTACACATTAAAATCCACATTTTTAACTTTTAAAATAAATTATTCACACCTTTCATTTATTCACACCTATTATTGTCATGATTAAAATTACATCAATTTCAACAAACGCTGATAGAGGAGAAAAGCACCATCTGAGACCAGGTCTTCTGAATCTTATTCCAAAAATCAACAATAGACATAATATACAGAAAGACCAGATACCTCTGTATTTCGCGTATGCAGCTCAGCATGAGTGTAATCTTTGCCGCTTCTTTTTCTGACATTTAGAGTCAGACACTGTCTTTTTCTAAGACATTTTCACTACTCAAAATAACAACTCACTCTCTTGACTCTGCTGCTCGAATCATCACGACTTCTCTCGTTCTCGCTTTTGAATAATTCTACATAATCACGACTCTCTCTCGCATCACCTTTGGATAATCATTCTGCTTATGAACAACACTGCTTGAATTGTCATTCTAATATATTTGTTGACTTTTTTTCTCATTGTCGCCACATAATTTTGTTTGAGGTCCAGATGCGCCCTCCTTGCTTTTATTGGATGACCTGCAGTACGATGTCGCATCTTCGCATCTTTAGCTTTTTCAGTTTCCAATGAAGCTTAGTTTATGTCTTGACCCTAGGAGATCTTTGCCCCAACCACACCTGCAATTTGTGTGACGTGAATTTATTGGGTCCATGACTTTCCGGGCCAAGACTGCCATAAAACGGTGACTAAAAGTCTGCGCTTTGTTTCGTCGTAAACATCAAAACTGCATAATTGCCAACTGGTATCACATGCAGCACATGACTTTCCCTGCATACTCAAATTAATTGTATTTTATTTCATTTAGTTTAATTGAGCTGAATAAAATGTATGATTAATTGAAAATATACTGAATTTACGCGTTTAATTCAGCCGCCGTTTTTATTTGGTAACTGAACTTATTCTTAAAACCAGCGTAACAAAAATACGAAAAAACTAAAATATCTCGAGAACGACTAGTTGCAGAGTAATGGAGATGATCTTATTCTATTCATCCTCAAAAATTACATGTAAAACAAGCATTAATTAATGCATTTGAGCATACTTAATTTGTTATTTTAAATTTTGAGGATTTTTGTGGGACCTGTCGCAAAAAAAAAAAAAAAAATAATAATTAAGTAATATAAAATAAGTGATATTAATTATATAAGTAATAATAAATAATTACTATGAAGTAATATTAAGTATTATAAAGCGTTCTTAATTTCCGAATCATACTAAAATCTTATCAGCACCAGGGAAACCCACAAGTGGCTTATATACTAAATGTTGCGAACTTTGGTTAATTAGTGTTTCACTCAGAGTGGAAAGGGACAATTTTTGCGGGCCATTTCGTAAAATAACGCAGGTTCTTTTTTCCGAATTGTACCAAAATCAAATCAGAACCTAGATCGCCCACAAGTGACTTACCTGTAAAATTATATGAAATACGCTCAGTGAGTCTTGGGATTTACAGTGTATACATACATTGCACAGACAGACACACACACACAAACACACACATACCTCACGTTAAAACTAGTTTTTTTGTGTTGTAGAGTTCCCGAAACGTGTAGATCCATCAAAAGCTTGAGTTGCGATTTTCGACACGATTCCAATACTTTCATTCCAACACTTTCCCATGTATTGCAGTGAAAGTAAAACACTGCGTTTAATTACTGAGCAATAAATTATATCACTCAAAATAATTTACATATAAATCATAAATTCAATTTATGCGTTGTAATTATATACATTTTATTTACTCCTGAATTTTTAACTCCAAAAGGCGTACTGCGTTTTACAGAAATTTATGAATCTTACTCGAATAATGAAATTTCAAACTCCGCAAGGATATTATTACTGCAGCTGCATAGACTAATTTCTTAACAAAATGTACTATACCCATTAGAAACTGTAATCCGTGTTCCGAAAATATACAACTGTGCGTTCAGGGTGAAACTTTTCACCGCACATTCATGTCCGTCGGGGAATCAAAAGGTCATTAAATTCGAAATTATCCCAACGGATTAAATATAAAAGTGAATGGCGAATATTTTACTTTGTTACAGATGTAATAGACTAGGCGCTGTTCAATTATTACTTTCCTTATATACATAATGTATAAGGAAAGTATTGTGACGTTGTCGAAAATTCGAATTCGAGTTTTCGACGGGAGAGCACGTTTCAAGCATCCCTGATCACGAATCAAACATTTTTGAAGTGATGTGTGTGTGTGTGGGTGTGTGTGTGTGTGTGTGTGTGTGTGTGTGAAAGTATGTGTGTGTGTGTGTGTGTGTGTGCGTGTGTGTGTGTGTGTGTCAGTGAGTCTGTGGAGACGATAACTGACGAACGAATGGACCGATTCAAACCAAATTTGGTACAAAAATCACAATCCGTAAACACTGGAAGCCTATTGTTTTTATACGCAATCGAATGTTCAGAACCCCCCCTAAATTTTCGAATGAAATTTTGAAAAAATCGTCAAAAAATCAAAACCACTAATAAAGTTACGCAAATAGCTTATGTAATTTTTCATTAGAAAACGATTGGCATAAATTTTAGAACGCTAACATGAACTGTTCTCGAGATATTGCACATTTTAAAAAAAATATCTAAAAGTCATAAAATAAAAAAAAATATTTCCTATTGAGAAACATGTTCACTTTTCATATGTAATACCATACGATAAATTGGGTGACATCATTCTCGTGGACCTAGCTCGTTCCATTCATGAAAAAAGATACTTTGAGTAATACGCTTGTATTTGAACGCCAATAGTCATTTGTCTGTTGTAAGAATAACTTATTTCTTCGTCCATAATTCTTGGCGAGAATTTGGCTACGAATTTGGCGGAATGTCGCCAACTTTGCGACTTTTTGAAATGTTGGCAAATTAACGAAAATCTCTCCAAATGGATGAAAATGACGCTAAATTAATGAAAATGACGACTAATACTCGAAAATTCAATACCTTGGAAGGAATATAAATATCTACTATAAGAAAAACCTATTTTTATTACTGTAAAAGTAGTAAATTCAGTACATTATATAAGGAAAGTCATGTGTTGCCCACATCAAATTTTTTATAGTTATTTTAGTGCACAATGTGCTGATGTAATGATAGCAATTTTATTACGAATGAATTTATGAATACGAAAAAATAATCTAGTCTTTTATAAGTTTGACATATGTGGTAAGCCCTTTTTTCTACACAACAATAAATTTTCGACACAAATATATTAAATTTTATTTATCTCTTTATAACAATGTTAAAGTAATTTTGTCATAGTCAACACAAATAATTATTTTCATATTGTATGGAATAAATAATAAATAAATATCTGCACATGAATTACCGCAATATACGTAAAAATAATTGCGGCATTCCAGCCCGTGGAAACTAGATAGAAAATATTTCATATTCTACAATATTCAACATTTTATGTTATAGTTCAAAATATTTAATATTTTGAAATCACTAGCAAGTTCTAATTTTATTCGGTTAATGAAATCCCATTTTTTCAACATTATTATTTCAATAATGTAAGTAATAAGAATATATTATTTAAAAATTGAATATTCATGGTATACACTATAATGTGCTTTTAAACTATTTTGTTAAAATCACGTATATATCACATATATACAGGTACATAAACATGAGCACATGCATTAATTAATACCAACAGAAACGCCAAATTCGTGTACACCTGCAGATGCACGTATAGATGTGGGAAAAAAAGTCCCACCGCTTGCAATTCGAGCATCATTCATAGAGAAAATTTAAAGTTACCATTGGATTAGGAATTACGTCCTATCATTACATTCATCTGCACAGAATTTGCATAATTGACCGTCTTCATATCTAAATGCGCTCAAATTCCAAAATTTTCAATAGCAACACACAATTTTGACGTCATAAATAAATTCTCGACCCTCAAATTACTCCAAATATAATAGCTTTTCCTGCAATTCCGAAATTTACATCCGAAGATATTCAATATTCCCAAATGGGCAACTTTCAGGGATTAACTCCATATTGAATACCACGGTTAGCTGAAACATCAATATTAAAGATCCAGATTTTTCAAAATATTAAAATATCAAAATTGTAATCCCTATAATTCAAAATTCCAATAGTCTAAAATTTAATTATATATCCTTGTAAGAATTTGAAATGGCCACAAATTACTTCTTATAATTCAAAGCTAGCACTTCTAGTTTTTGATATATAAGCATTACAATCTGCAAAAACGGAAAATTTTGAATCTTCTTGAACTCCACAAGACGATTCCTCGAAAACTTTAATAGCTTTGTAAAAAAATATTACTATAGAATCTGGATTTCCTATTGAACATTTTTCTCACGTACGGTTTATGTTCATATTTTATATTTTAAAAGATATGTCGAGTGAGAGTAAGAAAAGTAGGACAAACATTCTTTGGATTTTTTTTTTTATGTTCCAGGAAAATAGTTCTAAATAATAAATTATTGAAATTATTTTAATTATTAATAAACATTATATCCTATTTCTGACAAAATAAATGCAACTTATTTACATTTTTATAATTTAGGTTCAGAGATATAAGCGTTCAAAGTTTATACTATGTTTCTCGTAGCGCTCCGATTTCAGCCGAATTCTCCTATCATAGACGTTATTCACATCAAAACCAAAACTTAGCGGTAAAAAAGATTTTGATAACACCCGTTATTACAAATTTATTTATAACACACTCGAAGTTCCATCGTTTTACATTACGACATTTTTTTTTTCATGTTTAAACCATCCGCCCCATCTTCCAAACACCATACAATAGTTCTCAATTAAATGATCATGTCTGTCGCTGAAGTACAAAAGGCTCGATGAAAAGTCCGGCATCTAATGCACCGGATTAACTTCCGGATCATTGCATCTTACGAAATAAATGATGATGTATGACTTGTGGCAGATACGGATGGAAGGTCACGATAAAAGCCATCGCGCAATGCTTTACTAGAATGAAAGACTGGTGCAGGTTCTATTTTACTTCGGGTCTATTGATTTTTGATTTTATTTTGGCACATATCAGTGCCGCATTTTGATGGAATTGTTCATGATCTACTGAGTGTATAAAAGTACCTCGTCTAATAAGTAGGAAAGTCAGATAAAAATAAAATTAATTAGAGTGTGGTTGAACTCGATGTACTCGTACCAGAATCAATTTTTAGTAGCTTTTTTTATTCAAATTTTAAAATATATTTTTTAAAAAATCTGTATCAAATGATTACAATAATTGCGTGTCACCATTCACTTTAAAGGACTGAAAAGTATTTACATTCATACCGCATTTGAAAATGTACCCCCAGTGAGTAACTTTCCAATGACGTCATGAAGAACGAAATTATATCGCCGCTATTTTTACAACAATGTTTGAAACTATTAAGTCTTGTGATCATTGATCGATAAATAAAACCTTTTAAGCATGATTAGGCCAAATTTTGTCCTTTGATGTCAAGTTAACCAAAATATAGAACTTCGAATAATTTTTGAAGTTTCCGCTCGAATTAAAAAAAATTCTATATAGTTCTAGATTTTTTATAACAAAGCTGGATATAAAGTTCCGTAAAAATTAATATATATGTGTTGTCGCTCTCATTTACACCATGGCCCACATACATATAGACAGAGAGATGGGCATCACTCCAAAAATAGTCAAAACACATATACTGACATAAACATCTAGAATTCGAAAACTTTCGTGAAAACAATGCTTTCTCTGTACTATATTAGATACTACGAGGAAGTACAAATATCTGTTGAGAATATTATTTTATTTAATAAAATATGAATTCTTTGAATGGATTTCATTATGCTTTTTAGAATGCAGTAAAAATGTACTTGGGGTTTTTCATGAGGAAAGAAAAATTCTGAAATATGAATTGATTTTTCTTTTAATTATAAAATTTTCAGAGCTAAGAAAATTCTTAACAATAGATTTTTTAGTAATTCAAACGCATCCAACTCATATGCGACTTTAGCGAGCTACAAGATCCATCTCTGGGCAAACGGATTAACAAGGGTTGGTTTTAAAATTCCTGGTACATATAGCTCTGTATATGCACATATGCTTATAATAATTCAGAATCAAATAAAACTGTAACTGTTAGTGTGAGACCAGGAAACAATTTTTGCAGTTTTGATATTTACGACTATTTACGACAAAACAAAACGCACACTTGTAGGCGCCATTTTATGACAGATTTGGTTCAGAGGATCATGACCTCAATATATTCAGGTCACATTAATAGCAGGTTTGGTTGGAGTAAAGAATTAGGGGCGTTAGAACTAGAGCCAAGGCTTGAACCAAGCATCATTGGAAACTAAAGTAGCTAATGCTGTATTGGTGCTACATCGCACTAAGGAGCAACCAATGAGAGAATAGAGGACATATCTCGACCTCAGTCAAAATGATGTCACAACAAGGAGACAATTTAATGAATATTCAAGCAATGATAGCGCAGAAGCGATGAGAGAGTGCAGTGATAAAGAATGTCAATCCAAACGCGATGGGAGAGCGTCGTGATTATATAAGCAATGATGTTCCAAGAGCATTGGGAGGAATAATGTCTGTGCTGAAAAGAGAGAGAGCGGTCCTGGAATTCAAGCACTGTTGTTCATAAGCAGAATGAATATCCTAAATTTGAGAGTCGTCTTTTCAAGCCGTGTAGTGATTATTTTGAATATTGAGAATGTGTTAGAAAAAAGAAAGCTGCATCCAAATGCCAGAAAAAGAAGCGGAGAATATGCAAAGAATGCTGAGCAACATTCTGACAAACATAGGTATTTGCCAATCTGGATATATATTAGGTCAATTGTTGATTTTGGAATTATATTCTGGTCTCACATGTGCAATCCTGGTCTCACATGTGCATTTTCTGCTCCTTAAGCGTTAATTAAAATTAATGTAATTTTATTCGTAACAATGAGATATATGAATAAATAATATTTTATTTTAAAAGTTAAATATGTGGAATTTAATGTGTAATGTTTTAATTAATGATTATATATTTAGGAACTCGTGTAAAGAGAATAGTGTGTGTTATTGCGGCCACGATGCAAATGTACGAAATATTCGATTCACGATCACCATTAATTAAGTTTAATAATTTAATACCCAAAATAGAATTATATTTATAAAGACATAAACTCCAATTAAATGTTTATTTTTGTTCACCACAGTTAGTTAAGTACGATCTAGTGTGAAAAAACAAGTAACCAATAAATATCAACTTAATTCAATCCAGAAGTATCACAGAACTACAATCATTGACCAAATTAAGTTTAATTGTTAAACTATTTATCTAAAAAAAATTACTTCTTTAAGAGCATTTAGACATCTCCATTTTGCAAGAAAAATGGGTGCATACTCTCAAAGTATGGAAATTTGCCTCTTAGTTCATATCTTATGTGATCATTTGTGCAATGCATACAATTATTAATGCGGTTTCTAACAAATGTAATTAAACTTTTCAGTAAATACTGAAGCATTTAAAATTGCTATGCCATTAATATTTGAAAACTTCTTTATACAAAATTTTCTTAAAATCAATGAATAAATATTTACATTAAAGTATTGAGTTGGGATAGTTTGTTGATTTAAACTAGTTATAATATTCAATACTACTACTCACTTTTGAGGAGAGTTGACTTATGACTAGGATCAACTTTTAAACCCAGAGCACTGTACACCCAGTACACCCAATTGAGTCAATTATACTAATTTTGGAAAATGCAGATCAGATCGGCTGATGGTCCCGTTTCAGCTATACTACTCAGTAACATTGATACTTACGCCATACGTAGACTTCTATCCTCTATTTAGAGTGCAGCGAAGGTCGGTTGATGGCCACCTTTGAGTTTTAATAGTCGCATATACTATCATATAACCTCATAAGATAAATATTAGCCCATTTCTTCAAAATGTGTAAATGGAATGGATTCATAGCTACCATTAACGTCTACCCCATAGTATTAATATACAATCCACTTATTATGATCCATTTCTCCATTTTTTGAAACTGTAAGGTAGGCAAGTTGTTGGCCACTATTGAGTTATAATTTTTGTGAATATAGATATACACTCTATAAATAGAGTCCATGCCAATCATTTTAAGTGTAGGATAGGTCCGTTGGTGGACATAGTTGAAGTATATTACTCAGTGGCATTAACCATACCCTCTAAAACAAAATTCTAACCTATTTCGTTTAATTACAAAGGGGGGCATTGTCATAGAAAACACACTGGGCTATTTTTAACTTGTAATTATATACATCAATTATTATTTCTATCCAATTTCTGATGAAATAGCGAAATTCAAATACATAACTTTTCTAATGTCATAAGGATAAAATTGGCATAAATTTCCGAAATCTTACCCTTTTATTGAGATTTTTTTTATATTTCTGGTCAGAAATTGATGTGATTACCACGTCTCAAGTTTATACCTCTTCTTGAATCTTCAAGTGGTTAAACTAAAGGAGACTCAGAAAAGCACCAAAAAAGAAGGAAATGCATTTTGCATTATATATATATATATATATATATATATATATATATATATATATATATATAGTACACCTACAAGGGGGCAAATTGCATCATCATGGTTCTTCGTTATATCTATGGGATATCCTTACAATGTTTTTGGTGCTTGTAACATAAAAACATTCTATATTTTCTAGATATCAAAGAATGTTCGGGTCATTGAAATAACGAAATTCAAATACATAACTTTTCTAATGTCATAAGAATAAAATTGGCATAAATTCCCGAAATCTTACCCTTTTATTGAGATTTTTTTTATATTTCTGGTCAGAAATTGATGTGTTTACCACGTCTCAAGTTTATACCTCTTCTTGAATCTTCAAGTGGTTAAACTAAAGGAGACTCAGAAAAGCACCAGAAAAGAAGGAAATGCATTTTGCATTATATATATATATATATATATATATATATATTTATATAGTACACCTACAAGGGGGCAAATTGCATCATCTTGGTTCTTCGTTATATCTATGGGATATCCTTACAATATTTCTGGTGCTTGTAACATAAAAACATTCTATATTTTCTAGATATCAAAGAATGTACTTGCTGGGATTCTAAATAAAATATATCCAAAATCCACAAAAATAAACAGCATTCATTTTCAAAGTAACTCTTCTGCTTCATTGTGTAACTATCCGGCAATGGTTTTCTATCTAATGATCCGGTATGTCCCTCGAGGGCAGAACACTCTGTGAAATGTCCGGTATCTAATGTACCAGATTAGCTTCCGGGTCATTGCGCCCAGCTAAATAAATGATGATGCATGGCTTAAGGCAGATATTAGACGGAAGGTCACGATAAAAGCCTGTATGTAATGCATTACAACGAGGGACTAATGTTGGATCTATTTTACTTGCTGGATATCTGTCCACGCTTCTGAGATCCAGGTTAGTACAACATTGTAATGCTAATCTCCATTAATTATTCTGGAACAAAGTGATATAGCATGCGTATAATATGGGTGAGGTACATTATAGAAAATAATAAGTAATGAATTATTTTTTTCCGTTTCATTTAATTTTTATTTCCCATTACTAGTATATATAGCAGTGATTCCCGACCTGCTTTTTTGGAAGATCGTCTGAAAAAATTTGTAAGACATTGAGGATCTTCCTACTTTACTAACATATATTACGATCGGCAGACTTAAGTTACAAAACAGACATGTAAGACAGTAGGAAAAACAAATATTTGGACTTGTATATTCGAATAAAACATTTTGCTAGAGGTCAACTTTTATGGTCAAGCAGGTCAAAAGCTTATCCGTGGATGTTGGGCCTGAAAATATTATTACTACAATACCACAGGTTCTAAGGATTACAAGAAAATGGAACTTTAAAATAGGTTTCATTGGATGAGTACAATGCTAATCAGAGTTGCACATTGCTACAGGGAAATCAACTTAGCACAACAAAAGATAAATACCATTTCTTTATTTATCAAACTTACAAAACCACATGCATTCGTTATTTTCCTTTGTAAACAGGAAAATAAACTTACAGCGGTAAACAAACTTACAACGTGAAACCAGCTTAAAGTTAAACCAGTTGAAGTTTTCGAACTCGGGATACAAACAAAAATAACATATGGTTGAATTAGACATGATGTTTCCAAGACAAGTGTCAAAAATAGAAACGAAAAAGAAAGTTCATCTCCAGACCTGCCTATATAAAATTCCTTTGATGCTGCGCACCTCGGCGTGAGTCAAAATTGAATAGATTTGAATTTACATTGACGCTACCACAAATATTAAGTGCCTCATGCTTTTGATAAAAGTATTACAATATTATTTTTTCACTATTTGCATGCACATAAAGTTCGAAGCATTCACGCTAAAATCTGATGAACCTCAAGTCACAGCTCAAATTCAAGTATATCCTTGATAACGTAATCAAAACTGTATGAATGAAAAAAAAAATCAGATTAAAATTAAAAAAATCTGATGTGGGCAACACATGACTTTCCTTATATAATGTAATTAATTTACCACTTTTACAGTACAAAAAGTAGGTTTTTCTTATAGTAGATACTAATATTCTTTCCAAGATATTAAATTTTCGACAATTAGTCGTCATTCTTATACATTTGGCGAGATTTTCGTTAATTTGGTAACATTTCAAAAAGTCGCAAGTTGGCGACATTCCGCCAAATTCGTCGCCAAAATCTCGCCAAGCGTTACGCACTGAGAAATAAGTTATTCTTACAGCAGATAAATGACTATTGGCGTTCAAACACAAAAGTATTACTAAAAGTATATTTTTTCATAAATGGAATGAGCTAGTTCCACGAGAATGATGTAACCCAATTTATCGCATGGTATTACATATGAAAAGTGAACATGTTTCTCAATAGGAATTTTTTTTATATGACTTTTTGATAATTTTTTTTTAAAAAATGAACAATATCTCGAGAACGGTTCATGTTAGCGTTCTAAAATTTATGTCAATCGTTTTCTAATGAAAAATTACATAAGAAATGTCTATTTGCGTAACTTTATTAGTGGTTTTGATTTTTTGACGATTTTTTCAAAATTTCATTCGAAAATTTAGGGTGTTTCTTAACATTCGATTGCATATAAAAGCAATAGGCTTCCAGTGTTTACGGATTGTGATTTTTGTACCAAATTTGGCTCGAATCGGTCCATTCGTTCGTCAGTTATCGTCTCCACAGACTCACTGACACACACACACACACATACTTTCACACACACACACACACACACACACACACACACACACACACACACACACACACACACACACACACACATACACACACACAGACATCACTTCAAAAATGTTTGATTCGTGATCAAGGATGCTTGAAACGTGCTCTCCCGTCGAAAACTCGAATTCGAATTTTCGACCCCGTCACAATACTTTCCTTATACATTATGTATATAAGGAAAGTAATAGGTCATTTTTAGGATTTTTTTATTAATTTTTTGAAAATACTTTCTTATTTTGTTGAAAATATTTTATATATTTTGAACTACTCTTTTGGAAAATACAGGTCACCGATAACGTTAATTAGAAGTTAGCGAAGTGTAGAATATATCATGTGCGTACAGAAAGAACACTTGAAACCAATGTCTATCTAACCTATCCCAATTTGAGTATTGCAAGTTAATTTTAATACGAACGATTTCTTCATCGAAAGGAAAGCTAAGTTTCTTCATCTTATAAAGCAGGTGGTTGCATAGTTTTATACCCTAGGTTCTTTACAATCCATGCTTCTGGCATAAAAAGCTATAGAAAGCCAAAATAGCTCAACCCAGACAAGCTACAAAGAGTACCAATGAAATTTCCCTAATTTAACAGGAAAAAGTTTTGTATGCTATGTATGGAGACTGGAATCATTGTCATACTAGATTTCTAGATGTGTATTTTTTTACTGCAGGTGAAACGATATCATACCTGACATAAAATGCAAATTAATTATTGAATTAATTCTTGAAGAGTCAACGACATAGTGTAACAAAATTGTTCTAACGTAAAGGAAAATGAATGATATCTAACATCTTTACTGAATGCATAGTTTTATAGTATTATATTTATTCCTAACAACTTCTTGGAAACAGACAAATTCACCCAAATCAGTATTAAATTAAAGTAAAAAAATAAACAGGATATAATGCAATATAAAGCATCGAAAAGTCGTTTTTCGACATGGTAAAATCTTCAATGTATTCAGATTTAATTTTAATCCGTGACAAGAAATTCGAGTTTAATGATTCGTTCACTCTCCAGAGCCCAAAGCGTGCTGCAATTAGTTATAGATTTCGGAACATAGGATTAAAGGTTTGATTTTGTATAAAGAAATCAGAAAATAATTATATGCAGCTTCAATAGGGACAGTTTTGTTGCTTTCGAAAATGTATTTTTTTATTTTTATCCAAGAACATTAGTAATTACTTACATACACATGCACAAAATAAAGCAAATCAATTTATTTATTTCGACCTAGAAGTTCTACAAGACTTCTGCATAAGAAATACGAAATAATCTATGAAGTTCTGCACATATAATGTCTCAACCTGCAGACTATAAACTGAACTAACCAAGGAGAGTTAATTCAGCACTCCCGTTCGACCAGCTAGGGTTTACGAACTTTGGAAGGGAGACGATGGGTACAAATATCTTAACCAGCGAGGACACAACTAGGGGGGGGGGGGAGCGAGGTCAGGGGACGATTCACCAGACGATATCCTGAGATGGTCCCGCAGAGTCTCGACAACAGTCGGCTCAGGCTCAGATCAAGGTTAAAGTTCCGTAACACATCACCTGGAAGAGTCTGTGTCACGGAATGCCCGACATCCGTATTCTTTGGATTTATGTACAAATCAGAAAGGTAAGACCAGGACTACAGATCTCAAATCTGTACACCACCCTCAAGGAGTCTCCCACCTCGGGGTGGGGGGGGGGAGAACTAACCAGACATCATCTTCTTCTCCTAATTTCAGACCAATGCTTCTTAAGACTTAACTAAGTTTTCCTTTCTTAATCAATGATTTCAATTTGTATGCAATATTTTATTTATAACTTTATTCAGATTAACAACATCAACCGTATGCTAATGCATTATATTTTATCAGAGTAGAACTCAAGTAGCGATCTACTCTGGTCACAGTGAACCTTAAGATTAACTGTGGCATCTTCGTTATCAAGAGAACTAAACTCATTTTTCCACAAAACAGTTGATGAACAATACTATCTCGCTGCCGTATTACTATTGACTTCAGATATAATAATCGATTGCTTAAAGTATTGACCAGCATCAGTCTTCTGCTGTGATGCATTACTCTGTGGCATTTATCGTGACCTTCCTTCCAATATCAGCATCAGGCCATATATCATCATTTATTTCGTACTATGTAATGATCCGGAAGTTAATCCGGTACATTAGATGCCGGACTTTTCATAGCTTTTTGTCCTCGGGGGACAAACCGGATCATTAGACTGTGTACCATTGTTGGATAGTAAGCAGTTAATGCGGAAAGCTTAAATTAACTGCAAGAAATGTCGCAATTCATTAGACGGAGGAGTAATAAGGATTTAGGATATTTTTTTACACTATTGTGTACAGACAGTTATTTTCATGAAGATTTTGAGTCTCAAATTATGACGGACGAGCGCATCATCATCCCCTTGACCCCATTATCATCACATTTGGAAATAAGGTCAATCTATGTGTGTATACCATGTTTGGACGTGATAACTCAAGACCTAATATTTCTTACTAAAATATACTCATAAATATGAAATATTAGCACTATAACATTTAGTAATTATAGATAAATATTTAGTAATAGCCTCCCTTATACACTTGTGGCGGGGATGAGGATCGAATTCAAGTCTTTGACGGCAGAGCACGTTTTAAGTATTACTGAACTCGACTTGAGAGTTTTTGAAGTGATGTCTGTATGTATGTTTGTTAGTATGTGTGTGTTTGTGTCTGTGAGTCTGTGGACACGATACCTCCTGCATGAATGAAGAGGAAATCATTTGCTAAGCTTATTACAATCAGTGAAGTGCATACTAGAAATCTATTGATTTTAAACACAATCGAATGTTTGGAAAACGCCCCTCCTCCGTTTTCCTAACAAATTTTTGAGACAGTTGTAAAAATATAAGTACTTATATTAATGATACATTTATAGTAACTTCAGAAACAAATTTTATTAGAAAACGAATGACACCGATTTTAGAAACCTAGCATAAACTGCCCATGTGATATAATAATATCGATATTTTTCAAATAAATGTATTAAAAAATTACATAAATTAGGTAAAATGTTGTATGATCCAATAGTTTCAATTTCTACACGCAATACTACACAATAAATTTGGTAGCATAATTTTTGTGGATCTAGTTTATTCCATTCATGAATTAAGATATTTAATGTATTAGGTTTGTAATTTAACGCCGACAAATTCTCAAATAGTCATTTATTTCACTATACAATCATTAACACTTAATATTATTATAATGATGAATTTGCACGTGCGTATGATTAAGTCATTTTGTGTGGACTCCAAAAGTGCCCAATTTCAATCGGCCTGGTATTAATTCAAAGCCAAAAGCAATGTGTTGTAGATCTTGTACACCAGTAATTCACTGCCAAAAATGAAAAGTCATTTAATTATATAAAGTCATGTGCTACCCACATTAAATACCATTTTAGAATTTTATACATTAATCTGTCCAAGACAGAAATTAATAATCTTAAAAATTAAATTGCAACTGTCTAAATAAATTTGATTTCATTTGACATTACATGGCATACTGGTAGAAATATAAAATTTTAAGATTTTATATTTAAACTGGTATTTCAATTTTTCAAAGACAGGAAAACTGACACTTTCGAAAATTAAAATTGCAACTTTTAAAATAAATTTGATTTCGTTTAACAGTGCCCCTTTCTGTCGAAAGTAGTCGTCTTAATCTAAAATCAGTTTTATTTGATACCATGGTCAATATATATATATATATATATATATATATATATATATATATATATATATATATATATATATATATATATATATATATATATATATATATATATATATATATATATATATATGTGCAAATTTTCATCCTTCTAAGTCACCGATGTGTTTCTAGAGGACTATAGACAGTTATTTAGACACACCCTATGTCTCGTATTCAGTACTATAAGTATGCAAAGAATAAATCGTTAGGCAGAGGAGACTTCTGGAGTGGTTTAAAATAATTATTTGGAAACAATAAAACCTTTTTCTCCGTCTCGGGGAAAGAAATCGAAAATCTGTCTCCTTTAGAATCTGCTACTTAGTCAATACGATACGCGTGCAGAGATTCAACATATTTGGTCACCAAGGGTTTAAGAGTTTTGGAGGTTGTAAAAATACTTTTAGAAAACGGTTCTTTTTATGCTGCACGGAAGGAAAATCACAAATCTAGTCACAAACCAGGTTATTTTCCGTGGTCGGTGCTGTAAGTGTGTCAATATTAATTTTACTTTCTATACAATACATGGTAATGTATACGGAAAGTATTTGAATGGTCTCGAAAATTGAAACTCGGGTTTTCGACGAATTTACACGTGTCGTGTACTACAGAACCTGAAAACACTATTAACTACTTTTAGCTTGATGTCTGATGCCTCTGTGTGTGTATATATGTGTATGTCTGTCTGAGTGTATGTATATCTGTCAATGCAATGCATGCAATGCTGTTGTTATTGAGACCCAGACCGTCCGACCTACCAGAAAGGTGTAACGTAACTGCAATGCAGGCAATGTGTATATCCACTCTATGCAATGTACTATGTATCCACTCCAACTGAAAAATTAATGTATAAAATTTCCCAAAATTTAGTAAACATGTCACTAAAGGGTTATCCTGGTGCTAATAAGAATTTGATACGATTCAGAATAAAAGACCCAGACTTTTTCTACGAAATGACCCGTAAAAATCGTTTGTATCTACTCTAGATGAAAAACCAATTGAACAAATTTCAAGGATTTGGTAGATAAGTGTCTTGTGGGTTACCATGGCGCTAATTAGAGTTTGGTGCGATTCGGGAAAAATAGAATCTGCCCTTTTCTACGAAATGATCCGCAAAAATCGTCAAAATATAAAATAAAATACTGCATATGATCAGATGTATCAATTAAATGCTTTCTTTATATGTAATTTTTAAATACATACGGAATAAGATCAACCCCATTACTTTGAGATGGATTGTGGCTGGAGATATTTACGCTGTTTCTTAACTTTGAGGAGCTACGGACTTTCTTTAGTGTAGGTAAATACTTTTTGTAGAACTGTTTTAAAAATTTAGTATTTAAGTCTCCTGATGTTTATCCAGCTCATACTGATTAAATGTTGGTTTGTTTCAGAGAAATATAACCAAACATTTCTTGAGATATGGCTCGCAAAGATCGTGAACATCTTAATTACATGGCAAAATTTGCTGCAATATATAGATTATACACTTGTTCTTTCATGTATATTTTGACAAAAAAATAAATAAAAAAAATTAAAAATAATATTAAAAAAAAAAGGACTGAACTTCATGACTGAAGGATGAACCTTTCTCGAGGAGATTTTCGTCTATGTGGAGAGCTGAAAACATTGTAGAAGAATGCATAAAATTGCCAAATTACTCTAATATATTTTAAAAAGGCTAATTACTTATAATGTCAGAAAAGTATCCATGTTATTTTCTGAAATCAGATTCAATTTAATGTAATAGGAAATAAAAGATAAGAAAATTAATTTGAGTCTGCAGAGAAAGGCATGTGTTGTATACATCAGATTTTCGTCTAGGTCACTGATATGAATTTGGAGGGCTTAAAAGTCACAAACATGTTATACAAATTTTAATATGTCTCTTATGAAAAAAAATGATCTTAAAAGAAAAAAATTGGATTTAAAAAGATTTCCTATATAGCAATCATTGTAATTAATGGAAAATGAGGGAAACTGGTGTTTTGACTTCGCTATGAATTTTAATTATATTAAAATTGATTATATTGACATGGATAAACTAAATACACCTAAATCATCGACATTACGCAGCTATTACCAACTTGACAAAAAAATTTGAATGTATTTTTGAAATAAGTTCAAAATAATAAATTTAAGGAGTCTGAAAAAAGTAAATATATTTTTCCCAAAATAATAACGAGTAGAACTAAACGCTACCTAAATATGGATGTATGAGAAAGCCGAGTGGAGTTTCACTCTTCAGAAATGTTGTATTTAAAAGTGGAAATTATGAACGAGCGTATAGACACTCAAGTGCTAAAATTCATGGGATAGCAGTATGCAAATTTACAAGTGGCGATCGCATCGCGTTAATAGGGTAAAAAGTGTCAGATGGTTGTTAGTGTTGTCTGTTGGACTTATGGATGTCTTGTCAAGCGTTAAATAATGTGATAATGGCTATCCGACGGGAATCAACCGAGTTTGTACGTGGGATGACAGTTAAATCTCCACCCATGGGGCATAACATTCGGGAAGTTGCTGAGACGTTGGAGATTTCTCGCTCGACAGTGTCAAAGGTGTATCGAGAGTACATCGTAGAAGGTATTATCTCCCACAAGGGTCAGCGCAGTGGAAGGCCACGTCTGCTGAATGATCGATACAACCGACGTCTGAGCAGAAATGTCCGTGCTAACAGACGAATGAAACTACGTCAACTGAGTCCACATTCAATGAGGGAAGCACTAGAAGCGTATCTGTGAGTTAGGTAGTGGCTGCGAAATATGGCGTTGACGGAATATAACAGCAGAAGAGAGTCGAGTGCCTTTTATCCCAGCACATCATCTTCTTCAGTGCATCACCTAGACTCGGAAATGAAATTAATGTACTCAAGATGACTGGAAAAAGGTAGAGTGGTTCAATGAGTCACGTTTCCAATTGGTACGAGCCTGGTGGTCGCTTTCGGGTGTGGATCAAACCCGATGAGGCAATGGATCCAAATTGTCAACGAGGCACTGTGCGAGTGGTGGCGGTTCCATAATAGTTTGAGGAGTATTTACTTGGCATGGATTGCGTCCTGTTGTTGTTGTTGAAACCCAGACCGTCCGACCTACCAGAAAGGTGTAAGGTAACTGTTTGGACGGTCGGGAAGTGCCACCCAATTTAGACCGAAACCCAGTGGGGGAGGCATCCACAGGGACCGTACCCTCCTTCCCCTACCACCAACCTCTCGGAAGGACTTTCGGACCCACATGTTTAACGTGATCGTACTCCGCATGAACACGGCGGCAGTTTTGGCAGTGGCTGGAATCGAACCCGGGCCTACCGAGTGCAACTCCAGCGCGCTAACCAATGGGCTACCGCGCCCGGATTGCGTCCTGTGGTCAAATTGAACCAGTCATGACAAGAAATCGCTACGTTCATCCGCTTGGTGACTATTTGCAGCCGCTTATAGACTTTAAGTACCCCCACTAAAGATGAGATGTTCCAGGATGATAATGCTCTGTGTCACCGGACCCATAATGCTCGCGATTGGTTTGAGTAGCATTCTGGACAATTTCAGAACATTGTTTGGACGCCATCTGGGATGTGATCGAAATGGCCATTTGTGCCCAACTTCCAGCATGTAGCACAACCACGCCATTGTGAGCTGTTATCGACACAACATGGCTGAACATTTCTCCTGGAGACCTGCACCGACTAGTTGAGTCTATGCTGCATCGCATTCCTGAAGTTCGTCGACCGAAAGGAGGCCCGACACGATATTAGACAGGTGTCCCGTGACTTTCGGTACTTGAGTGCGCATGGAGGCACTACTTGCATTCTGGCAACCTTATCGGCCATTAGCCACCTTCCGTGCTGCCAATGACGTCACAATCAGTCAATTTATTTATTACTAGGAAAATTGAAATCAAAATATATGAAATTCAAACAAGATATGCGAAATAAAATTAAAATATCAGTAGATCCATTCAAAAACAAATAGCAAGATCGTACAGTTGAGGTGGTAATGCTGATAGTTGACTGTATGAGATGTCACGCCAAGGAAGAGCTTTAACTTATGGCGCCACGCCAGTAGGTATCAATAGGTATCCATGTATATAAGCCCGTACATATACGTATTTTAATTACTTTCCTTATATATATAATGTATAAGGAAAGTATTGTGACGGGGTCGAAAATTCGAATGCGAGTTTTCGACGGGAGAGCACGTTTCAAGCATCCCTGATCACGAATCAAATATTTTTGAAGTGTCCAAGTTTGATGTCTGTGTGTGTGTGTGTGTGAAAGTATGTGTGTGTGTGTGTGTGTCTGTGAGTCTGTGGAGACGATAACTGACGAACGAACGGACCGATTTGAACCAAATTCGGTACAAAAATCACAATCTGTAAACACTGGAAGCCTATTGTTTTTATACGCAATCGAATGTTCAGAACCCCCCTAAATTTTAGAATAAAATATTGAAGAAATCGTCAAAAAATCAAAACCACTAACAAATTTACGCAAATAGACATTTCTTATGTAATTTTTCATTAGAAAACGATTGATTAAAATTTTAGAATGCTAACATGAACCGTTTTCGAGATATTGCACATTTTTCAAAAAAATTATTAAGAAGTCATATAAAATGAAAAAAAAATATTTCGTATTGAGAAACATGTTCACTTTTCATATGTAATACCATACGATAAATTGGATGACATCATTCTCGTGGATCTAGCTTGTTCCATTCATGAAAAAAGATATGTTGAGTAATACTTTTGTATTTGAACGCCAATAGTCATTTGTCTGCTGTAAGAACAACTTATTTCTTCATCCATAACGCTTGGCGAGATTTTGACGACGAATTTGGCGGAATGTCGCCAACTTGGCGACTTTTTGGAATGTTGCCAATTTAACGAAAATCTCGCCAAATAGATAAAAATGACGCTAAATCAATGAAAATGACGACTAATTGTCGAAAATTCAATACCTTGGAAAGAATATTAGTGTCTACTATAAGAAAAACATATTTTTTTACTGTACAAGTAGTAAATTCATTACATTATATAAGGAAAGTCATGTGTTGCCCATATCAGATTTTTTTATTTCAGTATTGTGAAGACATAGAATTAGTAATATTTTTTCGCTTACTTAGAAATTGAATTTTCGACGGAAGCATGTTTTCAGAATTTCTGAATATTTCTTCAAAAGCAATTAAATAATTTTCGCACTGTGTTTAATAATATTTTATTATTATATATATTTTATGTCTACATATGTCAGAGAACAACAACATACTAGTTAAATAACAAAATTACTAGTTAAATTACTAGTTAAATAACAAAAAGAGGTACTATCTTGGTTGAATATATTATTTGCAAAATCACATAAAAATGCCTTATAATAAGAATATCGTGTTCTGAATATTATTGATGTTGCAGAGGCATGAGTGATTATTCCAGAATGATTATACATGTAAACAGTAGTTCATAAAACAATTTGTTAAAATAAATTTAATTCAACTTCTTACTTAAGCTTTGTTTAGCATGGAAAATATGTTTTAAGGCCGGCCTAGGAATTAATTACTTGACAACAAAAGCAATTTGTGATATTCAGAAGTTAAGCCATTTTTGTATGTATGTCCATTTTTGAGATATTCAAAAGTTAAGCTATAGTACTAAGGTATATAATTTTAAAAAAATAAAATTTCATTAATGATTTTTTTATTTATTTATGCAACTAATAAATAAAACATTATTAATGAATTTTTATTAATGGTTATTAAAGATTATTAATGATTTTTTATTAATTTTATGTAGGTCAGATAGCCAACCTTATATAATGAAACCACATGACTAATTTAAATATGTATGGAGTACAATATAGTTCGTTATGTGACAAAGGAGTGATGCGTATAAATAGCATAATATTCCTATTGTTTAAGTGAGCTTGATTTACTTTATACTGTCATCAAATCTAACTTAGATGCTCTGGAAGATATCACCAGATAGTTACTGAGTTATGGCTTCATACTCCCATTCTGCATGCTTTGAGTAAACGGTTACCATCCATAGCAACGGAGTCCATTTATTTTGAATATAAATATCTATTTTTTTATTTATTTCTTAAAAATTCTTTAAAAGTTACTTATTTCTAGTTGACAACTGTTTATGTATAATACTACAGTCTTTCACTTCAGCTATTGGAATATTTATTTTTTAACACTTTACAACATAGTTGAGAAGTGTTTATGACTTTGTTCATTCTGTCTGTCTGTCTGTCAGTCTGTCTGTCTGTCTGTCCGTTAGCACGATAACTGCCGTAAAAATGACTTTATCAAAATGAAATTTTATTATGTTTTTCAGACGGTCTGTGGGACCTATGGGAATATAAATAAACAATATCACCTAATTAGTTTTTTATTGAACCCGGATTGAAAAAATGAAATACATTGAACCCTATGGGACCTAATTTTTCAAACATATTTTAAGCAAATTCAAATTTCACTAATTGTTTCGAAATTTTTAGGAAATATTCACATTATCCCATAAAATATATATTAAAAATTTCAGTGAAATATATTAAGAAATTTTTAATTAAAAATTATTTAATATGGGGAAAAAAACAAATTCAATTAAATTTTGACTTTTGGGATGTCCTCCAGAAAGAAAAAAGAGATATGTTATATAATAAATATCTTTCCAAGAGTTTAATGATATGGTATATGAGAGAGACTTCACATTTTAAAATAAATTTGGTAGATAACAAATTTGTTTTTAAATTTATATAACTCTTCATGATATACTTATTTTATGGCATTTTTAATGCACTTTCCTACGTCCTAGAGAGTTAAAATTTGGTACACAGCTTAAATTTGTTGAACATTTTATTCTACAAAAATTTGGTAGATCTTTAAATATAGATCCTACATTTTTTTCGAAATGGCCTGCAAATAATCCCCGTTCACTTCTATAAATCATTGTTGTAATATTGTTAAAAATTCTGATGTGTGCAGCACATGTCTTTGGCCTGTGGGACCTTTCCCTGCAGAATCATATTCACGTTCTTTTTATTTCTTCAATAATAATTTGAGTTTATCTGCACAAAATAACAGCCATAAGTATTTTAAATGACATTGAATTTACACGTTAAACTTAAATTTGGTTCTCATTTGATAGCGGGACTTATTGTCAAAGGTGGCGTAGCGAAAACGGGAAAAAACTGGAATATCTCAAGAACGGCTAGTCTTAGAGTAATGGAGTTAGTCTTATTCTTTTTGTTGTCAAAAATCACGTAAAAAATAGGAATTTAATTGATATAATTGAGCACACGTCGTCCTTTATTTTTATATTTAATGCTTTTTGCGGCCCATTTCGCAGAAATAGCCCGTTCCTTTTTCCTGAATCGTACTAGAATAACCTACAAATGATTTATGTACCAAATTTTGTTAAATTTGGTATATGAATCACTTGTATGTCATTGAAATATTATACACCAAATTTTGTTAAATTTGTTCGATTAGTTTTTAGCTATAGTGGATAAAGGCAATTTCTGCCGGCCATTTCGCAAAGAAGGCAGATTCTTTTATTACGAATCGTACTATAATCTAATGAACATCAGGATTTCCCACAAAAACACACCTACCAAATTTTATGAAATTCGGTCCATTAGTTTTTCAATTAGAGTGGATGTAATATCCTCACAGACACACAGAAACATACATAGATACACTCTTACACACACAGACGTCTTCCTAAAAATAGTTTTTTCGTGTTCTAGAAGTCCCAAAACGTGTAGATCCTTCAAAAATTCGAGTTCTGGTCTACGGCACGATTCCAATACTTTGAATACATACACACACACACACATATATTATCTGCGTATCTGTGTATTATCTGTGTATCTAAATTCCGTGTCTATGCAATTACAATAGTTGTGATTTTAAATGATCCCTAAACTTTCATTATTTCTTCAACGAAGCTAAATTTTAACTTATGCAGAATGCAAATATCTCAAGCGATTGTAAGGTGAGTTACATAAGAATTGCTGAATTTTTTTCACACAAATTTATTTAGCTCTGGATTCTGGAATACAAGTTATATGAATGAAATATTCATTGATTTTGCATAGAGAATCAGATGATTTATATTTCGATACAGTTTTAAATATATAAGTATAATAAATTACTGTAGTACTGTGATAATGTAAAAGATATCACCACTGAATGCATCACATTTTAAAAATTTTAAAGGAAATTGCATTTCAGTTGGAAAGTGTTCCATAATCAATGCTTATGCATGATTGGTCTTTCTTGTTTAATTTTAAAGGAATAAAAAGACAAAATTAAATGGCGAATGTCAAACATGATTGGTCAATTTATATATTAAGTTCTATTCACCAAGACTAAAACATAAGTTCATATATCTTCTCATTTGTTTTTACAAGAGTATCATCAAAATGCTCCCCTACCATTAGCCACATAAGCGGTAATCGATAGTCTCAAGTAAAGTAGAACCACAATCATTTCTCTGATATAATATATTACGTACTGGCTTTTATCATGACCTTTCTTTCGATATGAGCCGTAAACAGTACATATCATCTATTTCGCACTGTGCAGTGATCCAGAAGTTAATCCGCCACATTAGATGTCAGAATTTATACAAAAAAATTTCACCTTGGAGAACATACCGCAAGACTTAAAATGATTGCAGAATATTGTGAAGATATATGAAAAGCTTACTTTTAAAAAATAAATCTTTTAGTTCATACAAAACACTTTGAGCACATTTTTAAATAAACAATTTTTTTTTGTCAAAATCCTAGTATGTTTAGGTAAGACGTATTTTTTCCGGAAAATTTACTATTGTAGTTTTTTAAATCACGCTTTAAATTTTAAGTTGATGTCAGTGAGTGTATATACCTGTATGTATGTGTATTTAACTTTATAAGTGCATTTATAATTGTCTTGTATTGAAAATTATCTGCATGTGAGTGGAAGTTTGTATATGAGTAATATGATATAAACAATATATAATTTTTTATTTTATTTTTTTTTTTTTTTATTCAAGTTACATCATAAGAACAAATACAAAAATTAATCTTTAAAATCTTTGATATAAAAATAAAAATGTAATATCAATATTTGAGAATCTTAATGCAAAATAGCATACAAGTTTTCAGAATTTAAAAATCAAATTAAAAAAAAATATAATACAGGAGCAAAGTATTCCATTTAAATCGCAGAAATGTATTTAATATACAAGATAACGTGAGGGTAAGTTTATATTTGCGTAATATGATGTAAACAATGTACGTAAAAGTAAACACAAATGCAAACATGAAACTTTAAAGCTATGTTAGTACGTTTTAAAATTTTAGAGCAAGCGAGTTTTAAAGGAAGCACGCAATTCAAACTTTACCGAAAACTTCTGTACAAAAAGCATCCTCTATATGAAATAGAAAATAAATTGTAATGTATTTTTAGTTTATCATAAGGCAAGTATGTATTATACATCGAAGAAAATTATGTATCTTCTATTTAACAAATATAATAAAACTAACAAGGAGCCGAGCTTTGAAAGGACTTGCATATATGATGTATGCGAGCTGTGAAAGATTTCAAATTAAAATTTTATTTAACAAATAATTATAAAACTAGAAGTACAAGAAATTAATGTGGATATTTCAGAATCCTAATACAAAAGTTATTATTCAGGAAAATAATGAATTCAAAGTAACACACATAAATCGCAAAACCGTATTTAATATACATAAAAGGGCATATTTAAATCACAATGCATGCAAGTTCGGAAGCTTCGATTAGCGTTTTTAAAGTTGTTGTTTATTTGTTATATGTAGGAAACGTAGCGAGTATGTGCAGTTTAAAAATGGACGTTCCTCCCTGTTACAATTCAGTTTAATAATTGAAATTGTGAATTTGCAAATCTGCGTTCAGTTTCACATATGTCTACGAAATATCATATTTCCGTCTATTTTTGCATTTAATTCTAAATATATGATCATTTTAATACGAAAAAATCTGATGTGGGCAACACATGACTTTCCTTATATAATGAAATGAATTTACTACTTTAAAGTAAAATAAATAGGTTTTTCTTCTAGTAGATACTAATATCTTTTCCAAGATATTGAATTTTCGACAATTAGTCGTCATTTTCATTGATTTATCGTCATTTTTATCCATTTGGCGAGATTTTCGTTAATTTGGCAACATGATATATATATATATATATATATATATATATATACATATATATATATATATATATATATATATATACATATATATATATATATATATATATAACTTATTAGATATTGAATTTTCGACATACATTATATAACTATTATTATATATTTAAATATTATATAACTTATTAGATATTGAATTTTCCACAATTAGTCGTCATTTTCATTGATTTAGCGTCATTTTTATCCATTTGGCGAGATTTTCGTTAAATTGGCAACATTTCAAAAAGTCGCCAAGTTGGCTACAAGGTTTTGCCAATTTCGTCGCCAAAATCTCGCCAAGCGTTATGGACGAAGAAATAAGTTATTCTTACAGCAGATAAATTGGCATTCAAATGCAAAAGTATTACTCAAAGTATCTTTTTTCATGAATGGAACGAGCTAGATCCACCAGAATGATGTCACCCAATTTATCGCATGATATTATATATGAAAAGTGAACATGTTTCTCAATAGGAAAAATTTTCTTTTTCTATTTTATATGACTTTTTGATAATTTTTTTGAAAAATGTACAATATCTCGAGAACGGTTCATGTTAGCGATCTAAAATTTATGTCAATCGTTTTCTAATGAAAAATTACATAAGAAATGTCTATTTGCGTAACTTTATTATTGGTTTTGATTTTTTGACGATTTTTTCAAAATTTCATTCGAAAATTTAGGGGGGTTCTGAACATTCGAATGCGTATAAAAACACTAGGCTTCCAGTGTTTACAGATTGTGATTTTTGTACCATATTTGGTTCGAATCGGTCCATTTGTTCGTCAGTTATCGTCTCCACATACCCACTGACACACACACACATACTTTCACACACACACACACACACACACACACACACACACACACACACGCAGACATCACTTCAAAAATGTTTGATTCGCGATCAGGGATGCTTGAAATGTGCTCTCCCGTCGAAAACTCAAATTCGAATTTTCGACCCCGTCACAATACTTTCCTTATACATTATGTATATAAGGAAAGTAAAAATCCAAATAAGCATTGGCATTTGATGATATAATAATTTTTAAGACAAAGGTTAGAAGCATTATTAAACCTGGCAGTACCTGCAGTAACCAAATCCAGAAGAGCTAGACATGTGTTCCTGATTCTACAAGCATCACTCTCTTGCTATTGGGTCTACATAATGGCTAAAATGGGAAACTGTATATGGCTGAAAAGCGAAACTGATAATTTTGGTTACAAGGGTTGTGATTACAACGGTTTGTGATTACAAGGGTTCCGATTGTAATTATAAGGCTGCAACGTTCGTCGCTATCTGCAATCCTCAGTTGCACATGTGTGTATCCATTTTTGGTCCTGGTGAGAGTCTTTATTCAGTTTTTTGAGGGGATTGTAACATTTCTTTTTATTTCCAATAGACAGGACGCATGATCAAAATACGTACAAACGTATTAACATAAAAACAAGAATAAAAGTAGACAAAGTAACAAGCAATGCGAAAAAGGATGGGGGACCATGGAGGGTTACACAACGACGCAGGTGGTTTTCGTCTATAGGTTCATGAGCATCAACAGACCGGCAGCCTAAGTGAAAATGACAATACGTCACAGATATGCAGCAAGGCAGCCATGCCCAGTTAGCAGTCAAAAACAGCCACTGCTTCCCATCTTGGTTTATGCGGTACATACAGGAGATATCCTCACCCATATATGTTAACGATTTTGCCTTTAAATTCATGTTGGTACGTCCAATTCATAAATTGTCTTATAAATAATCTTGTCGTGATAAAATAAGTTTCCCGTTTTGCACAATGCATCAGTACAGCACACTTTCTGGAGAGAAAATTTGCCTGCTCATTGCCATACAAATCTCAATGGCCAGAGATCCACTGCAAAACAACACGTTTATGACGAGACTTTAAGTATTTTAGCAGCGCTTGACACTGAAAAATCTCATTAGATAAGGGACATCAATAGAACCGATAAACTGGATGGGGGGCTGGCAGCCAGTGAATCCGACAGCAGCACAATTTTTTCAAACCTACAAATGAGGAAAATTAGCTGTTTAAGTTCAGTGTGGATCGCCTCCATCTCACCGTTAAAGTCTGTTCCGAATTCTCCCACTGATATATAGAAAGAAAATAATTCAGAGACATTACCAGTTCCAGTGTTCGTATGTTTTTCAAATTGTGACCCATCTATTTATACATGTAGCAACGCATTTTCAGAATATTTAGTATCAATAGTTTCCTAAGCAATGCATCTTAGAACGGCTGAAGTATCATTTTTTGATACGCATTGAGTCATATTTAAAACATCATATTATTGTAACATTCACAATGAGTAAATTGTAGTATTTATAAGTACTTATAAACTGATGAGAAAATTATTGTATCTGTTAATTTTTTGTTAAAATATATTGTATTTGAACTGAAAGACCAATTTCACAGAAACAAATTATATGTAGTACTTGATGAAACTACATCGGAGTTAGAAATACATTAGGCAACATAAAGGATTTTTTTACCTTAAATAATAAAGAATAACTAATAAATAAACAAGAAGCACTCAAATCAATTCTGAAATCTTCTCCACGTTATCCATATCGACACATTTAAAAATGAACCCTGCCACACCATATTTTATCGTCCATTACTGAAACTAAATATGCTGCCGCGCTGCAACTCTATTACGCCGCAGGTGGAACCTCATCACGTCCGTCTTAATATTCTTAAAGATTGTCTTCGAGCGATAACAAGTATTGCAGAACTGCACGTCTTTGAACATTGATCAACAAGCTCGGTGAGTACTGTTTCAGGATGGGCAATATTTTTTTTCTTTCAAATGTTTTTACTGAACATATTAAGTCAGTTCAGAAGCACACTATGGATGATTTAATTTTTAATGAAAAATAAAACATTTATTGGTACGTAATCAGTTAACTACAAAATAATTCATCGTGCCTAATATATAAACATTATTAAATAAATTATATTTCTATACTATTTTTAAAAATCTGATGTGGGCAACACATGACTTTCCTTATATAATGCAATGAATTTACTACATTTACAGTAAAAAAATAGGTTTTTCTTATAGTAGATACTTATATTCTTTCCAAGATATTGAATTTTTGACACATAGTCATCATTTTTATCCATTTGGCGATATTTTCGTTAATTTGGCAACATTTCAAAAGTCGCCAAGTTGGCGTCATTCCGCCAAGCTCGTCGCTAAAATCTCGCCAAACTTTATGGATGGAGAAGTAAGTTATTCTTATAGCAGATAAATGACTATTGGCGTTCAAATACAAAAGCATTACTCAAAGTAGGTTTTCTCATGAATGGGACGAGCTAGATCCACGAGAATGATATTATCCAATTTATCGCATGATATTTCATATGAAAAGTGAACATGTTTCTCAACAGTTAATATTTGTTTTTAATTTATGGTATTTTTTGATACATGTATTTGGAAACTGTGCAATATCTCGAGAACGGTCCATACTAGCGTTCTAATGTTTATGTCAATCGTTTTCTAAGGAAAAATTACATAAGACATGCCTATTTGCGTAACCTTATTAAAGGTTTTTATTTTTTGATGATTTTTTCAAAATTTCACTCGAAAATTTAGGGGGATTCTGAACATTCAATTACGTTTAAAAACAATAAGCTTCCAGTATTAACAGTTTGTGAATTTTGTACCAAATTTCATTCGAATCGCTCCATTCGTTCTTGAGAAATCGTCTCCACAATTTCACTGACACACACACACCGTCACACACACACAGACATCCCCTCAAAAATGGTTGATTCGTGATCAGGGATGCTTGAAACGTGCTCTCCCGTCGAAAACTCGCATTCGAATTTTCGACCCCGTCACAATACTTTCCTTATACATTATGTATATAAGGAAAGTAAAAAGTATTTCTTACTGGTGGCTTACACGCTTAAATTTAACGTGCGGCATATTTATGTCTTAAGTCATACATTACCATATATTTTGCCCAGTGCAATGACCCGTAAGCTATACATGACATTAGTTACTAAATTAACATATTTTTCTCCAAAGTTTTTTTTTAGATGACATACAGGATCGTTTGTGAGTTAAAATTGTAGAATGCACTTAAACAATGACGTACCCAGATGCCCAGCAAGATATAGAAACCCAATTGCTCTGTTCGGTGAACAAGGTTTAATTGATAAATAAAGTTGATTATTCTAGTCCACGATTTTCAGATCCTGAATTGAATTTATTTCGAGCTCTAGTTTTCTTCTTACGCTCTCGTAGACTACTTTGAATGGCAACTCTAAGATACTGAGAGCTTGTATACAAACTTATGGCTCCTAACCCATATCGGGGATTAAATCCGTTAGTACTAAAAGTTATAAATCTCAGAGTATAAATTGTACACACGCATGTTAGCAGGGACGCGGCAGCCTAGTGGTTAGCGCGCGGGAACTCGGTAGACCCGGGTTCAATTCCCTCTTCTGCCAAAACTGCCGCAGTGTTCACGCGGAGTGCAATCACGTTAAACATTTGGCTCCGTAAGTCCTTCCGAGAGGTTAGTGGTAGGGGAAGGAAGATACGTTCACTGTGGATGCCTCCCCCACTGGGTTCCGGCCTAAATTGGGTGGTTCTTCCTGGCCGTCCAAACATTTACCTTACTTTTTTCTGATAGGTCAGACGGTCTGGGTCTTAACAACATCAACAACAACAACACGCATGTTAGCGTTGCAGCTCACAGAATGGTCACGACTAGTATAACTTCTGTATTTGCTCCTCTAAGAATTTAATGATTGATTTATTGGTTGGTAAACTTCTACGTTTTCTTTTAAAATACATAAACCATTTTTAAACAATTTCTTTGAAATAAGGAAATCTAAGGAATAGCAGTATTTTAAAATAAGTGTTGTCATATTCGACAGTGTTTACAATTTCACCATCCATAATGAATTTATTAAGAAGGCATAAATATGACTAAATGGCATAAGGGTACAGTGAGGAATGGCTTTGGCTACAGGGTGTCAACCACAAGAGGGAATATGCTTGTCAGCATTGGCCATTTCTGTTGTAAACAATGGGGTCGATCTTATTTTTTATTCGGCAAGTACGTCTTAAAATTTATAACTATAAATGTTACCATTAATCTTAATATCTCACTGGGCTCTATGTCAAGTTACTCTATTTGAAACAGTGGTAAGTTTTTGTTTTTATTTTATCTGCGTGGTTAATTTTATTTGACATTAAGGAGTGAGTGATGCTGCTTTGCTTGTGAATTTTGCCACTGGATAGAATAATGTGGTTGTCTTATGTTGGAAATCTAATAAAATGGCCCGAAATGTGACGACTCTACAAGGCATAGGTGCCCTTGCTACTGTTAACAAAGTGAACTTTCCTTCTCAGGATATGCCTAATGAAACCCCGCAAAATTTAGCTAAAAATATGAAGGCATCAACAGTGAAGCTACTGTGGTTAAACTATATTTCTTTCCGCCTGCTCCCTTCAATTGTGAAGATAATAACATAAATATTTCATTTTTACTGTATTGTATAACTTATCTGTATGTTTGCAATGGACCTTGTATGCAGTTTCACTACATCGTGACGAAGTTGTATACAATATGAATGAAAATTTCGCTTTTGTAACATTTACTACTTTTTGTCCAGAACAAGTTAGAAATCACTTTTAGGCATTGATTTATTCCAGATGGTAGGTACTGACATAAATTTTATGATACATTTGGAAAAATTACTAAATGGGTATGTAGAAAAATTATTAAAAAAACACGATATGAAGACAGCGAAATTACGGTAGTTCATCTTGCTTGTCTAAACCCTTTAGTGAGTCGTACGGTCTGGGTTGTGAAAAAAATACTGGAAAAAAGGATTATACTTATCTCCTATAAAAATGTCCTAAAATTGATGCCAGAATCAACATGGAAAATATACACTTCTTTCTTAAACTGCGTAAAAACCTTGGTGCTCCAATCGGGAATCGAACCATGGATCTCTCATTTTGACCCTGTTATCCTCTCAATTTAAAATCTGCGCTCAATCTTCCAGAATCCATTGAATCCGTACTAGTTGTCGGAGATCTGAAAGTGGCCCTAGTACAACTAGTACGGATTCAATGGATTCTGGAAGATTGAGCGCTGATTTCAAATTGAGAGGATAACAGGGTCAAAATGATGTCAGAGGTCTGAAAGTGGTCCTAGTACATCATTTTGACCCTGTTATCCTCTCAATTTGAAATCAGCGCTCAATCTTCCAGAATCCATTGAATCCGTACTAGTTGTACTAGGGTCACTTTCAGACCTCCGACATTTTTGCACTAATCTACAGGGATGATTTGTTCGGGCGTCATTTTAAAGAACTTTGATGTCCCAAACGGGAATCGAACCCTGGATCTCCAAACTGGCCAGCCGATGCTCTACCGCTGAGCTACTGGGACGAAATTGCAAGCCCTTATAGTTGAAGTGGACGGTGTTAAAATTTGATTAAATGTATCCATCACATTCGGCGGCAAAGACCAACCTCCTTCATCAAGATAAAAAAAAAAAAAACACAACGCCAATAAAGTAAAAACAAAAGCGCTACAGACAAGCTCTGATCTTTGCTGGTGTTTGTGATCTGTGTGTTTTATTCCAAGAAGGATGCTTCCTCAAAAAGTTGTTGATGACCTATATATTTTTGCAGATTGACAATATTGTAGTTGAAAATAATGCTTAAGCTTCAAACTGAAATGTTAAAGTGTAAAGATCGAATCATAGACTGTATTTTAGAGTGACATAAATGCATATATTTATTTCCTTCTACTGTATCAAAAGTTGATTATCGTATTCAGAAAATATACATATTCTAAATTTTGACAGAATGTAATTCAGGATCATCTTAAAACTTTACAACTTTTAAACTTGCACTTAATTACGTGTGTTAACTTAAATGTATTTATGAGAATACAATATCTTTAAAGCAAGTCTATCCAATACTATAAAAATCACATTTAGTTTAACCATAATATTTTAACGTCACGAATGAAATCAGATTTCGTTTAATTCTTTAATAATTAAATATTAGAAATGTAATTATTAAGCAAGTTAACGTGATTTATTATTTTGAAAGAATTATATCTACGTTAAAATTAATATGATATCATGTATTTTTGGAGAATATATTTTACGAAGCTGGTTGTCAAATCTGAAAAGTATTTTAATGATACATATATTTTACATCTAGCTAGATTACTTTTTAAATCTAACACCTTGAGAATATTACAAAATGTGATATTTGACGTCCGTAGGAGAGAACAAATAATTTCTGAATATAATAAGATTTCGACTTTTGCTATAATAATTTTATAATTCCCGCTAGTTATCACTCGTAAGAATATAACTGCAGTTTTTCAAATAACCCAAATATTAAATAACAGTTAATTCATTAACTGAGCAAACAATTGCATATTGCTATGCACTTTACCGACATTAATGGGTTAGCCATAAGATATAAATTTGTATCC
Source organism: Amaurobius ferox (assembly GCA_951213105.1). Classification (NCBI taxonomy): domain Eukaryota; kingdom Metazoa; phylum Arthropoda; class Arachnida; order Araneae; family Amaurobiidae; genus Amaurobius; species Amaurobius ferox. The sequence goes on from OX578139.1 coordinate 126,656,385, forward strand.
TGAATAGTTAATGAAGATATACATTAAAACACCGTACTAACTAGGACAGCGGCGGTGCAAGATCGATCGATCAGAAATAAAATAGGAATGGCATCAGTCTTCCGCTGTAATGCGTTACGTAGCGGCTTTTATCGTGACCTTCCGTTCGATATCAGTCTTAAGCCATACATCATCATTTATTTCGTGCCATGCAATGATCCGGAAGTTAATTCGGTACATTAGATGCTGGACTTTTAACCCAAAGTTTTGTCCTTCTGGGACATGCCGGATCATTAAATGAAAAACCATTTCCGGAACAACAGTAGATTCTGCAGAACGCTTAAGCGCGTCAGAAAAAAATTTAGTTTATGTTGTTGTGCTAGGGTGTATTTACTCATTTTCATACTATAGAATAGATAATATGGTTCTTTTACTGTCTTTGAATATCATCGCTGTTAACTGGAATACTTGTTTCTATATGCATTTAGCATGGCCAGGCTTGGAAAGTTGTCCCACATACGGATAATGCTTGGGAGGGGGGAGGGACTCACTTAAGTATAATGTTACTTTTATGCAGGTTTTACAGTTGAAACAGTTTAATTGATATATGTTAATGTAATATTTTTTTCATGCACACTTTAATCTGACGTTACATAAAGCAGGAGTATCATGTTTTGTATGCAATTATACATTATCACTCTGTACAAACAAAAATCCCCGTTTAATAATAATTCCAGTCCCGTTTGATTTCGAAAATCTGTTGAGCTGAATGCTATATGTAGTGATGAATGAGTTGTGCATAGCCATATTACATACGTTTTTAAATAGTTTGCAAGGTAAGAAGATATTTTTGTAATACGTTTTATTAATATTAACTTAATATCTATGAAAAGCAAATATTGTAGAGTGTTTAGCCTCGATCAAGCTGCATTTCAACGTAATGAACTTTTGGTAGTACTCTATTGTACGGATTTATCGAGTTTGAGTGAGAGATTACCTAACTAACTTAACTCTAAACTTGGTGTATCCAGCTACACCGGCCTTTGAAGACAGGAGCGAAGCCACACATATGTAGTGAGTTAAATCAAAATATATTTATTTTGTATTTACTCAAATTTCATCACTACTAAAATATAGTCTGGTCCTACATAGCCGGTATTGTATGTGTCCATTATTTGCACAAATATATCATGAAATGCACTTTGAAGGGCCTGGTAATACGTAAATAGTGAACTAGTTATAAAGCTTTGATAATAACCCAACACTTTTTCTAGTACCTCTAAACCTTGTCTCGGCTAACTCAAGCTACTACAACCATCTGATCCATTCAGTGGCGCACCCACGGGGGGGGGGGGTCGAGGGGGCACTGCCCCCCCCCTTTGGGCTGACAAAGCAAAAAGCGAAGGGCGCTGTTAGCGCAAGGGAGAACTAGGTCTGCCTTCGAGAAAGTACCAGATGCTCTGAAGAGTGGCGTGACAGGCGCCTCCCTGTTCCTATATAAACAGTGAACGGCGGGGAAGCGGCTGTTCGCTCGGAATGGGACTCGTCTCAATCCTGCCTTACATGCACGGCTACGATCCTTCTGGATCCCTATTTTATTTTAAAAAAAATCCTTTTCTGATTTCCTAACCTTTTACTTATGATCGGATGTGAAAGCAAGCACTCTTTAGCTTTGCTAGGTACTCCATTAACGGCAATTCCTTGAGTCCTTGAGTGTTCGCTCGGAAACTCGAGGATTTCGTTTATCCAATGAGAAAATTATGGAAGTGAATAAATAGATCGTGGCAACGCTTCGCAAATTAAATGTTGCTGTGAGATGAAATAAAGTGCGACGTTACGACACAGTGTGATAACAGTGAATTGGTAGTTTCGGGACGAGAGCCTGCGTGGTGAATAGGTGAATTTAATAATGGTCCTGAACTTTCAACTGATCAAACAGTGAAAGGCATCTTTAACGATCAGTGTGTGTGTGTTTATGTGCGTATTTCGGCTATATAGAAAATTTTGTGCTTGAATAACTGAGGAGCAAGGTAAAAAAAAAACGACAATGAGTGAAAAACGAAAAGGGATAGGCCAACAGACACTGGGAAATTATTTTTTTAAAAATAGCAAGATTGAAAATAATGACGTTCCCAAAGACGTTTCCCTGAACTCTGGTTGCATTGATGAGACTGCAGTCGAAGCAAGCAACAGCCGTGATCCCGGGCTGTCTTCAAACGCTTGTGAGGAGGTAAAGGTAGGCCAAAACACAATATCAAACACAGTTGAATTGGAAATTCTGGCTGCCGATATTTCGAATTATGTCAAGAAATCTAACCTCACTGATGCAGATAGGATAACAGCGCTAAAAATATTTGGGAGCCACATGCAAATTACAATTTTGATGCCACTGTCACTAATGCTGTATCAAGTCAAGGAAAACCTCACCACACTCGGAAGTTCTGCTCATCTTGGCTGAGTAAGCATAACTGGCTGGCTTACTCAAAGGCAGAGGACAGTGCCTATTGCAAAGAATTGAATTTCTACAAAGTTTTGCATCTGTCGTTCCGAATGGAAGGCAGCCGACACTGGTAGAACACGAGAGATTTGTTGCCTTATCAAGGAAATTTGCAGATGAGTTAGGACCTAGATCAATTGATACTCTGAAAGCTGAACTACATCTGTGGTACATGAAGGTCTCTGCATTTTACAAGGAAACTAAAAGCCCACTCGAACTGCTTAACTTTTGTGACCAAAGGACTTTTCCTATTGTGTTTGAACTTTAAAAAGTGTATGCCACCCTCCCAGTATCAACAAGCAGTGCTGAGAGGTCATTCTCCTCATTGAAGAGGTTGAAAACTTACTTGAGAAACAGTATGAGTGAAACCAGACTGAATGGACTTGCGTCAATGAAAATTCACCGTGAAGTGGAAATTGATCCAGACCAAACAATAAATGCTCTGGCTACAAAGAAGAACAGGAGGCTGGACTTCGTTTTATGAATATTTATAGATCATAATTGGATAATATAACAATATGTAATCATAAGAGAGTGGTTGAAAACAAGTATACAGTATAAGCAGACCAGAACAAATAATTTGATCTTCATCTATTTCTTAATTTGTGTTGTATTGTATAAATATCTACTACTTCTTCTTCTAATTATTTAATTATCTTGCACTGCACTGCAGAATTGTAAGTAATTTGATAAAAATAAATATACAAAAAATACAACCACCTTGTTAATTGATATGGCCTCTGACCATTTTTTTCTCGGTAAATTTATCGAGGAGTCATCCTCCTTCATAAATATTTTGTGCACCACTGCCCCCCTCCCCTTAGGAATATTCTAGGTGCGCCACTGGATACATTAGGGTTCCACTATCATTCTTCTCACACACCCAGCAAATTTAGTCTTCGCAACTCACCCAGCCTCAGCAGATTCAAGCTTACTTAGACAATATCTAGCTAGCTTCCTTCTAACCAACGCCAACCCAAGTCTCATGCGCGATTTATGTTACATGGTGATTGGTCTATTTAACCGAACCAGTCAGAAATTGTTAATCTAAAGTAAACATAAATTACAACGTAACTGCGAAAAGGTTATTTAGACCTCACGATGTTTCGCATTTTTTTTCGTATTTGACTCAAATATATGTTGCGCAAGGTATAACTTAAATGCGTGACTAAACGAGGAAATAAATTCATAACATTAAATTCAATGAAAGTTTTGCATACTCAAATCGATACCGTCCGTTCAGTGTAAACGAATACAATGTAAACTAACATAATTTAATTAAATAAAAGTAATTTACTTTTATTTTCTAGTAGATGATATGATTATAAGGTGAGTAATTATTTTATTTGTAAAAAGCTATTTTATTAAATAGTATACTGCTAGCTGTAGGAAAAATGTCAATTATTTGAATGAAAAACAAATAAATTCCATTAAATAAACATATTGCTTGCTAATATGGCTTTCAACTAAAATTTTCCTTTTTCTCTCTCAAAATAGAAAACTGCAGTCCATCATCTAAAAGAGATCACAAAAATTCTCAATAACCGCGCTCGATAAGTTTCCTTCTTAGTTCGAAGTTTTCTAAAACTAACATTATATTTCGAATCCGATGCGATGGTTTCGAATTTAATGATTTCCCAACTCTCATGGGAAAAATATGTTTGGTGAAAAGTTTAGTCCTAAATGCTGTTGAATAAATTTCATATCACTTTGTGATGTCAAATAAATGGAAATTTATGACGGTAAACTTACAACCGATGTCCGCTATGGAAGAATATTTTGAAATTACATTCACTCTTTATTTTTGTAAAATATATATTTTAGATAATGTATTTTTTTAGAAAATATTAAGAATTAAATTCGGATTATTTTATTTTATACTAGCAGTGCATAGGTTCTTCGGATGGAATACATATTATAAAGGAAAATAAAATCCACAATCATGTGAAAATTTCTATGGTATTCTAAATGACATTGTTATTCAAAACATTCTACTAAAACATTTAAATGAATGATTAAATATAAGTTTAAGTATCTCTGTTCTCACAATACAATAATATTTTCACAAAAATATCTGGAGAATAAAACAATCCGTTCCCGTTTGTAGACAAATTTACAAAATAAAAAAATCTGATGTGGGCAGCAGATGACTTTCCTTATATAATGCAATGAATTTTCTACTTTAACAGTCAAAAAAATAGATTATTTTTATAGTTGCTATTTATATTCTTTCCAAGATATTAAATTTTCGTCAAAGAGTCGTCATTTTCCACGTCGTCATCATCAATGAGTCATCATTGATTTAGCGTCATTTTTATCAAATTGGCGAGTTTTTCGTTAATTTAGCAATATTTAAAAAAGTCGCCAAGTTGGCGACATTCCACCAAATTCGTTGCTAAAATCTCGCCAAGCGTTATGGACGAAGAAATATTTTTTTTTTACATCAGATAAATGACTATTGGAGTTCAAATACAAAAGTATTATTCAAAGTATCTTTTTTCATGAATAGAACGAGCTAGATCCACGAGAATGATGTCACCAATTTTATCGCATGGTATTACATATGAAAAGTGAACATGTTTCTTAATAGGAAATATTATTTTTTTTATTTTATATGACATTTTGATAATTTTTTGAAAAATGTGCAATATCTCGAGAACGGTTCATGTTAGCTTTCTAAAATTTATGTCAATCGTTTTCTAATAAAACAATTACATAAGAAATGCCTATTTGCGTAACTTTATTAGCGGTTTTAATTTTTTGACGATTTTTTTCAAATTTCACTCGAAAATTTAGGAGGGTTCTGAACATTCGATTGCGTATAAAAACAATAGGCTTCCAGTGTTTACAAATAGTGATTTGTGTACCAAATTTCGTTCAAATCGGTCTATTCGTTCGTCTGTTATCGTCTCCAAAGGCTCACTGACACACACACACACACACACACACACACACACACACACACACATACTTTCACACACACACATACTTTCACACACACACACACACACACACACATACTTTCACACACACACACACACTGACATCACTTCAAAAATGTTTGATTCTTGATCAGGGATGCTTGAAACGTGCTCTCCCGTCGAAAACTCGAATTCAAATTTTCGACCCCATCACAATACTTTCCTTATACATTATGTATATAAGGAAAGTAAAAATGGAATCAGTATATGCCCAAAATGAAAGCCCTAAAATTATATGGGAAGTTATATCCTTATTATTTATATTCTCGTAGATTAGATGATAAATCCGTGTATTAGTAAAAGATTACGCGTACTACAATATATGAGTTTCAAAAAATTTGCCAAATTAAACAGATGACGTAGTAAATCGAAAATATCAATAACGCTAATCTTTTAACTTGAAGGCCGTAATTGATAAAATACAGTCATAAATTTAACTTCAATAAAATTTATTTTATATACATTTTCCTATTATTTAAATCAGAAAAATTCAATAAAAATCTTCTGCCGCATAAATAGATCGGACTCTAAATCCGTTGCTAAAAGATATGATATCATTTTCTTCAAATAAATTTACGAACAAAAATATCGTCTGCATAACGCGATGTCTATGGACGGTTTAACTGTGTATTTGTAATTAATATCTAGACAAACCCTGGTCCATGAAACTCTAAACATGGATAAACTTTTAAGTGGTGCTACCCACAAAATGTAATGACATTCGGTGCAGCCGTTCTCCCTTGATGATGAGACAAACATACAGAAGAAAAGACAGATTTTTAAATTTATTTATCTAGATTTTAGATGATAGCATAGGTGTCACTTGAAATTTATGTACGTCATACATTTTATATTTTTTTAATATTCAGCATACATATTCCAACCCACCTGTGTTGAATTTAACATCATCTACACACCACATTATCTTTTGATTACAAAAACATCTATGATCGGGGTATCACTGGCAAAAAAAGAAGCGAAAAATGTAAACGCTTTAGATCTCACAACCTAATAGCTGTACATACAAACACTTTTAATGTGTTACGTCAGAAAAATTGCTTTTTTTCTTAAAATATAAACATATTTTTCCCGTACAAGGTCTTGCTTCACTTTGCTACATTCACTGGAAATATCTATTAATCTTTAAAATGTATATATAAACAGTAAGCAACAAAATGTTTAGTAGAAAATTCAATTTCTAGACTAATATTATTTTAGAAAATTTGGATAGTTTTCGAGGAATCATATTGGCAAATTGAAGAAGAGTGAACAATTCATTTATTTTAAAGTTTGTAAGGTTACATTACAAAAACTTAAAAGGCTAGCTATGAATAGTGAACAATAAATTGAAACATTTGGCAAGCTCTACAATTTCATATGATTGGATTTTGTACCTAGTTCTTAGTTTCTTTAATTGAGTGTTATAATTTCTATATCTAAATATTTTGACCTGAAAGCAGCAAGATCTCAAATCTCAATGGTGCTGCAATTCAATAAGTTTTCTACTTAGTAACATATTGGTGCACAAGCATGATGTATTTTCTTTAAATCAGGAAGTGAAGTGAACCAAGGAAGTTTATGATTGATGACGTTTAAAGAGAAGAAACAGAATTATGAAATTCAAGAACGCATTTATGTGCCACCAGAAAGTTTATAGTTTATATCTTTATGGTATATATATTTATGGTCTGCAATTTGGATTTTAGATGTGTAATTTGAGCATGGCACATTCCCATTACACTGATTTTCACTTTCATTTTAAATTGTTCATAAATTATCCTATTAATTTGGAGTAAATTGGATAAATTTAAACCTGCTGTAATATATTGAATTATGAAATGTGCGTATAACTAGTGTAAGTTTTAAAAATTCATGTATTTCTTCATGTGCCAATAACAATGTATTTTAGAACCATATATGGTCAGGTAGCTTCTGAAATATTGCAGTATAGTGCAGAATTTGATTACATGTACAACACAGATAAATTTTCAAAAACATTACATTGTTTTTACCTTCGCATAATAAACTACTTTTGTACCAAATATGGCTTGAGTAAACAAACCAAGAGAAAATAAATGCTAAAGTGTTTTCTTTTATTGTAATCAGCACCAGTCAAATGTGTACAGTCAAAGTAAATTATAATGGCATTCAATGGACCACTGAAACTTTGACGCTATAACCAATAAATAACTTTGAAATGTTTATACATAGTTTAAATTTCATAAATTGCATTACTTGTGCATGTAGTACTTTTATCTTAATATCCTCTGTATTTTGGGGTAAAATGCATACTAATAAAACAAGAAATCGAAATTTTAAATACGATGCTAAAAATTTCATATGCAGCAAAATTTTATGAAATGAAATTGGTAATTTTGCCAACTGGCTTTTGAGTTTTCAAGTTTATGTAAAGTTTCCACTACTGCAACATTCGCAAATACTTATTTTTGGGTGTCCACCTTTTGTCTCGTAAAAATTTTCTATTATATGAATAGCTTACAAGGCATCTCTTGTTCTCGGTATTGATTCTATTTATACAAAGATGGATAGAGCATTTTCTAAGAATGGATAACAAATGAATTACAAGGAAAATATTTATGTCCACACCACCTATCACAAAAAGACCTAGAGGACGAGAAAGGTTGAGATAGATCAGTTGTATGGACAAAGATTATGAGGCGTTAAAGATTAAAATCGGAGAAGCATCAGTGCTTTGCCCTGGCTCTTTTTAATAGGTGCACTCCCCAAAAAATGTTTACTGACCGTCCGGCTACAGTTTGTATCTTATATGATACAACTGACTACATCTGTAATCACTGCTGAGTGCAAAAGAGTATTATCTGTTTTACAGCAAATTAAAACTTGCTTAGTCATATGAAGCAGAACACTCTAAATAATCTAATGCTGATTTCACTAGAAGGCCCAGATCAAACAGGTTTTGACTATAAAAAAGCTACAGACAACTGGCATTAAAGGCAATTAACATGTATGATGTTCATTTTACTTTAATTGAATTTTAAATGCAGATGTTGTTCTGTCCATCCCTTTATCCTATGTACTTTTTTGCTACGTAAGAGAATATATATAAAGATGGAAGGTAAAACGGTATATATAAATAAGGAATATATGTAAAACTTTTTTGATAATAATAAATATCTGAAAATAAAATATGTCAAATATTACAAACAAGCATACTTCAAAACTGAAATATCATATATTATTTTCACCCTTAAAAATACACTAGCCTGTTGGCTACATACTTATTTCAAGGCAAAATAAAAATGTAATTCATTACAAGATAATATAATTAATTTTTATAAATTAGAAAATCATGAATACTTTTAATTTACAGGTAAATAAACGTGTACAGGTGAATAAATTATTGACTTTCATTAAAATATATAGCTTTTAAGAAAATTAGTTATGTACCTTTCTCCTCTTGCTCATAGGTACATTGTGGGGTTTGTTATGAATAATAGTGTTTCACTTAACTTTTCCAAAATTTAAATACCCCCAAATCACAATTATGGCTTCACAATTTCATTTCGAGTATTATAAACATTGACACTGAAAAAAAAAACTCCCAATACAGCAAAATTTTTGTATGTTTCATACATAGTCGTTAATGTTTGTTTTGACAAATGACAAGGCTTAAGTGTTAGTTTGGGCACCAAATCCTAGCGCGGAATGATACAAATTAGCTTGCGCCGTTAACATTAGCAAGTATATACCGTGCTTTCTCCACATTATTCTTCTCTCCAAGTTTGTAAGTATTATTAAAAATTATAATGTAAATAAATTATAAATAACTCTTACATATTTTAATATCATATTTAGATAAGTCTTTCACTTTATTATTATTTTTTGTGTAGTACAGTTAGTTCTTCATAGAAATTTCAAATTTTTATAGCACCAAATAATAATACCATGTTTTTTTATTAATAACACTGATTTTCAAATTGCAACTTTAATTAAGTTCAAAGTCATTTACTGTACTCGTTTAGTACCTGAGCGTATATTCTAAGAATACCATTCACATCGAAGAAAGTTCAAGTTCCCAGAATAGGTGAAATGCAATTAACAACTATGCTCTTTATTCCTAAAAGCAGCTATCAAGGAGACACTCTTGTTGAATTTAGAGATTAAATAACTGTGTCGGTTCTCATTTTTATTTGTCTTCTATACTATCGGTTGCATTAATATTTATTGTATTATTATTAATTATTTAAGCGATGCTGATTCTATTGAAATAATATTTATTATTAAAAACATATTGCATCTATTGTATTGTTACGACATATCCTCTAGAATCGTGTGCGTGTACCCAGAATACACAAATGAGTACACATTTCTGGATAACTGACACGTTTATTTACAAACACAGCGTAAATAGCAACAATATACAGTAAACAACTCTTAAATACTTCATTGATTTCACAAAGTAACTGATACTATTATCAAAACATTGATGAAAGTCACTTCACAACACAGCAGCTACTATTTTCAAAACATTGAGAAAAATTCCAGTTCATTGTAGTTTGTATCACATCAACTGCTCTCTGACTGAGTGATAATTCCTTTTTATAGACTTCTCATAGAAACTTCTGGAAATCTGGCATATCACGCAGAATATTGTTTATTCCCAGGTGTTTTTCAAAAAGACCTTCGAGAAGTCACCAAATGTCGCAAAATTGGCGGTAAAGTGCCAAATCTAGCAACCTTTTTTCGAACTTCGGAGTATGGAAATCGCAGTTTCACGCCATGGAGAATATTGTCAGTACGCATGTTTTCTCCGTCTAATCTTCGAAAGAGGCAAAAGTGAGAGGCGGAAAATGGAATTCGCAGAGTTTATTTCTCGCAGTCTCAAAACAGCCGATACTATTTTCAAAACAGTGTCGAAAATCCCAGTTCAATAGCTTATATCACATCAACTGCTCTTCGACTGCGTGATGATTCCTTTTTATAGACTCTTCATAGAAACTTCTGGAAATCTCTCATATCACGCAGAATATTCTCAGGTGTTTCTCGAGCAGACATACCTTCGAAAAGTCGCCACATGTCGCAAAATTGGCGATAAAGCGGCAAATCTGGCAACCCTTTTTCGAACTTTGGCGTATGCAAATCGTAGATTCCCGCCATGGGAAATATTGTCGGTACGGATGCTTTCTCCGTCTAATCTTCGAAAGAGTCAAAAGTGAGATGCGTAAAAGAGACTTCGCAGAGTTTTGGAAGTTCGTAACAGTATTAATATTTTTATTAAAGCCGTACTGCAGACTATCATATTTTCGATATTTGGCTGTTTTTAACATTCAGAGTATTTTTACCTTTAAATCAGCTTCTCAAAAATCAATTTGGTGTTTGTGTTCCAACATTCATGATCAGTAAATTAAAAAAAAAGTATTATAATGATGTCCAAAATTCCAATTCGTGTTATATGGTATCAGATAAAAAAGTTCCATTTCCATGTTAAAAATGTATAACTTATTCTAACTGCAAGTATCAATGTAACAGTCAACTGAACATATTCTTCCGGTTTTTTCTGATAACGGAAAAATATACTGTTCATCATCACTACGGATATTAAATCTCCTACGCAGAACCATATTCGATATGTTCCCATTTTGCTTTGAAGTTTTCTAAAACTAACATTATCGTAGAGTTCGTTGCATCGGCTTCGAATTTAATGATCCCTAACTTCCCTGGAGGAAATACGTTCTCTAAAAAGTTTAGACTTAAAAAGGACGTGGATTAAGTCAAATAATATTTTATAACGTTGATTGAATGGAAATTGATAACGTGGAATTGATTAAAGAGGTACATATTGGCATAAAGATTGCGTTTTTACACACTTCTTTGTTTTGTAATACAAGTTTATTTTACAGCTTTTAGAGTATGTGTTAAAATTATTTATAGCTTTCAAATTCAAAGGACATTTCTAATTGTTCTCATCAGGCAGAATTGCAAAACTATATAAATATTATTTTCTTAATACTGCACTTAACGGTTATTCAATACTATTTAACGCATAATGAGCACAAATTGGGTTATATAATACTATTATCTGCAATGGGAGTGTCTTCCTTACTTATACTGACTACTTGGTATAAAATTGTTATAACTAATAACTCGTAACATTTGTAAAGAACTCAAGTACCAACTGGGATTCAAACTACTAATTTTCTAACGGACCAGATAATGCTATATCCATTAAGATATTGAAAACAAAATTCTTAAATTTTACGGATAAAATAGTTCTACATTATCCTCTTTCAGATTGAAATGATACGTCAGATCTAAATGACTTCCTAATTCTCTAACTGTTGTATACGGCAGCAATATGTCGGTCATAATATTTGTCATTAGTGAAATCAATCGCAAAAAATCGTTTTCAATTCGAAATTTAATGCATTTTAAACCTCAAAGATCACTATATTTACCCTGCAAGATTAAGTTTCTGCTGTTCTTGAAATAATTAAAGTCGTAACCGAAAGCCAAAGTCCGTGCCAGCCAAACCACTCTCTAAGACGAAGTTATTTTCTCTTATAGTTTAAGTTGACACTACATATTCCACAGAACCAAATAAATATATTTATGTGCTTACAAAAATTAGAATAAAATTGTTGCTATAAAAGTTTAAAATCTACTAAATTACTTGCTGTTTAAAGCCATTAATCTTGAAAACATTTAAACTCAATTATTCGTTAAAGAATGATTTATATCGAAAATTAACTTCCGCGACGTCTCTTTTAGCCTGCATAGTACAATTTACGATATTTAAAAATAAAGATACTCAATATTTTTCTACAATGCAAATATATCTCTCAAGAATGACAATAGATGCATATTTAAATTAGCGTAGTCAAAGTTTTATCATCTAATTCAGCGATTTTATCTAAACACCTTAATTTAATTTTTATATTCACTTAATAAAGTCGAATTTGATTTCAAGAAATAAAAATACTGTTAATTTAAATGATATGCAATAAGTAAATTACTTTGTTCCTTTTTCACTTTGTGATATTTAAATTTTATCGTACAAAATTACCTTGCTTAAAATGACACTGAAATAATTTACTATTTATCCCTGAAGACTAAAAAATATACCTGCAACCTATACTTGTAAAATATACTGTTCTTCCACAAATTCATCAATAAGTTTCTTTAATAAGTTTCATTTTTGTTCTCTCCGAAGTTTCCCTTCTCTTTTCTAGTGAAGTCCATTGACTTCCCAGGATCTCTTAGGTAATTGTGTTTCTTGAAAAGATAAATTTTAAATTCTGATAATAGACTTTTATATCAATTTATAGCTTCAAATAATTGGAATTATATGGCCTTTAACAAATGTGCAACTGAAGAAAAATGTAATCGCTATTAATAACACTTTAATAACAGTAATTGCTGTAAGTAAATATCAGTAACAGTAAGCAATTGTAAGTAATTTTATATATGAAATTATTAAATTATTTATTTTACCATTATTAATTTGTTTGAATAATATGTTCGTTTATTCTTAAATAATATGTTCGGTTAATTCTTTTTAATTTAGAATAATATTGATGCATGTATTATAATGCCATTAAAATATAATATATTGATTTGTTTTTTAATTTACAGATTTTGCAAAAGTGTTAATTTTTTTGTAATTTTTACCTATTTCTCCTGCTAAATTTTTTTTCAATTAAAAACTGAATTTTCGTTTTATACTTTGATTTCTTTTAGGTGAAATCTCATTAAACCCTCATGAAAACACAACTTAAACTCATGAAACTTAAACTCATGAAAATACAATTTAAATAATTTCAAAAAATCGCCTTCGCAGATATACATTCACCTTAATATATATATAATAATTATCAACACTTAATTTTATCAAGATTCTCCACAAGTTCCCTGGTGACCTAGAAGACTGTATTTTTGCATAATTATACAGGGTGTTTCTGTAGAAAATGCCTCTAAAGGACAAACTATATTTTACCACTCTACATAGAAACATAAATTTTTGTTTAGACGTGGTCTTGATCCTTGAGATATGCACGGTAATGATTTCCTAAAGGTTTTCGGGATGGCTGGATATACCGTTGGGAAGCGAGTCATTATTGTGAAAATTATTGGATAGCAAAGACTATACATATAGCAAAGCTCGAATTCCTGGATAAGTCTAGGGGAAGAAAAAATCCTTGGGAGGAATACCTTGTGAAATATGTATTGTTGCAAACATGTCAAAACCCTTCATTGCAGACTCCTTGAAAACCTAGAGGGAAAAACAGCTTTACATTCCTATTACGTGAATGTAGAGTTTTGATATCTTGTCGTTAGGTCAGAGTTGCCATATTTAGCGATTTATAGACAATTTGGTGACTTTTGGAAATTTTTTGAATGCACTAGAACTTTCTCTGAATATCCGAGTCATTTCTTGAAAATTCGAACCGAGTACATATAAAAAAATTCTCAGTTGTAGAGTATATAAAAGCATCATCACTCAGTTGGAAAGTATATAAAAGAGTCATCATTTAGTTGGAGAGTATATAAAATAATTATCAGCGAGTTGAAGAGTAGTTGACGCGATACGAGCTATGTTGAATTGTAAGATACGTAAGTGTTTTGAGAATAGTATCAGCTATTTTGTGAACATTTGATTGCTGCTTTATTTTATCCAACAGTTGTTTAATGATCTTGTAAGAAAGTTATTGAGCCATTCACCGTACATTGTTCCTGTTGCATTTATTAGTGATTTTAAATAAACGTGTTAGTTATTCAGGGATTTGGACTCATTCTTGTATCTTGAGAGTGTACCTATGATTCCAGAGGATGCAAGTTGTCTGTAATTTATTGCATAAATGTGAAGTTTATTTTTCATCTGCTGGATTAGCATCGGGAAAAGTGTTGTCAGTATTAAAAATAGGAAATATTATCAGAAATAGCCTGTAACGTCGACAATGAAATGTTCGCCATAGAATTTTTTCCACATTTATTTATTCAGATAATTTGTGTGCATATGAAATATTTCAAATAATAGATTTAAAGAAACCAATACACTTTCTAGTCTTAAGTTTTAATATATACTATATTGATCTGAATTTGATTGCTTTATTTTTACTAGAGTAATCAAGCCATCGTGTACATTCATTCGTAAATTACACACAAGTGTTGTACTTGAGCTGCCTATAAATTGCATTATTCAGTACAGTGTTTCAATATTTAGAGAGTGTATTTGAAGTTTCAGGAATTTTATCAAGAGTAGCTACCACACAGCCTCGGTGGCACATAAATTAATAATTCAACTTTAACGACATTTTCCTAAAAGGAATACGTATTCGGGACATTTCGAAATATGTTACGGGAATAAATTATTTGAAATTTTCTTCAATGAGCTTCTACATGGCACTGCAACTCAGTTGCTGAATTACTGATATATACGGTTCACTACACGTATAGAAGGATATAATCTTATTAGTCTGTAAATAGTGGAACGAAAGTCCGTGCAGAATAAAGTCGCAGATCGAAATCCAGCTAAGACACAGGTGCTTTACTGTGAGAAACAACACTAGTGGATCACTCACACCCGCCGTTCTTTAATCTGTTGAAGTCCTCGGGTAAGTGGGGCGGTCTGGGTAATTCAACTAGAGGATCACTGTCGTCTAAACAACAACACATTATAAGTTTCTTCAGGACCCTATTATTTATAGCAGAGATTTTATATTCATCAGAGTTATTTTGTATAGGTTATTATCTCTATAAAGACTCAGAGGAATCATAAGACCGTACGAATCTGAAGATTTACTTCGAACAAAAGTCTCAAGAAGTTGAGGATATAGGATCCAGATGAAATATCGAAATAATCAAAATAACAACTGCTGCTCAATATATAAATTATTGACTGGACTGGAGTAGGCAGATCCGGGATTTGAACTCAGGTCGTCCGAGTGCTATCACAGGGCGCTAATCACTAGACTGTTCCACCCCTATTCATCTCACCTGTCAATGATTGTGTTACAAATTGACGAGGATATCCAATGTTGACACGCTACATACCATCACGTCCCCATCACTTTTGGCATCTTAGTTAAAAATGTAGAATTATTCCAACAAGCACGGTTGTATTAAAATCGTGATTATTTTTATCAATTAGAGAATTTGCCTTAAAATGATCTGGTAATAGAAATGAATTTTCAAATATTATTCGTTATCGGTGCACTTCATTATTCGAAAATCTGAAACTATACTGCTAAACAATATTAGTGTACTTCCATTCAATTTGATAACTATGCGCATATACATTATCCATGAATGCTTAAAAATCTGTTTGAAATAGGGTAACTCATAACTATTAAATTCAAAATAACGAGCTATTTGCATAACGGAAATACATGAGCAAAATCCTACGAATATTTTATGCATTTTATTATATGTCGTATAATAGCGCTGCACTAATCTTACGCATCCACATAAAGATGTCCTTCGAAAGCGAAACACTTAACAAACATACATTAATATCGAAAGTATGGCAGCCACTACGATCGTGATGCTGCCGAGAGCAACGTGTTTGTTTTACTATTCTTAATACTCGCGGATTACGAGAGATTTGGTTTATGTGCTTGCGACAGATGATAAATGTTAATACTTTGTACCTGCTGGAAGCAAAAGGGGTATTATGCACAGACAACTAATACCAAAGCAGACCTGTATGATATTTAGGATTACAATCTGCTTTGTTAAGAGAAATATTTAACACGTATGTTCATCAAAATATTTGTTCGCCCAGTAATTTCTACAAAGGAATAAATGAAGAATTTATTTGTTTTCGTTATTTACTGAATATGTATAAATATCTAAAATATATTGCGGTAAGTTTCCCCAAATGTATATCACGAAAAAATGTTTTAAAATTTCAAGTGATACTTGAATAAACTGAAAGTCTATGAATAACTGGAATTATTCTTATTAAAACATATATATTCTATACCGCTGAAGCTAATTTGACAGAACAGAATTACTGGGCTAATTGTAAATCTCCTGTAACATATATTAATACATTTAGTGAATTCTGAACCTTCAAAAAATAAACAAGAAAGATCAATCATGCTTAAAGCATTGATTATGAAACACTTTCCAACTTCAATGCAATTTTATTTAAAAAAGTCGAAAATGCAATACATTCCTCGGTAATAATTTAAAACTTATCACAATACTACATTGATTTATTATATTTGAAAACTTAAACCTTCATTGAAAAAAATGAACGTCATTCAAATGACGGCATTGAAATATAAATTGCCTGGTTTAAATATCTCTAAAATGCAATACATTCCACGGTAATAGTTTTAAAACTATCATAATACTACGATAATTTATTATATTTGAAAACTTCATCGAAAACAACTGAAATAAATTCAAATGACGTTATAGAAAAAATAACATGCCAGGATCTCTCTATAAAAGCAGGATTTCATTCATAACTTTCTCCCATTCAGTTCATTCATCACAATACTATAATAATTTATTTTATTTAAAAATTAAGACCATGGAGCTACAATTCATAAACTCTATGCTTAAAACTTCATCGAAAAAATCGTCCTTCTGTTTATAAAATCAATTAATATTTCATTCATATCAGCCATGCAGACTCCATGGACTGCATTATTTTGTGTTAAAGAAATACAGTAATTCTAATACAACTCATTCTATATATTTTGCTGTTTACATTTTACATAGGTGAAAATAGGCTTAGTTGTAGAAATAATCAAATTTGAATGAGAATTTAAACTCAAATATGTTGTCATTGTGTTCTTTTAGTATGTAGATTTACAGAATTTAAGCAAAAATAAAGTAGTTCTAGGACGGATACAACACTCAATATGAATTAAAAAGAACTTTAAAAAATCACGATTTTAAACAAGATGGATGCCATATATCATTTTGAAGTGGGTCATGTGATCGTTTCATATCATGGTCACGTGATCGTTTCATGTTTCATATAAGATGTGAAATTATTATTTTAATATTTATTTAAAAAACTACTGAATATATTTCGCTGATTTTTTTTTTCTATATTTTATGGAACAATTTGACTATTACCTAAAATTTTCGAAGCAATTTGTGAATTTTGAATCCGCTTAAAAAATGTTCGAAAAATTAGGTCCCATAGGGCTCAATGTATTTCATTTTTTCAACCCGTGTTCAATCCAAAACTAATTGGGTGATATTATTTATTTATATTCCCATAGGTCCTACAGACCCCGTCTGAACACCATACTAAAATTTCATTTTGATTAAGTCATTTTTACGGCAGTTATCGTGCTAACGGACAGACAGACAGACAGACAGACAGATTGAACAAAGTCGTAAACACTTTTCAGCTTTGTTGTAGTAAAGTGTTAAAATGTATAAGCGCGAGAAAAGCCGCAGAATGAAATATGATGTCTCCATTGTACATAAATATGAAGTTTGATAAATAAGGGACAAAATGATCACTCTAAACTGATAGGAAAAGTTATTCACCAACCATTTTCTATTCCACTGCAACAATCATTTAAACACATTCGGTTAATACAAAAAATGTAAAAGAAGAAATGTTTTACCAATATATTACCGTAATCTTATACACCACAATTTTAAATTATATAAGCCAACATGAAAATACAGCATCGTTTGTTTATTGTATTTAATGCCTCTAAAAATGTAAAAGTATGTCCTTTCACGATTTGCAGACTTATCTTCACGGACGTATCTCGAAATATAATATGCTCATATGGCATTTGTATCCTGTTTAAGTAATTGCTTAAACATAATAGAAAAAATCTGATGTGGGCAACACATGACTTTCCTTATATAATGTAATGAATTTACTACTTTTACAGTAAAAAAATAGGTTTTTCTTATAGTAGATACTAATATTCTTTCCAAGATACTGAATTTTCGACAATGAGTCGTCATTTTTATCCATTTGGCGAGATTTTCGTTAATTTGGCATCATTTCCAAAAGTCGCCAAGTTGGAGACATTCTGCCAAATTCGTCGCCAAAATCTCGCCAAGGGTTATGGATGAAGAAATAAGTTGTTCTTACAACAGAAAACTGACTATTGGCGTTCAAATGCAAAATTATTACACAAAGTATCTTTTTTCATGAATGGAACGAGCTAAATCTACGAGAATGATGTCACCCAATTTATTGCACGGTATTACATATGAAAAATGAAAATGTTTCTCAATAGGAAATATTTTTTTTTCATTTTATATAACTTTTTAATAATTTTTTTGAAAAATGTGCAAAATCTCGAGAACGGTACATGTTAGCGTTCTAAAATTTATGTCAATCGTTTTCTAATGAAAAATTACATAAGAAATGTCTATTTGCGTAACTTTATTAGTGGTTTTGATTTTTTGACGATTTTTTCAAAATGCTATTCGAAAATTGAGGGGGTTCTGGACATTCGATTACGTATGAAAACAAAAGGCTTCCAGTGTTTACGGATTGTGATTTTTGTACCAAATTTGGTTCGAATCGGTCCATTCGTTCGTCAGTTATCGTCTCCACAGACTCACTGACACACACACACACACACACACACACACACACACACATACTTTCACACACACACACACACAGACATCACTTCAAAAATGTTTGATTCGTGATCAGGGATGCTTGAAACATGCTCTCCCGTCGGAAACTCGATTTCGAATTTTCGACCCCGTCACAATACTTTCCTTATACATTATATATATATATAAGGAAAGTAAAAATATGATGTGGACAGAACGTTCCTTATATAATGCAATGTATTTACTTCTTTCACAGTGAAACAATGATGTATAAGATTGCATAGATCCTTGCCCCAACCGGGAATATAACATGAATCTACGGACTGGCCAGCCGGCGCTCTACGGTTGAGCTACTGGGAACGAAATTGCAAGATCTTAGTGTCGAAATGGATGCATAAGATCCACGACACACAGTATTTAACGTTGAATTGTACATTTGTAGCATTTCCGGATGGCGACATGCAACACTTTTTCGTACCCAATTAACTTGCATTTCGCGCAACTTTAAATAATTATTTATCAATATTATGTTCATCCTCAACAAGCAATATATTCCATATATCAAAATATATTAATACTAAATTCATCAACTAGGCGTTATTTTCATTAATTTAGAGTCATTTTAGCATATTTGACGATATTTTTGTCAATCTGAGTCGCAATATCGCCAAGTTGACAATACTTTGCTAAATTATTCGCCAAGTTCACCAAATGCATCACCAAGTGTGTGAGAAACCCAGATGAATTTCGAAATTAACAGAGTACTGTTTTAGGGATGTTTTGCTTGTAGGCGGTCATAGACCCCAAAGCCAGTCAAGAATGTAGAAAAACAATGTCATTAAGATTGTCGTCACCACCAGAAATATGCTTAGAGGGGCAAAATAAAGCCATTTGCCTGTCATAAAATCAAGGGGAGCATAGATCCCTGGAAGTGTAACAGGGTAATCTAGACATCATTGAATGCTGGGAAAATTCCAAAAGAATATTCAAGGGTGGTCCTATAATCACGGTAGTATGGGAAAATATGAATGTGCAGAGGATGGATGTTCACACATTTTTGTAACGATTTTGACGTTCTCCATGAATTAAATTTAAATAAATAAAAAACAACCTGACTGGCATCAAGTCGGAATAAGGTTTAATTATCGTCTGCATCATTAAAAATATACTTTGATTTAAAATGTCGTTGGCTTTAAAATGTCGTTGGAAAATAAACAGTGGATCGAAGGCTATATTTTTCGCTTTCCAAATAGAAATACTCTTAATAAATTAGAATACCATTATTTGATTATTTAAAAAAGATGTGAAAATCATGGTTTTAATATTTCTACACTTAAATTAAGTGACGTAATTAATAAAAAAGGAAAAAACATCAAAATTTACATTTGACTGGAAAAAAGGTAAAAAATGCATACCCAACAAAGGTTGGTTCAGAGAAAACAAGGAAAGTTTAGATAAAGGTTTTATGGTTATTGCTGGATTCTCTTATAACAGAAAATTTAAAATAAGGAATCTTGAAAAAAATGCCAAATTTAACTCGGATTACCATCAGAAATATATTTTAACACCTGTTTTCAAAAAATACATTCCATTACTTTACCCAAACAATCTTCACTGTGTAAGTTCCATCAGGATAAGACTACCAGCCATACCTAAATCTACTGCTATATTTTTTGAAAAAATGAGAAATGAAACCGGAATTGAGTCCATTTAAATGCATCCCACCCAAGAAGTCCTCCGACCTGTCTCCTATGGATTACTGTGTGTTTGGAATTTTAAAACAAGCTTTTTATAAGCGGCATACCAAAACGTTGGATGGACTCTGGAAGATTCTGGTGGAGGAGTGTAACAAAATCAACCTTGCTAGTTTAAGAAAAGCTCTTTTATCTTGGAAATCAAGATGTAATATGATAGTTCAACAAAAGGGCTTTCAGACTGAACATATTACAAAATGAAATTCTTATCTTTGTTTATATATATATTTCAAAATCGTTACAAACATGTTTGAACACCCTCTGTATATGTGAAAAGGACGCGCTCCAAATGGAAACGCCACACGAGATACCAGCCTAGCAGGAGCTCGGGAAACGAGCAGATGCTAATAATCTCACATGCATCTTGCCATTTTGAGAGCTGTTGAAATTTTGGACGTGATGATGCCTGTGAAATAAAGTTCGTTGCATAATTGCAACCTTTCTTCTGTTTTCGTTCAATAATCGGCTCTCTTCCTTTAGCTCACTCACGGATTCGAAGAACACGCAAAACTCCGAAACGAGAGATGGATTACAATAGTAAAGAATAATAATTGATATCAATACTGATTCCAAAGGTTTAAGACATGGCAATGGCAATCAATATTAATAATCTTTCACGAAGTGTTATAGACAAACGGAGAGAAGGTATGCCCGTGATATGACGGAAATCAGAAATTGCGAAATATTGCTTCCCATATAGGGTTATTTTTTTATCAATTTTGCGGAACTTTCGTTAATTTTGCCGTTCGTGAATATTTCGTTACCAAGTTGGCAACATTCCGCTAAAGATATGGAGCTTTCATCGTCAATTTCAATGATATATAGCGTCATTTTTATCAATTTGGTGAAATTTTCTTTAATTTGGCATCATTTAAAAAATCGCCATATGGCGACGTTCCGTCAAATCTGTCGCCAAAATATCATCAAACATTATGGACAGAAAAATAGGTTGGCCTTATAGTCGTTAAATGACTATTGGCGTCCAAATGCAAAACTATTACCCAAAATATTTTTCCTCATGAATGGAGAGCGCAACATCAAAGAGAATTATGTCAAATAATTTATTGTATTATATTATATATGAAAAGGGAACATATTTCACAATACTCAAGAATTTTTATTTTTATTTTATGTTTTTAACACTTTACAACAAAGTTGAAAATTGTTTATGACGTTGTTCATTCTGTCTGTCTGTCTGCCTTTCTGGCCGTTAGCACGATAACCGCCATAAAAATGACTTGATCAAAATGAAATTTAAGTATGTTATTCAGCCGGTTTGTAGGACCTATGGGAATATAAATGAATAATATCACCCACAAACACCGCACAAAAAATGTTTGAAACATTATATTCCATAGGGTTCAACGTATTTCATTTCTTTAACCCGAGTTCAATCCAAAACTAATTGAGTGATATTATTACTTTCCCTGCAATACATGGAAATGTATAGGGAAAGTATTGGAATCATGTCGAAAATCGCAACTCGAGTTTTCGACGGATCTACACGTTTCAAGACCTCTAGAATACGAAAAAACCATTTTTAGCGTGACGTCTGTGTGTGTGTCTGTGTGTCTGTCTGTCTGTGTGTCTGTCTGTCTGTCTGTCTGTCTGTGCAGATTTTGTATCCACTGTAACTAAAAAACTAATGGATCGAATTTCATAAAATTTGGTAGGTAAGTCACTTGTTGGCGAGTCTGGTGCTGATTAGTTTTGGGTATGATTCGGGATAAAAGAACCCGCCTTTTTTTGCGAAATGGCCCGTAAAAGCTTGTATCCACTCTAACTAAAAAACTAATAGACCTAAATTCACAAAATTCGGCAGATGAATCATTTGTGGGTCATCCTGGTGCTGATTAGATTTTGGTATGATTCGGAAAAAAATAACCTGCATATTGTTGCAAAATGACCCGCAAAAATCGACAAATCTAAACTAAAGAACTACGTATGCTCAAATATATCCATTAAATGCTTGTTTAATACGTAACTTTTAGAGAAGAAAATAATAAGACCAACCCCATTACATTTGGGCTAGCCGTTCTCGAAATATATTTGAGTTTTTCGTATTTTCTCTACGTCACCTTTGAAAATAAGTCCGGTTACCGAATGAGAACGAAAATTGAATTAAAAGTGAAATAAATTTAATTAAATTAAAGAGAACGTGGATATAAGTCTACAGAGAAAGTCATGTGTTGCCCACATCAGATATTTCATCTTCATCCCCCTATTTCCCACAGACCCGTCACAAGAACATACCAAAATCTCACTTTGAAAAAGTCATTTTTACGGCAGTTATTCCGCAAACGGACAGACAGACAAACACAATGAAAAAAGTCATGAACACTTTACGACTATGTTGGAAAGTGTTAAAATTGCAAATTTCGATGTATTTAAAAAACATGAATACAGATGAATTCGGAAGATGACGGATTCGGTTCAAACATTATTGGAAAGAACATTTTTACTTTCCTTATATTTATAGTAAAATGTATAAGAAAATACTGTGACGGGTCGAGAATTCGAATTCGAATTTTCGACGGGAGAGCACGTTTCAAGCATCACTGATCACGAATCGAACATGTTTGAAGTGATGTCTGTGTGTGTGTGTGTGTGTGTGTGTCAATGATTCAGGGGAGATGATATCTCAGGAACGAATGGAGCGATTCGAATGAAATTTGGTACAACAATTAAATCCATGAATACTGGAAGTCTAGTGTTTTTAACACAATCGAATGTTCAGAACCTTCCTAAATTTTCGAGTGAAATTTTGATAAAATCATCAAGAAATCTAAACCTTCAGTAGAGTTCGCAAATAGACATTTCTAACGTAATTTTTCCTTAGAAAACTATTGGCATAAACGTTAGAACGCTAGCATGAACTATCCTCGAGATATTACACATTTTTCAAATAAATTTATCAAAATATCCCATAAATTAAAAAAAATATTAACTTTTGAGAAGCATACTCACTTTTCATATGTAATACCTTGCGATAAATTTGGTGACATCATTCTCGTGGATCTAGCTCGTCCTATTCATGAGAAAAGTTACTTTGTGTAATACATTTGTATTTGAACTACAATAGTCATTTATCTGCTAAAAAAATTACTTATTTTTCAGCCCATAATGCTTGGCGAGATTTTGGCGACGAATTTGGCGGAATGTTGCCAATCTGGTGAGTTTTCTGAATACTACCAAATTAACGAAAATCTAGCTAAATGGATAAAAATGACACCAAATCAATGAAAATGACGACTAATTGACGAAGATTCAATATCTTGTAAAAAATAGCAAATTCATGGCATTATATAAGTAGTAAATTCATTGCATTATACAAGAAAAGTCATGTGCTGCACACATCAATTTTTTTATTTTTCCTATGATGTTAAAATGAAAACTCTGTTATACTATTTTCTGGCATTACCCCGATTTGTGTGAATATCACTTAAAATAGTGATAAAACATAAAAGGACTGAAAAAATAATTAGAATTAAAAATATATATCGCCAGGATGCGTCCTCTCGGATTATGATGTACCTGTGTATCAAAAATCATGGTCGTAGAGCGCTTACATTTCCCGTTACAGGCCGTCCGCACACACACAGATGCACAGACATCTTTTATTATGTAAGGCTGTTCTTAAAGTTCTGTCAACATTTCTCGGAAATTCCAATGCATCTTGTTTGGGGGTTGAACAGCCCAGTGGTTAGTATGCAGGGATTTCACTCGAACGACTCGAGTTTGATTCTCCTCTCTACTCAAACTGTCCTCGTGTTCACGTGGAGTACGGCCACGTTACATATGTGGGTGCAAAGCCTTCCGAGGGTTTGGTGGCGTGGGATCCATGTGGATGCCACCCCCTCTGAATTCTTGTCTAAATTGGGTGGTACTTGTGAGACCAGAAATTGTTCTCACATGAGACTCTTTTATTTGTGTAATTTATGATGCTCAGAACGGCAAACAAAGCTGTAATCTGGCTGGCACCAGGGTTTATTGAGGACTTGAACTTCAAGGTCAAAAGACTAGAAATTTAGGGGTGCAATACCAGAGGGGCTGAGCTGGGCCATACTAAATGTGCAATAGAGCAATTGGGTAAAGAAGAACCAATGAGCGCCAAAAATGTAAAGGCGGAGCTACCCCCCCCCACACACACACACACACCGAAGGAACCACAGCCTAAGAGAGAACGAAGTGAGACGAAGACGAAAAGACATGGAGATCAGACTTTGACGAAGAAAGTAATGGAATATCAAACATTGGAGAAAACAGTTGAATTATGACTTAGAAGACGATAATGAGTTTTGTCTGAAATAAGATGTGTGCAACGACTGCGACGTTATGACTTGGGCGGAGGCTGGCCTGCCTTTATGATAGAACGACAATACTAAAGAAGCAGGGTATTGCGTAGAAGTTCCCAAATAAGGGAGATCTAGGATGTGCTCAGTGCAACCAAGTGTTTGCAAGCATTATGGTCTATTGCAAAGGCTCAAATTGAAGGTATGTGTTCCTCAAATATCCGCAGGTTATTAAATACGTTAGGTATATGATTCAGGGTCTCATGTGCTCCCCTCACACATGCTAACTTAATAAATAATTAATAGGAAGAATAGTTAACGTATTGTAATTTAATAGGTATTTTGTGTCTTTAATAAATGTTATTGTTAAGTTTAAATCGGTCTAATATTTTTATATTAATTAATAATTCTTTTCAGGACTTACACAAAAGTTAAAATAATTGGAGGGTTTATTGCGGCACAACATAGCAATGTACGATTTAAATATTATTCCACTATATGAGAAAATAACGGCCATGTGTAATATACTTAATGAATTTAAATTTAAAAATAAATATTTAATTAATGTTAATTATAAAGTTGAACTTTAAGCTTTTATCTTTTTTTTATTTCGGTTGCCACAGTACTGTAACAGCCGTCGAAACAGATACCTTACACCTTCAAATAGGTGCGACGGTCTGGGTTAAAAAAAATAAGGTATCTTGTTCTGGTTGATTTAGAATATATGCATCAGATAAAGAACTAATTGTTTCAAGAATGGTATTTTTCTATTACTTCTATTCCATTAATGTGATTTTAATATTGATATATATGGTAAATGTTTAGAATTCTGAATACAATTATTACAAGCAGTATTTTCAATCAGATTTTCTAACGAGATATATTGTACTTTATATATTGCTTTCAGTGAAAGCATACAAGTACGAAATTGAAATGAATTTATTATCTTATTTCTTATTTGTGATTATTAATACAAGTACGAGACTGAAATGAATTTATTATCTTATTTCCTATTTGTGCGTATTATCTATATGATCATTGTCTAATGTGTTTTTATCTCCTGAAACTTCAGGGAATGAATTATCGGAATATTAAGCAGCAAAATGAAAGTATTCTGAAAAGCAAAAAGCGCTATGTATAAGTATTACTAGTAATAATATGAATATGATGAATCATGAGAATGAGTCCAAGATTGAGAAATTGAAAAGATTCATGGCAGCTCAGACAGTTCATCAAACTCTTCGTTGCACCTTAATATACATAAGCTGAATAAGATTTAATTAAGGCTTATAGATAATAAATGTTAATATCAGGTGTGTGCAAGTTTATTATGTAAAAAACCGTAATATTATAACGGATCTAGCTATGTAGTATTTAATGATAGTACGTGGTTTAATAAGAAGGGGAACCTTGACACGTATGTCATACCATTGAAATACTCATTTATAAAATATTTTTTGCAAAGAAAAAATCTGATGTGGGCAGCACATGACTTTCCTTATATAATGCAATAAATGTATTACACTTACAGTAAAAAGAAATAGGTTTTTCTTATAGTAGATACCTATATTCTTACCAATATATTGCATTTTCGTCAATGAGTAGTCATTTTCATTCTACTATGCGTTCAAATACAAAAGTATTTCTCAAAGTATATTTTCTCATGAATGGAATGGGCTAGATCCACGACAATGATGTCACAAATTTTATCGCATAATATTACATATGAAAAGTGAACATGTTTCTCAACAATTAATATTTTTTTTAATTTATGGGATTTTTTGTTAAATTTATATGAAAAATGTGCAATATCTCGAGAACGGTTCATGATATCAGTCTAAAGTTTATGTCAATCGTTTTCTAAGAAAAAATTACATACGAAATATCTATTTGAGTAATTTCATTAAAAATTTTGATTTTTTGATGATTTCTTCAAAATGTCACTCATTATTTTGCATAAAATTGTATGATGATGGTTTTCCTAAATATAATTGGTAGGATTGGTGGACTGTATAAACATTTATATTTCGTATTTCTTTCAGAAATGCATTTATTGATTTTAACTGTTTCTGAGAAAATACATTTAAAAATTTAAAACATTTTTGCAATTGGAAGTGTATCTCTGTGACTAACGGTTGAGGAAATAGCAATTGGGCACCGATAGCACTGGACACCCTGTATATAAGATTGCCATTAAAAATATATATGTTTAAAGTTTCTATTTAAGCAAATCTAAGATACATACATACACCTGTTTTAGGTATATTGCAGAAGAATATCGCATTTAAATGTATTTTAAATGAAATCGGACTTTAAATGAGTAATATCAAGTTTACATTGCAAGATATTACCGTGATCCTTTTTTAACTGATAAAAATTTCGAAAAAGTCAGTCATTTAAGAAATATTGTGGTTTCCTAAACAAGGCAACTCTTAACATGATATTTTCTAAAACCCGAAAAATTGATATATTTTTCACAGGGGTTTGTCTGTACATATTTGTACTGTGTAGTTTACAAACTGCCGTACGTCAATCATGAAAACATCAAATGTAGGAAATTACTGCTGAGATTAACAGTAGTGTTTACAGTAGAGTATTATTATACTTAATATTTTATTTTACTAATTGCCCATAAAAAATGTTTCTTTGCAATAGTTCTGAATTTTTTTCAATAGGAGTGTTTAGCGGCCAACGGCAGTCCGTACGCAGGAGCTTAATGGTATATGACAGATTGATATGCAAAAGGTCGTAGCTAAAGATATATACCGAGTTTGTCAATATCAGACACATCGAATCAAAAATAGATAAAAAAAAATATACCCATCCGCAACACGCCCGTGTATCTAGTTGCACCAGACACACACCCGCTAACCGTCAACGACACAGGCAAACCGCAGTTGTCGTGACGGAAGTCGCCACTTTTGTGTAAATTGTAAAATTACATTATTTCTTAAACCTTTATGTTCATACTTATTTAAATTGTAACTCGGAACCCTCGTGTCATATGTATATATATTTTATCATTTTTAAATGTATTTAATTATGTGCAGAATTTGTGGCATTTTCATTTCGTATAACAATATTCTTTCACACAGTCGAGGAACAACGACCGTTAGTTCAAGGTCGCACTTGTTTGCTGGCGGAGACAGATGTCTTCGTTCTTCTTGATTTCACGTGGCAGATGAACGCGCCTTGAGAATTGTCGTTGGATGGGCTGAACCATGGGTGAGATTTAAATACAAGTAAATTTGTATTGGTGGAATGGAGAAGATGTAAGTCCTCCGTGATTTTCAATTGGCCGGCCTCTGGATCCACCCGGAATGCTTAAAAGTGGTTTGATTGGTGATTCTGGGCTCTCTCCCCTGAAAACATCTTCGAATTCACGTTCTGCTCGGGCTCAACCCTAAAGGTTGGGTTACCGTAGTCGTGGGTTGGGAGAGTCGCCACCGTCGCCGCTGCTGGGACCTGCTCATGCCTTGCCCTCGCCGACCGTTGACCGCCGTATGGATATTGGAGAAGAACCTCATATTTCTGATCGTGTACCGGGACCAGATGAAGCAAATTATAATACTAGGCCCTTGGTAAGACTGATCCGGTACCTTGCCGGAAACTGCAGTTCTGCCGTTCCTGCTGGAACGGGGCAATGTTTGCCCCGAGGGGATTTGCCAGTGGATGCCTGCGTTTTTTCTGCCATGAGTCCTTTCAAGAATTTTGTGAGGTAAGCCTTGATTATTTAGACGTTGAGCAGTCTTCTGGACTTGAGCATTGACTCCGAAGAACTCTTCGCCCATGATTTCAGCTGCCAGCATTTAATCTGTATATATCATTTAACTTCAGCTTCCATCTATTACATTTAAGAATTAATACATCTAAAGAAATATAAATTAATTTAATAATGTTAAATTGAATTCTTAGTTGATTCCTCGAGGATTGTAGTGTCTCCCTTGGTTGACCATACCTTTTAATTCCTTTTAAAGTAGTATTATGAGATATAGTAATGTTAATGTACAATTAAAATGAATATTTAATTCCGGCTAAGAGCCGATGATTTAGTGAAGTGTGGTCCAGTAGTAGTTGAGCTGAATGAGAATCAGCAACTGTAAATTCTGATAACTCCTGTTTTTTGGCATTTAATAAATTGAGATTTAAACGAAATTAAGAGTATTTAGTTGTGTTGAATTAGTATATAATTTAAGTGTTTTCAGCTGCTGGTGAGACCTTCAAGGTAAAGGTATTTCTCTGGTCATTTTGGAATTTGTTAGGTTTGTTTCGCAGGTCATCAGTTGGGTTCCACCCACTGACTAGAGGTGTGTTTCGGACCTGGGTATGAAATTGTGAGAAAGTTAGACTTTCTCGGTCAGCCGTGTCTGGCGGGAAACCGTTGCGACATTTGATTCCGTTTGTTTCCCGCTGTGACACAGTTAAAATCTGATACCGTAATTTCTCCAATCTAAGGTTCCTAAATATACAGGCTCGCGCAACTGGTATTTTGACTCCAACCAGCCAAGTCATTTACCGTCTGCCTGTGTTATTTCAATGGCGCGCATGTTACATAGCTAATATCTGATACGCAATTTAGGTGTTAAATAGGTGCTCCTGCTTTAAAAATTGTACCAATCATTCAAGAAAATAATCTAGAATGTTTTGATTTCCTCGAGATATCAAGACAAGAAGATATGTTGTAAAACAAATGTGTGTGAAGAAGCCTGAATAAAAAAACACTTTAAGAATACTGCATTAAGAACTCATTGGAAAGCAAGTCGTAAAAAAGACAAGAAAGATCAATCATGCTTAAAGCATTGATTATGAAACACTTTTCAACTTCAATACAATTTTATTTAAACATGTCTAAAATGCAATACATTCCTCGGTAATATTTTAAAACTTATCACAATACTACATTAATTTATTATATTTGAAACCTTAAACCTTCATCGAAAAAAATTAACTTCATTCAAATGACGGCATTAAAATATAAATTGCCTGGTTTAAAGATCTCTAAAATGTGATACATTCCTCGGTAATAATTTTAGAATTATCATAATACTACGATAATTTATTATATTTGAAAACTTCATCGAAAACAACTGAAATCCATTCAAATGACGTCATAGAAAAAATAACACGCTTGGCTCTCTCTATAAAAGCAACATTTCATTCATAAATAATTCCCCCATTCATGTCATTCATCACAATACTATAATAATTTATATTATTTAAAAATTAAGACCATGGAGCTACAAGTAAGTAAAACTCTATGCGTAAAACTTCATCGAAAATTATCGTCCTTCTCTTTCTAAAATCAATGAATATTTCATTCATATCAGCCATGCAGACTCCATGGACTAAATGATTTTGTGTTAAAGAATTACAGCGATTCTAATACAACTCATTCTACATATTTTGCTGTTTACATTTTACATAGGTGAAAAATAGGCTTAATAGTAGAAATAATCAAATTTGTATGAGCATTTAAACTGAAATATATTGTCATTGCGTTGTTAAAGTATGTAGATGCACAGAATTTAGGCCAAAATAAAGTAGTTTTAGGATGGATACAACACTCAATATGAATTAGAAAGAACTTTAAAAATCACGATTTTGAGACAAGATGGATGCCATATATCATTTTGAAGTGGGTCATGTGATCGTTTCATATCATGGACACGTGATCGCTTCATATAAGAGGTGTTATTATTATTTTAATTTTTATTTAAAAAACTACTGAATATATTTCGCTGAATTTTTTTTTATATATTTTATGGAACAATTTGAATATTGCCTAAAATTTTCGAAGCAATTTGTGAATTTTAAATCCGCTTAAAAAATGCTTGAAAAATTAGGTCCCATAGGGCTCAATGTATTCCATTTTTTCAACCCGGGTTCAATCCAAAACTAATTGGGTAATATTATTCATTTATATTCCCATAGGCCCTATAGACCGTCTGAACAACATACTAAAATTTCATTTTGATTAAGTCATTTTTACGGCAGTTATCGTGCTAACGGACAGACAGACAGACAGACAGACAGAATGAACAAAGTCATAAACACTTTTCAACTTTGTTGTAAAGTGTTAAAAATGAAGAGAGAGTAGCGCTTTTCTCGCCATGTACGTACAGCCATCGCTTCAACTGGGAACCAAGATGATCGCTGTTCGCCTACCTGTATATTTAGGAGCATTATTCCAATCGCCCTGAACTCTGGTATATGCCGGTGCATGTCATTATGCAACAAGTCACGGCTTAAGTTGAAAAACATTGCTTTTTCAAGCATCTATTATTACATACTCACAGAATCCGCCGAAAGGGGGATCAATCCTAAAGCTGAAATTAATATCTCATTACGGATTACAGTATCCATGACCTTGAATAGCTCTTTTTATACGCTTTTCAACATGGAATGCCTGTGATTAAATCCACATTATATTAAGTTTAAACCCGCTCATTCGACTGTTACAACGTTAATTAATCGCATTCGTACGAATAAATATAAAAATAAGTAAAACTGCCAGGATAAGGTGTACGTTGTCCCCCTTTTATCTCCTGATAACTTCAAATTATATATTATTAGTACTAAACGTACTGTCGGTATTCGTTTAGCTGAACATCGTCATGGTGTTAAAAATAGTAAACTATCTACGGCTATTGTCCAGTATGTTATTAATGATAATTTTCATCCCTTGTTTGAAAAAAAATATTTTAATCAGTCGCAATAACCCATGTAACGTTTTACTTTATGAATCCCTGTATATTTATATGTTCCGTGATTCTATTTGTAATGTTGATACTATTCAGACTCTAAATTATGCTTGGCGACTCGTTATCGACTTCATGCATGTCAAACCTTTACATAGTTTTCAGTGACTTTACTTTTGACATTATTTGTGCTTCATCGCCATACTATTTGGAAATGAAACTTATTCCTTATTGTATTTGCATTTAATAATTATTCAAATCTTAAATGCCTTGTTTATAGAATAATATAATGTAATTGTTGTAAAAACTTAAATGAACAATATGTAAATTTTGCCTGCCGATTTGACCTACATGTAATCATTTGTTTGCACTGTATTTTTCATTTCGCCACTAATGAAGGGCATGGCGATGCCTGAAAGAGTACATAAGGCTTTGTAAACTTATGTACGTCAAGAAAGGTGGTTTTATTAAATGTCTTTTTGAACCTATGATTGGTTGTCTTTAATTTAATAGTTTGTTTAAAGATGGTTTAAATATATATTTAGTGTTGGTAAGCTAAAACCGCTTCATTTTTGCATATTATCTGTGTATCTAAATTCAGTGCGAACGCAATTAAAATATACTTTGTTTTTAATGATCACTAAACTGTGATTGTTCCTACAACGAAGCTTAATTTCTAATACATGCAGATTGTAAACAGATTAAGCGATTGTAAGATGAGTTATATAAGAATTGATAATTTTTTTTCGCACAAAATTATTTAGCATCGCATTTTAGAGATGTTTAAATAAAATTGCATTACAGTTCATCAGCATTCAGAAAGTGTTTCATAGCCAATGCTTTATGCATGATTGATCTTTCTTGTTTTACAATAATATTTTTCTTTAATGTAATATACTAAAATGAATATATATTTCAAAATCGAAACATTCAATATGCATGTATTAATATCAAGAAAAAATGTTGAGTACAAATATCGTGATAAATGCAGCGTGTTTACTGCGCTACTCTTAAATCCCAAAGACTACATAAGATTTTATTAATGCTTGTGCGCAATATGATAAATGTGAATGTCTTGTACGTGCAGGAAACAAAATGGGTTAATATGCACCAAAACGTAATATTAGACACAGCTATGTGGTATTTAAGGATGGCGAGTGATTAATTATGAACGAAACACATTAACACGTTTGTCATTGAAATACATATTTTCAAGATGTATTTCTAAAAGGATAATTGAGTTTTATATTTATGTTTCTCAATAAAATATTATATTTATGGTTGTTATTTATTTAAAATATTAAACATGAATGCAGTAAAGCTATTTCAAAATGGATCAATAACTATTTTATGGAAATAATTCACTGATAGGGTTTTACAATTCAACTGGACCTGTTTTCATGACAAATGTATCTGGGATTTTTAAACATATATATCGTTAGTTAATTATAAACATTGAGTAAGTTAGAAATAATTTACTGTTTAGGGTATACAATTAAACGGGATATGTTTAAATGACCAGTTTATATTAAACATAAGTGCAGTAAAGATATTGTAAAATGAATCAATGCATATTTTGCAAAGTAGAAATATTTTACTGATATTTGCCATTTAACTGGAACTGTTTTTATGATCAATTTATCTGCAATTTTTAAACATATCGTTAGTTAATTATAAACATTGAGTAAGTTAGAAATATTTTACTGTTTAGGAAATGCAATTAAACGGGATATGTTTAAATGAACAATTTATATTAAAATATTCATAGATGCAGTAAAGCTATTGTAAAATGACTCAATAACTGTTTTATGAAGTAGAAATATGTTACTGATAGGATACTTGCAATGTAACTGGAACTGTTTTCATGACCTATTTATCTGCAATTTTTAAACATAGAGTTAATTTATATTAAACATTGAGTTAGTTAGGAATATTTTACCGTTAAGAATATACAATTAAACCTCATCTGTTCAAATGACCTATTTATATACAATGTTAGAACGCATCAATATTAAGTTCAGGTCGCGGAAATATTTTTGACAATGGCATGCAATCAAAAGAGAACTTTTTGAATTATTAGTTTATATGCAGTTTAGTAGACCGTTTCAAGAGTTCGTTTAGAACAAAGAAATAAACAAGTGCACAATAAATTCAATTAAACGGTAACTGTTTATCAATGTTCATACATGTTCCAACTGACCGAATTATAAGCAAATAAGAATTAATCATATTTATGATAATTTTATCTGATTAATCCATATAAGAGGATGGATAAAAAAAAAAAAAGGTTAGAATGGTAACAAAAAATTATTTATTAACAATAGACAGAAAATACAAAATGGAATTAAGAGGCATACTTGGTGATCATTTTTTCGCACAATCTTCAAATGTATGTAGGCATTTATCTAAACGCAGAACCAAATTGTTTAACCCTGCTTGCTAGAAATCACGTCCCTGCCCATTGAGTCAGTTCTCAGTAGCTGTTTTCACATCACTGTCTGAAGCGAACGTTGTTCCAGATAAGTGTTCCTTCAATTCTGTAAAAAGGAAATAGTCACTGGGTGCCAAATTTGGGCTCTATAGGGGGTGGCTCCAGACTTCCCACTTGAACTTTTGCAGCAATTCTGGAGTTTGACGAGAAGTATGGGGCCTGACATTATCATGCAGGAGGATGGCACCATCACTCAACATGCCCATATTCTATTCCCATAAGAAACGAATGACGGTTCGCACCTCCAATCGACATCACTTTTCTAAACGTCTTGCCATTTCAATCCCTCTCACGCGTCTGCCAACTTACCTACCCGCAGAACAGTTGTAAGACAACTACCGCCATCTGTCTCCACTCTGGGGAAAAATATTCCTTCCACAATAATTACTTTTTTAATGCTGCTGCTTGTAACTTTTTTTTTATCTATCCTCGTACAAGTAATTTTACATGTGATTGTATGAAAATCCAAAATAACTAAACATATATGCTTTTAAGATATGTGTTATATATGTGTTAACATATGTAACACATATATAACACATGTGTCAATATGTGCTATATATGTGTTAACATATATGTGTTTAAGAGCTTTCTATAGTAGTCGGACCACTAACTATTGCACGTATCGATTTATATCATTACACTTTCTTACTGAAGAACCTCCATATGCATTTTCAACCTTTTTTTTAATCATAAAAACTTGAGCAACGTAAGTAAGCACAAATCAAGTAACTATAGGAGGAAGCATAAATACGTACTTATACTTTGCACAACATTTTTTGTACTTGTTAACTATTTTTTCATCATTGAAGTCATTTATTTTTATATTAAAATCATTGTGCTATTAAAATTTGCAAACTGCACATTACCTAGGACTACCAGATCTAAAATTTAAATCAAAAATTGCTTTCTAATTTTCTGAAAGTTTTTGCAACACCAAAAACATATGTCTGCAATTGTTTGTAATTAATTATCATCACATTTTCATTATTTATTTTTAATATATTTACACACAACAAAATAATGTATGGATAACACTGTAAATTAATTTCAATGCACATCTCTACGTAATTTCAGAAATCATGCTTGTTGAAAATGAATAAAATTTTACACAGCTCTGCATTTTAAATCAAATGTAGGATGTTACCACTCCACATCGCCATCAATTCCTTATGCATCTCAATTTAAAATTTAATACACATGTCACGTACGGAATGCGTACTCTGCGGTTAGAAATACATGCATGTTAAATATTTAGTATACCGAAAACTTGAATAGAAAATACCCTCCAATAGAATACAAAATAGTATTCATTTTGTATGTTTCGCTACGTTCTCCTTCACAGTAGTAATGTAGACGCATATTTTAAAGGTAAAATGCATTTTATTGTGAAAATATATCCATTAATTTTATGAAAAATTCTTCATGCGGTGGCAATGAGTGTGCACACATCATTTTCAATGGAATTTTTAAATATTTATAAACCCGTTTCTAATCAACCCGAAAACTGAGAAGGTTTAAAGGAAAAAGAGCAAAAATTTTAGAAGACGAATCTTTAATTTTATCAGAATAGTATGCCTTCTCGAAGGGGGTTATTATTTGAACTCTACAGTACTTTATATGCCTGCTCTAAACCAAGATATACTCTCCCGTTAGCTGTTAAATTGAAAATAATTATTTCAATGTTTAAAAATATAAAACTAATAATGATAATGATTCTAGCCGCTAGAAAAATTGTTGAGAGATTGCATATTGTATATGAAAATATATATATATATATATATATATATATATATATATATACATGGTATACAGAAAGTTCCGGAACGGCGCAATATCTCGAGAAATACACTTGATCAAAAAATAAAAATACACGTATTCAATATTTTTAGAAACAAGCAGTTGAAAAAGCTATGCAATGCTAAAAGCTATGCAATGATACCAAAATTGACCCTCTGGGGAGAAGAGGGTGGAGCAACTTTGAAATCTTCAATGGGAACCCCCATATTTTATTTCAGATTTGGATTCTCCAGAAAAAATTACATACATTTGGCCTACGGTTTTAATTCAAGCACCCCGATCATGAGGGGGAAGGAGAGTTACAGAAAAAAGCACCCAGATCATGAGAGGCAGGGAACTCATGTTAAGCAAGCACCCCGATCATGAGAGAGAAGGGGCATTACAAAACAAAGTACCCTGGTCATGAGAGGCAAGGGGACTCATGTTAATCAAACATCCCGATCATGAAAGGGAAAGGGGTTACAGAAAAAATCACTCTGATCATAAGAGGCAAGGGGACTCATGTTAATCAAGCACCTCGAAGGGAACAGAAAACTACTACGTCCACGTCGCTGTTCCTGGGTATTGCTAAAAGTAGTTTTTACCCGTTTTTTAAACTGAAGCCAACAGTTGTCGCTAAAGTGAACGATTAGGGGGGGAAGGGTCAATCAGCATCATGGGATATTTTTTTTGAAAAAAGTGAACGCTTAATTTTTTTATTTTTCTATCCGAAGTGTATTTTCTGAGACATTCCGATTTTTAAACGTTTGCGCCCCACTTCCTTTCTTCTCGATTATAGCGCCGTTTGTGGGAGCAAAAATCAAAAATCGTAGGTCAAATGTATGTAATTTTTTCTGGAGAATCCAAATCTTCAATAAAAAATGGGGGTTCCTATTGAAGATTTTAAAGTTACCCACCACCTTCCCACAGGAGGGGGCAGGGGGGTCAATTTTGGTATTATTGGATAGCTTTTCTAAAAATATTGAATACGAGTTTTTTTATTTTTTGATCCGAAGTGTATTTCTCGAGATATATGTATATATATATATATATATATATATATATATATATATATATATATATATATATATATATATATATATATATATAATTGTTTTTGTCGCTAAAGTGAACTTGAATTGTTTTTTTTTATATATTTTTATTTTTTTATTTTTACATAATTCTTATTATTACATATTTCAAATATATATATATATATATATATATATATATCAATAAATATGTAATATAAGTGTGAAAAGTATAAATTACCAGAAACCACACGAATAAGGCGTGATGCTGCACTACACCGTGGATTTAAATATCATACTAGAAAAGTAGACAAGTAAAAGGAAGCAATATACCAAATAATTTCCGGGAAGGGTTGTGACCCCCACTCCCCGGCTAAGCAAGCTTTTCGTCTAGACAACACTCCCGGTAGCCGACATATTGCACAAGAAATGAATACCGAAGTATCAAAATTTAAAAAGATGTTAAAAGAGGTACCAGAACATGAAAACGTGGAATAACCCACAAGACATGTAATCCAAAATCTGCATTAAAGTGTCTCAATTCTACAATTTAAAAGTCAATAAGAATTAAAAAGCATAGATCATAAACACACACACACAGATATATATATATATATATATATATATATATATATATATATATATATATATATATATATATATATATATATATATATGAAACAAGATCTTGCATATCTTGGTCGAAATGTATCTTGAATTTTCAAAAGTCTATCAACAGTGACTATGATCCGTTTAATCTACTGAGAACTTGAGTAATACAACATGTTATATTGCGTCTGCTTTGACGTTTATTTGTTCAGATAAAGCTATTATTGTACCCTTATGTAATTTAAGAAACGATAAAATCTCGGAATGCACATGGAGATCGCCTGAAAATGGTATTCAGGACAGTTAAAACACCCAAACGAACACTGTCAAAACTAGATACTGTTATAAATGTGTTCAATCAGAATTATTTATCGCCACTATTAATCAAACTTTGCACTGACAGAAAGGGTTATCTGAACAGAGACAAGTAAGACAACAGCAACCAAGAAATCAATGATGCTTCACTATTACAGCTGAATATGTCATTTCATCAAGTTTATTTATACTTACTGTAAAAGACTCCCGAACGGAGAAAATCAAACTTAAATGAATTTGCATTTGATTCGGATTCACAGAGAAAGAGAGAGGTAGTCAAACAGAGACAAATAAAACAACAATACCATGTAGTCCGATACCATGTAGTCAGACAAATAAGACAGCATCATGTAGATAGACATGTCTCACTATTACAGCACGAAACCACCGTATAAGCTAGATTCACATTGACTGCGGGAAAATTCCTGAGCAAGAAAGATCAGCATTATATTCTGCTGCAATTGATCCAGCTTCTCAGAGAAAAAGAGGTATACTCATAAACAAATAAGTCAGCAATACTATGCAGTCAGACATGTTTCACTAGTACAGCACTAAGCCACCGTATAAACAAGCTTCACACTGACTGAGGAAAACTCCTGAAGAGAAAAAATCAGCATTGCATTCTGCCGCAATTGATCCAGCTTTTCAGAGAAAAGGGGTATACTCATTAACAAATTAGTCAGCAATACCATGCAGTCAGACATGTTTAACTATTACAGCATGAAGCCACCGTATCAGTAAGCTTCATTCTGACTGCGAAAAAACTTCTGAACAAAGAAAAATCAGCATTATATTCTGCCGCAATTGATACAGCTTCTCAAAGAAAGACAAGTATATTCTTTGACAAATAAGACAACAATAACATGCAGTTAACCATGCTTTACTTTTACAGCAAGAAATAATCGTATAAACAAACTGCAATTGATTCATCTTTTCAGAGACATATGTTCGTAAGACGATAATATGATGAAGACCGGCGTAATTCACTATTAAAGCTGGAAAAACTCGAATAAAAATTATTTTTATTTCGACGCATGTAGTCCTAGACAAATAATCTAGGTTCCGGCCAGACAGTAAGTTACCGTAAGCCTTAAGGTTGGTCGCGTGGTCTGAGCCTTCAAAATAATCTAGGTTGCTGAAGTTCTGTTATATGAGGGCAAAGCATATTCTAAAGTACAAATTATTCTCTTATAATTTTGAAAACTTTACCAAACGTGAGCTTGTATTATCGGGTGTATTTGTGTATGTGCGTATGGATGTGTTATGATTAGAACTTTCCGTTAAAAAAGTAGTTATTTAGTGTTTTTCTCACCTAAGCAAAACTAAAATAATAGTCGTTTTTCATAAAAGCCATAAAACAACACGCCAAAACTTACAGCTATACCTTATTAATGTGCACATAAGATGATTGCTTGTAAACACAATTTCCCAATAGAGTTATGGGGAAAATAACGAAAGTACAAAAGTTTCATATTATATTCTCGACAAATAAAGAATTCTGAACTGTGTGCTCACGCTTTCAGAGCAATTCTAATATTTTCACGTGGATTTTCCGCATGTATAGTCCGATAGAACATTTCAACTCGAATTTTCTGTTTGTGGATTATGAGATAAAGTGAAAGAATTTATTGAAAGGAAGTTGTTTGAAATGCTGAATATTTTAGCGTATATAGAGGGAAATTTAGAAGAATATATATTGCTTCTTAAATTTCAAACCTGCAATAGAAAAACTGGTGCTAATTTATCCCTGAAAGAATCAATGTTGCATGTTAAAAGAAATGTGCTCTCACCTATCTTGTAGAAGGTATAAATATATCTGCCGTATAGGAAGCAGAAATTGCCCTTTTTACATAAAGAATTTATAAAGAAACATCCTTCGGATGCTGTTATTTAGATCTCGGATGGGACCTGCTTGGATTATATTGATACTCTACTGTTCTTTAAATGTGTACGTAAAAATATCGAGGATTTTAACAAATTCAAGACTATTATAAATATGTATATATAAGCATAGTTAGACGCATGTAGTCTGAAATCGATAGCTGCTTTGATAGTTCGATTTCCTGATTATGTAGTGTTGAATATGCGGCAGCAAAGACATCTGATCAAAAGATGCTTGGAACCTGTACCCGAATAATAAGAACCGATATGAAGCTAGCTTTTGCTCTATGATTATAATGTAGGTCTTGTAAGCACGAGATCCCGATTTCGGTCCTGGCTCGTGACAGGCGACGCTCAATCGCCACGATGATGACTGGACGTTTGATACATGTAATCTTCTCACGCCAATGATCTCACCTCTCAACACTAGATGGCAGCACCAGACGGAGTCAGAGGCCTTGCCTCTCCCTTCCTGG
This sequence comes from Amaurobius ferox, assembly GCA_951213105.1. NCBI lineage: Eukaryota > Metazoa > Arthropoda > Arachnida > Araneae > Amaurobiidae > Amaurobius > Amaurobius ferox. Next base: position 126,696,710 of record OX578139.1, read on the forward strand.
TTGAACACGACTGACGTCACGCCCGAGGTGACACGCCTCCTGGCCTTCAGCCCTCAACTGAAATTCGGAAGGGAACACGCGCCGCATCCTCGCCGAAATTCGACCCGGGCACCAGCAGGTGGGGGAGTGTGCGGCAGCAAATACATCTGATCAAAATATGCTTGGAACCTGTACCCGAATTATAAGACGGGAGCCGAAGCTAACTTTTACTCTATGATTATAATGTCAGTCTTGTAAGCACGAGGTCCCGAGTTCTGTCCTGTCTCATGACAGGCGACGCCACAAATACAAATGGGTTTCACAGGTCGCGAAAAATCCCATGTCTGTAGAATACTTATATTCTAGCTCTAGAAACTCACTTGTTATGAATATTATCTTGGCTCATAAAGCCTCGCATTTCCTAATGGAAAATAACATAGTTTCCGATTTTTAGATTTCAGTAAAACCATTTGATAGACTAAATGATCTGTAGCAAATTACAGATCTATTTGTAAAAAAATCAGAAAGATTGGATCTGCATATGAATCTAAATAAAACAAAGACAATTAAGAATAAATGGAAAGTCCAACATTGAAATTAAATTAAGAAAATAACTTGAATAAGATGTTACCACATCTTCATACTTGAGTACAGACTTAAGTAAACGAATAAGTTGGTATCACGTCTGATTTCTATAAATAAGATTACGGACACAACTTTAGACAGAAGGTCTTTTTTTAAACTTCTTATAAGACGTGCAAAGTAAAAAATGCCAGAGCGCTTTCGAGAGTTAATACGCTCTTCATCAGTGGCTACATGGAAAGTAAATAGAATCGTTCATATATAGACCAGTAACATAGCAAACTTACATAAATAAATATAAAATTAGTAAATGAACAGACGATTATCCAAGAAATGTACACAAAAATATAAAATATATTTTAAACGGATTCAAAATGCAAGTACATCATGAGAAAAGCGCAATTATAAAATACTATTTTATTACAGGAAAAATGCAAATTCGAAAGGACAGTCAAGCCCGATTTTTATGAGAATGAGGTCAAAGATAACTATGAAGATACTTGAATTGTACAGAGTCAAAAATGAGTTGTCAAGCATAACTTAAAATTTGAACGGGATCAAAATTACAAATCGACGCACTGTAGATATAAATAAAAAGGGAACATAAAGGAGAATATTGCGTGAGTTATTACAACGCATTAAAAGGAAAGTTTTTCAAAAACGGGCAGAGAATTATCATTAGCATCATATTGAGCAAGAGCCGTAAAAAGTTTACCACTTTTGACACCACGAGCGTGTTCTGCTAAACGGATGTCAACATTGCGTTTGGTACTACCAATACACAATTTATAGTCACCATCTGGAGACAAGAGAGGAACCACATACACCCCATCATAGCTTTTAAAGTCATCAATATGCCCAAGTGTATCAGAACAAATACGGTTAAATAAAGTTGTAATATTAGCGTGAGCAGGCTTGAAACCAAATTCATGTTAGAACTGAGTAAAGGGACGAAAGATCTTAGGATGGTAAGGAAAACTAGATTTATAAGCTCAACGAACTTTTAAAGCAACAAGTTTAGTATCAATTTGAGTAAATTTACGGTGAACATGAGAGAAAATCTTATGTATAAACTCAAAAAAATAAGCAGCCTCATGGCCAAGATTAAAAATAAAATTAATTTCATTAGTCAAAGCACAGATAGAATAACAAACATTTAATGCGCGATTAAAATAAGAGTTAAAAGAGTGTTTTTTAGACGAAATAGGATGATAAGAATTAACGGGGATACAGGAGTTAGACAAAGAGGGTTTACGGAAAAAGAAGTGTGAAAACCAAAAGCAGAATGGGTAACCAGAACATCAAGGAAAGGCAAAGAACAATTGTTCTTTGCCTTTTCTTGATGTTCTGGTTACCCGTTCTGCTTTTAGTTTTGACACTTCTGTTTCATTCGCAAATTGACTCAAATTTCACTCGAAAATTTAGGGGGGTTCCTAACATTCCATTACGTACGAAAACAATAGGCTTCCAGTATTCATGGATTGCAAATTATGTACCAAATTTCGTTTGAATGGGTTCATTAGTCTCCACACACACGCACACACACACACACACACGCACACACACACACACACACACACACACATACATCATCTCTAAAATGTCTGATTCGTGTTTAGGTATACTTGAAAGGTGCGGTCCTCGTCGAAAACTCGAATTCGAATTTTCGATCCCGTCACAATATATTCCTTATACATTATATGTATATAAGGAAAGCAAAAAGTCGCTAAGTTAGCGATATTTCCCCAAATGTGTCTATAAAATGTCGCCAAGCGTTATGGACGAGAAATAGATTATCGTTATAGTAGGTAAATGGCTATTGACGTCCAAATAAAAAACAAATATCGGAAAATTCTTCTCTCGTGAATGGAATGTGCTAGATCCAAGAAAATGATGTTAACAAATTAACCACAAAATATTACAAATGAAAGAAAACATATTTTACAATAGTTATTTTTTGTTTAATTTTATGTGAAGTTTTGATAAATTTATTTGAAAAATGTGTAATATTTCGAGAACGGCTAATACTAGGGTTCGAATCTTTATATATATATTTCATAATGTAAAATTACATAAAAAATGATTATTTGCGCAACTTTATTGAAGGCTTCCTTTTTTGACGATTTTTGCAAATTTAATTCGAAAATTTAAGCGCAATCTGAGCATTCGATTGCGTTTAAAATCAATAGGGTTACAGTGTTCACAGATTGTAATTTTTGCACCAAATTTCTTTCAAATCTCTCCATTCGTTCGTGAGATATCATCTTCACAGACACGCGGACACACACACACACACACACACACACACACATATATATATATATATATATATATATATATATATGTGTGTGTGTGTGTGTGCATGCAATTGAATTTCTCGGCTTCCATGTGTGTGTGTGTATATATACATATATATATATATATATACATATATATATCTATATATATATATACATATATATATATATATATATATATACATATATATATATATATATATATATATACATATATATATATATATATATATATATATATATATATATATAATTTGTTATAAATTTCATTGTTCCTTGGTATTCATGCTTGCATAGGAATATATACAGAAACATAATTTTGAACCAACTTTTGCGAAGCAAAAGAATCAACAGTAATGTTAATGATCGTTACAATAGCGATATTAACTTCCTCCATGGTGCAATTGCACATGGCTTTCCGAAGCGTTTTCTGTGTAACATTATATGCAAATTTTATGATATAACCGTAACTGAGAGCTACCACATATATTTGGATGCCGAACCTCCCGTGTGTTGCTCACGTTAGGGAGTCTGTGCCATCTTTACACAAGTTAAGAATGAGTACATTCTTATATAATAGATAATGTCTAGCAGATGTATTGGTGCTGGATACGTCATGGTGGATAGTGGTTATGGTATGGTATCTGCTTTGATCATTAAAATCTATATGTTTGGATTCTTATTGCCTTTAGTTCAGTAAGAGTAGACATAGTACAGTTTTTAAAATACATGTCTTCTGGGTACTCCACACTTACATGATCTGTAACCTACTTTTAAAATTTTTTTTTTTTTTAATCCTTTTTAAAATCCTTTTGAAATTTTGATACTTCGGTATTCATTTTTGTGCAATATATCGGCTACCGGGAGTGTTGTCTAGACGCAAGCTGGCTTAACCGGGGAGTGGGGGTCACCCCCCCGGCCATTCTTTGATATATTGCTTTCTTTCATTTTTATACTTTTCTGGTATGATATTAAAATCCACATTGTAGTGCAGCATAGCGCCTTATTCGTGTGATTTTCAGGAATTTTGTATCTTTCACTCATTTATAGATATTTATTTATATATATATATATATATATATATATATATATATATATATATATGTGTGTGTGTGTGTGTGTGTGCATGCAATTGAATTTCTCGGCATGCACCTATAGTTTGAAAAGATACACAAGTGGTCAGAATTTGGTGTAAAAAACTTTTTATTAAGAAATAGCAAATGTGACAATTTAAAAAGTGGTAAATCCTTCCCTGGCAGCTTTAGAAGCCGGTATTCGGCGTGGCATAGAGTCAATTAAAATGCGTATGTCTATCTGCGAATTTCGGCTTAGACGAAATAACGAAACACGTTTTTAATAAAGATCCTCAACCAATATTTTACCTTACCTCAGCGCATTTATTTTTTTACTGTGGGCAGAGGATGGTAAATGTAAACCCCAAATCCCTGTAGATCTGATTACATCTATTGCCGATAAAATGCACTCTATAAAGTAATTCGAGTAGATTGCTTACAGTAGGAAGAATTGTTAGTATATTAGGTATATTATATCTAGATAGTTTGCGTTTATGTGTCACGCATTTTATTTTGGATTATGAAGTTAATGTAAGTAACTCATAAAAAATAATACATTGGAAATGTAATTTAATTTTTAAGGACTAGGAGCTCTTCAACATCCGAAGATTGCCTATCGAGCTTGACGATTTCACCTCGTTTGCTGCCACTCACTAACCGGAGTGCGTTTCATGAACTCTTTCTACCATCCTGCGACACAACCATAATAATCCCATGGGATACCGTCCTTTGTTTGCAGACGTTCATTAACTCTTAACTAGCCTGGCGAATTCTTGGCCACTTAGCGTACGTATGCCCCTTGTGAGGCCCTTCGCTCTAGAACATCGTCTTCTGGTACCCAGCAGACTGAAACTTCACACGTTTATATTATCGACAGATCGTTACTGAATCGGAAGATCATTGCTGATCATTACTGAAGATCATTACTGATCATTACTGAAGATCATTACTGATCATTACTGAAGATCATTACTGATCTTTACTGAAGATCATTAGTGATCATTACTGAAGATCATTACTGATCATTACTGAAGATCATTACTGATCATTACTGAAGATCATTACTGATTCCTTGCCCACTTAGCGGACGGCTGCCCCTTGTTAGCTACTTCGCTCCAGAAGACCGTCTTCTGGTACCCAGCAGACTGAAACTCCACACGCTTATATTATCGACAGATCATTACTGAACTTTATCTGATTTCCTGAACATTACTGAAAAAACTTTCAAAAGTTCCTTCACAGTGATAAGGCTGAATCATTGTGCACAAGTATACAATCAACCATGAGATTAAATCTAACTGAGCCATTTTTGATTAAGTCTACTATATTCAACGCCTGACGATTGTTAAATTGTTAAACAACAGAAATTGTTAAACAACATTAAACTTATTTAAAAGAAGTTGGAAGTCTGCAACTTATTTTAGTAAAAGTATTGAATTCCCTGTCTTTTGCAGCCCTAAGTAGTAGTTTATAATACACCTAGATAGTATTACATTTTCTCAAATAGGGCTTAAATTACTTTTAGCACAGGGAAGAAAATATATGGAAGTCAGAAACTCACTGAATTAAATGAATTTAAAACGAGTAGAGTTAAAATATATAACAGAGATAGAGCATTACATTATTAACAAACTTTTATCATTTTGTTGACCGCCGTTAAATTAAGAGAACTGCTTCACGTAAAAGGACACGAATACATATATACATATATATATATATATATATGAATGTATCTGAGTTATTAATTTACCGTTGAAAGTGATGCTAATATTTGTATTGGTATTTTATCTATGAACAGTGCAGTAGCATTTTAAAATTTAAACATTATTTTTTTTAGATTATAATCTGAAACACTATAAGTTGGGAAATAATTTAAGACAAGTGATACCAATTTTTATCAACAAGTGATTTAAGACAAATAATTTAAGACAAGCATTTCGGTTTATATTCTAAAATATTGTAGTCTCGTACATTGTTACATATGTAGAATATTTTTAATATTTTACTTATACTGATACATACGATATATATTAGAATTGCACTATTAAACACACTTATGCACTTTCTAAATACACTTTCGAAATAGCAGTTTCTATTCTATTACCGCTTATGCCAAACATGTTACTTAAAATAAATAGAAAAAGAAACATTGGGGTATAAACTTGTTGATTGGCGAATTATTATATATTCAAGTGCAAGACAGTCGAATGGAGCTATCTATAAGTATCAGAGTGATCTCACTAAAAGCCATATATTCCCTTAACTTATATTAACCTTTTAACTTCAAGCGAGTATTATTCAGACTCAGGATTTGTAGAACAAATGTACTAGCAGTAAAGGATACTGTGAGACCAGTATGAATAAAATTACTTAAAATGTGTCTACGACCTTTGATTATTGATGACCAGATACTTTCAAATCTGTATTGTACTTTGTCACCATCAGGTACTTCGCCGATCATATTACCGGAATAGACTCGAAGTACTTATTCGCTGACCCGTAATATCGATATCACTTTGTAATCAAGGCGTGTACATCCGCACATCAACAAGTTATCATGCCGCACAAGTATATCTCTAGTCTATGCACAAGTCATTAAGTCATAATTGCAATGTCGAACTCGAACTGTTATTCCACAAGTCGCTATTAAGGCATCGTCTCCAAGTCTGTATAAGTGTACTCTTGGTGTCCTTCTTTGGTCACAGGCTGTGGCTCTCCATTCTCGGGGGTGTAACTCCCCCTTTGCTTTCATTTGCGGCATTGAGAGTGACGCAACAAGCTTTAACATTGGTTAAACTTTTATCCAATGTCGCTACTTAACATACTAGTAAGGGCCCGCTCAACCCCCTCTGGCTTGACGCCTCTCAATTTCTGGTTTGCTGTAAACCTCGGCGCCACTCAGACTGGAAGTAACTGGAATAAATATGCACATAAAACTGTATCACCAAAGTGTGAGATCTATTTCTGGTCTCACATACCTATAAGAAAATGAAGGATGTTTTGGATAGCACTATGCTGTCAAAAACCGTCATCAAATGTTTAAAATTACAATGCACAGAATTAATCACACAATTTTGCTAAATGTCATACCTCCACTCGAATATGTTTCTTAAAAATTCACTGTTTCTTTTATGCAGCATTTATGCTTCCAATCATAAGTATTGTTTAACCAGTCACTGGTATATTTCATTTAGCACAGTTTTTTTTTACAAAAAGGCAAAGGAATATATTTTAACGATTAAAATAAACCTAGTCCACAATCATGCGTTTGCATTTAATTCGGATCTCAACAATATAGTTAACTTTGACCTAAGAAACTCTGATGTTGGAAAAACCGTAAGCATACATATTTTATAAATGCTTTAACAGGTAAAAAATGTACGAAAATAAATGAGAACTTTTATAGGGTGTAAGAGGTAACATGAACATGAATAATTAATGGGTAACATGGAACAGATAAAAATAAATGTAACAGTTGTAAAAAAAATTACTCATCTTTTAAATTTGCTGAAATATTTTAATTTAAAGAAGTAACACTAAATATTGAAAGAATTAACACTACATATTACAAAAAATACAAATATTTAGAAACTTCATGTCCCTTCTACGTTAAATATAACTTAATGTATAAGGTTCGCCATCAAGAATCGCACTCTTACATTTTATGTGGTAACTTCAGATTACTCAACAAACATGTGTTAATAATTTCGCCATTCAATTACCTGCAAATATACACATGTTTACTTTCAAATATATTCACTACCGGTTTTAAAAATGCAATTTAATCTAATCGTCCATGGGTTAAACAATTTTTAAAATGGCTGTTTAATTCATCAGTTGATGATTTTCTGGACTATACACGATCCAGTAAATGCAGTAGCATCTCTGGCTTTTTTTGTGGTAAATAATATTAATGCACAGGAGAATACAGTTACTCTCAACTACGAAATTAAATCTGTGTTTATATTATTTAAATTATTTGAATAAAACCATTTGGTATGTCCAGTTTACGGATGCTTTGTAATGTATATTTTCGGACTTTGAGAATACCACAAAATTCTAATACTCTAATGAGATTCTGATTCTCTTACGAACGTAGTTAACCACCATTGCTACGAGCAAATCTTCGGGATACGCAAATAATCTTTTTCTATGAATGGCGTTTTCCGAAATCATTAGTAAAAGCCGTAAATAAGCTATAGCCAGCATCACATTTATATGCAATTTTAAAATGCCAATTTCCAAATCCTTTGCTGAAAAATGAAGTCCCATTAAAAAAAAATCTGATGTTGACAGCACATGATTTTCCTTATATAATGCAATGAATTTACTACTTTTACAGTTAAAGGAAATAGGTTATTCTAATAGTGGATACTTATATTCTTTCAAAGATATTGACATTTCGTCAATTAGTCGTCATTTTCATTGATTTAGCGTCATTTTTATCCATTTGGCGATATTTCCGTTAATTTGGCAGCATTTAAATAGTCGCCAAGCTGGCGACATTCCGCCAAACTTGGCGACATTCCGCCAAGCGTTAAGAAGGATGAAATAAGTTATTCTTATAGCGGAGTGCCGTTCAAATACAAAAGTATTACTCAAAGTATATTTTCTCGTAAATGGAACGAGCCAGATCTACGAGAATAATGTCACCAAATTTATCACATGATATTAGATATGAAAAGTGAACATGTTTCTCAGCAGATAATTTTTTTTTTAATTTGTAGGATTTTTTTATAAATGTATATGAAAAATGTGTCATATCTCGAGAACGGTTCATGCTACTGTTCTAAAGTTTATGTCAATCGTTTTCTGAGGAAAAATTACACAAGAAATGTCTATTTTCGTAACTTTATTAAAGGTTTTGATTTTTTGATGAATTTTTCAAAATTTCACACGAAAATTTAGGAGGGTTCTGAACATTCGATTGTGTTTAAAAACAATAAGCTTCCAATATTCACAGATTGTAATTTTTGTACCAAATTTCATTCGAGTCGCTCTATTTGTTCGTAAGATATCGTCTCCAAAGTCTTACTGACACACACACACACACACGCACACACGCACACACACACAAACATAATCTCAAAAATGTTCGTTTTGTGATCAGGGATGCTTGAAACGTGCTCTGAATTTTCGAACCCGTCACAATATTTCCCTTATACATTATATGTATATAAGGAAAGTAAAAAGCAGCGGAATTTATATATTCGAAAATGAACGTTTACCAGCTTGTATTTAGCCGTAGGTGAAGACACTGTGTTTGATTATATATCGATAATTTTTCGCTTCGCATTTTTCTTTATAAAAATGGATATAAATATATTTTCAGTAATGCAAGTAAATATAAAAGTATTTCGGTTCACTGATTAAAGATGATGAAATACGTGTCAAACGGGGCACAATTAATTAACAACATAATTATATTGCATTCAAGTCACCCAAGCGAGACTACTATAATCGTGTCTAATAAAATTCCGCAACCTAAACTCCATAACTCACCTCCTCTCAACTTTATTAATGTGGACGAAGGATGATAAATGTAAACACAAAATCCCAATAGATTTTGAAGAAGAAATATTGAATGCATCAGAGACTCGTAAAATAATCAAGGTAAATAAAGGAACCCGCGTTATTTGCTTACCGTTGAGAGTAATATGTTTTTACGGGATATTTTCCCTAGGGGCAGTAGATATGGACGATATATATATATGTATATAACTCTAAAATATTGATACATATAAATGAATATAGATCACATACCATTACATCTTATTCCAATGTTATAATCTGATATACCCATAACCTGAAACCCATAATATTTCGACGTTTAATAGTATACCACATTATTTATATCCATATTAAATATTTTTTACTATTCTATAATTTTCTATTCTACTTTTTCTTTTTTATACAATCTCTATAGAATATTCTATATTTTATTATTTCTTATACCTATTTTATATGTAACTTCAATTTTTATATGGTAATAAATATGTTGGAACCACGTATCATATATCGATTTTAATATAACATTTACTGGTATCTATATTGTGAGACCACAGAAATTGATCTCACACTTTGGTGAGACAGCTTTATGCCTTTTTTATTTATTATGGTCAAAACGGCAAACGATGCTGCCAGTCTAAATGGCGCCGAGTTTTACAACTCGTGAACCTAAAGGTCAGAAAACCATACATTTAGGGGCGCCAAGACAAGGGGCCCGAGCTGGCCCTTACTAGGATGTGGAATGGTTCTATTGGTTAAATGAGTAACCAATAGAAAAAGGGGCTTGTTGCGTCACGCTCAATGCTACAAATGAGAACAAAGGGGGGATTGACACCCCGACAAATGGAGAGAACCACATTCTGTGACCTAAGGAGGACACTGATCAATGACTTGAGCAGGCTTGACAGACGCAGTGAAGACATAATAACGACGCAACAACGATGACTTGTTCTGATACTTGCCCGACTTTATGACATAACGACGACTAGAAATGTAGAGTGCTCCGTAGATATTCAAAACTAATGGATGGAGCTATTGATTTGTGCAGAGTTACAGCAGTACAATACGTTCAACGAATTTACGTGTCGGAGCATTACACCAAGAGTTAATGTCGGTAAATGGACGACATTAGTACGGATGCTGACAAAGTACAATAGAGATTAGAAGTTATGTGCCCATTGAAAATGATATGTGGGCCTAACCACTATTTAGGCGTTTCCGTACTGGTTGCATATGTCCCCTCCGCTGAAATTATATAATTAAATAATGTAATTGAATTTAATAAGTATTTTAAGTTGTTAATAAATGTTAATGTTAAAGTTTAAATGGTGTGATCCATTTAGCATTTTAATAATTAATAATTTATTTTCAGGACTCACACGAAAGGTAAAATAATTGGAGGGTTATGTGAACACTTTGTAGTAGATAATAATGTTAATTATAACTTTAACTATTTTAAAATGGTTGCCACAGATATCGATTAGAGTAAATTTAAGAAGTTTGAGCTCTCGGTGCAGTCGGAGTTAAATTTGTGCCTATCCGAGCTCTCTATAATGGACAACTGCTAAAATGTCTTTCAAAGAAAAGTAGGTACTTTTCACTAAGTTGGACATCTTGATCATGAATATGATTTTTAAAATCCATAATTAGTTCTAGTTATAAAATACGATATGTTGGTGTTCAATGTGAAATAGATAATATGCACTGCTTGGCACTTTTCTGCAGCTTAACTCCTCTAGCGCTACTAGAGTTTAGAGAGAAACTAGGGGAGACTAAAGCCCACATCACAGTAAAAAAACTTTTGGGACAACCATCTAGTTCAGACAACTTTTTCTCCAACTTTCCGGCAAAAAGATTGGATATAGTGTTGTCGAACTAGTTGAAGAAGTTGTGCTAATTAAAAATCTGTGCGTAGAAGGCATTGTATGATTTGTATATCCTGAGATCCCCTTTCTGGTGAGAAATATACAGTTGCGTATTTTGTAACATGGCAGTTAGGGTTACGACGGCCCCACTTCGTCTGTTTTCCATGAATACTATATATCGATCTTGCATTGAAATTTTGATTCGAGCGATTTTTTGCCCTCCTTATGGGTTCCGGAGAATTTTATAACATATGTTTAACCATTTTTCTTTGTTACCAGAAATCCCAATTGAAGTGTTTTATGCAGTAATCTATCTACATACGGACTTTTCAGTTTAGTAAATAATACAAAATTGATCTCAGATTTCTTGTTTTTTTTGTTAAATAAATGCAATTATTAACGACTTCTACTGCAATACTTCACCTGGTATGTTTAAATAAATTAAAGGTCAGATGTTTTAATTGTTGTATACGTCAATCCAAAGACACGTTTTCTATAGCAATTTAAATTCATGTACAGGCGACTTCCTGTGACATCCCAAAGTCACAGTGTGACGTAAATCTTACGTCACTGTGAAAACAATGCTGTTAGGTTAATGGTTTTATTAAGGTCTACTTTCCCTGATAAAGAGTACCAAAAGAATTAAAATTGCCAATGATTGCAGACTAGCGCTAGACCCTTGTGAGAGACGCTCCAAAAACTCAATTCAAGCCACATGTTTTTTGTATGAGGAATAATATATGCATATGAAAAATTGTAAACTTGTTTTATATATATTTCAAAAACTTATTATGGTGGTCTAACGGTCATTTTTATATTTAGCAGACCAGACAACATAAAGGTAACTCAACATAAGGTTAAATCTCAAAGGCACACGAAACGTAAAAATTTTGCGTTCCATTGCAATAAGTCTCTTGATAGATTTTGGATCGTTACAGATTTTTAAATTTGGAGATACTTTGATATACTGATAATGTTTTTGCCAATATAATCTTTATATTTTGAGAATTAATTTGGAATATCTATTCTTGTAGAATTTCTTGAAAATCATTATTCAAATGAATCCCATTCGATTTACAATAAATGAAACTGAAACTGCTTGTTCTAACAAAAAATTTACAAAACCTCTTTGAAGAAAGCTGTCATATATCAGTTAGGTGACTTTATAACACAATTGTTTAGAGCATTATAAGCCCCCTTCCTTGGGCAGAAAAAACAATATGTGCCCTTAACAACTACTAAGAACAAACGGCGACAATGCAAGCGAAGAGCAATTCAGACAAAGCTAGAACACCCAAAGTAAAAATTTTCCAGCGGGAAGTATCAGCCATTGAATCAGTAGTACCAAATCAGTCATTGAATCAAAGAACTTAATTGCCTTGTAGACAGTATACAGTTTTACTAGATCAAGAATTGAAGACTATCTTTGAACTTAAAATTCTTTAGCAAGCCGGGATTGGATTACTTTACTTCGGCGCTTACGTTTTTTTTGGTCAAACTGGAATGTACTTGAAAGTTATAGTTTGAAGTTAAATTTAAAATTGAAGTTAAGTCTGAAATTATATTTAAGTTATTATATTTAACTTATTATATTTAAATTATTAAGTCCGAAATTGTATTTAAAATTGGATTCTGATCTGCAAGAGCGTATAGGCATATGGTTGAAAGTAAATGGTAATAAAATTAACATAACCAAATATTATTATTTTATGTCAAAATGCAGTCACAGTAATATCCAACCATAATCTGGATTTAAATTCAAATACTATTAATACAAAGCTAAAAAGTGGTATAAAAATGTGAAAAATATCTCAGTCAATAAATTCGCCTTGCCACTCACGAGGCGACATTTCGCTTCGATCGTTTACGTTTGCAACACAACATATATCCTGTTAAACAGTTTTTTTACTCGAAAAATTTTGTATTTCTTAAAACAACGTACTTTTTATAATTTTCCTCTCTATTACAGAAATCTCAATTTTTTTTAAAATATACCCTTGTAAAGAACTCCCTTGTAACAATATCGAATCGAATCATGGATCTTTATACTGCCGACGCTCTGTCGTTGAGTTACTGAGATGAAATTGATTGCAAGCTCTTACCGCCGAATTGGACGCTGCATTCTCCTAACGCTAATATCAAATTGACGTTCAACGTGATAATTTGACTGATAATCTCCTGCTATTTTTATCTCAAGTTACTTCTGAGACTGCAACTTTTATGCAGGTTAGTTCCCTGCGTTGTCGTTGTCCTCCCGATTCGAAAGGCGCCCAATTTACCAGTCCACTGAATCTATACTGAACGCACCAGTATCACTTTCAGACCCCAATTACACTGAACTGCCCAATAGGGTTGCTTTCGTTTGAGAGTCGTAAAAAAATTTGAATAACCTTAACCGGGAATCGAACAATCGAACCACGGACTTCCATACTGGCTAACCAATGTTCCACCGTTTCAGCCACTGTGACAGGATTACAAATCCTTATCGTCGAAGTAGACTTCTAAACCCTATTCCAAATTACTATACAAAATATGATAATTTAATATACACCGATAACCTAAATTTATGGAGGTCCTGTTTAATGGACTATGAACATAACTCTTGTTTAGTTAATTATAAAGATATATCCCGTTTAATACAAATATCCCCTTTAGTGGAATATTTCAAAGCTTGCTATATTAGAAACAACTGAGGATGAAATACATGCCAAAGTGAGAACGAAATTAATTAGCAACATAAATCTGTGGCTTTCGTGTACCCAGGCGAAATTAAGATAACCGTTTCCAATAAAGTGCACCGACATAACTTACCGCTAAACTTTATTAATGCGGCCGGCGGATGTTAAATGTAAACACAAAATCCGAGTAGATTTTGACTAGGACATATTTAATACGCCAATGGATCATAATGTAATCTCGACAAATAAAAGAATCCAAGTCCGTTGCTTGCACTTGAGTGTAATGCCAATATTTTTATAAGTATTATCTCTATGGGCCATTTATTACCACTTTGTAACTTACATGTACAGTTTAGATTATCAGATAAACTAAAACACGAGACGATGTTTGCTATGAAGTTAATGCAGAAAAATATGTATTTATCAGTATAAATATGTATTTGTCTGGAAGACGTTTTTTTCATTTATTATTATAAATATTTTCGCGTTTGCAATATAAACAGAAATTTATAAGTATTTCAAAATTCTCTTGGGGTATTAGAATTTTTCTTCATCAGAAGTGTATGTTAACGATAATTATATAATAAATGTATATATCCATCTGTTTATTGGCATCGGAATGAAGTCAGCACACGTGCTGCTTTAGAAATATATATATACATATATATATATAGGTATAATATATATATAGGTCCCATAGGGTTCAATGTACTTCATTTTTTCAACCCGGGTTCAATCCAAAACTAATTGTGTGATAGTATTAATTTATATTCCCATAGACTCCACAGGCCGACTAAATAAACATACTAAAATTTCATTTGATAAAGTCATTTTTACGGCAGGTATCGTGCTAACGGATAGACAGACAAACAGAATGAACAAAGTCATAAACACTTTTCCTTGTTGTAAAGTGTTAAACAGCGATCTAGCTGGTAGATGTAGGATAAATAATAAATGAAGTATAATAGCCTAAATAAACTTGCAGTGGGCGTTAATAATAATAATTATAATATTCAGTCTTTTACAATTAGTGTATTAGTGACTTGTATAGTAAGCTGCACTGTTTGAACCTTCGAAGTGCAATCCTCGACGTGAAAGTAAACGATCTATAAATAGGGGTAGATTTTACAACGGTGTGGAAAATTTCATGGAAACTCTGAAAGATATGTGGAAGATTCCAGATGAAAATGATATAATAAACACGAAATTTATACCACATGCTTTAGATTTTTTTCAAAATATATTCATATTGCAGTTTCGACCTTGGGTGCTGCTACAGCTTACCCTCTTATTGGCTGTTGTTTTATTGTGTACTTATCAAAAATTACATAAGCATATACTAACTTTCGTCTTCATCTATAAAACCGCTAGTTTGATTTTGTTCATCTTGAGGCTGTTTGATATACCTCAGTACATTACTTGTCAATTTTATAAGCGTAATTATTTAAAAATACAAAATTTAGGTTAATGTCCAATAGGCGTTTTGTAATGAATTCAAATGTGCAAGCCCGTTTACCATTTTGTCTTTTACTTTCGGCATTTCATATTTCTGTACTTCTGTCATTTATTACTTTGTTGAATTATTTGTCATCACAAAACCTTCCATTTGTTCGAAAACATACATTTTACAACTGCCATCAGAGATCACTAAGTTTTATTATTAAGCCATAGTAGAAACTCATAAGATATTTTGCGACAGATAAAAGTAATCATATTATATCAACCGACTTTTGTAATTGATTAAAATCCTTAACGCCAGTCAGATATTCATAATTTAATTTTCAGCTCCATTTTAAGACTTTAATTTAACCAGTCATATGCTGCCAAAACTCTGTGTAATTAGTTAGAAATTAAGACTAATTATAACTAATTGCTGTATTATCCAAAATATTTAAGAAACTTCATTTGATGTAAGCTAATAACCCTTCAAAGGTAATTTCATCAATTATGTTCAAGAATCAAATTAATGTTAGAATATTTGCATCAGATTGTATTTATGAGGTTATTGAATGTAAAGAGTACGTGTAGTTTAGTTTTGGAATTGCGAGTGTTTGCTATTTCTGACCATATATTAGGAAGATTATGTAATTGCTAATAATATATTTGTGACATTTTGTTTAATATATTTTAGCTTTATATATTTTAATAATACTTAGAGTAACGCAGGTGGATATTAAAATATGTTTCACTTTCCTTACGAAAGGAAATTATTGCCCTTGTGGTAAAAGGTTACTTTTCAGACATATAGAAAATATGAATATTCTATGGCAATACGGCTCAACCTGTCGATTATGATTTGTCAGTGGATCGCTAAGGCTTGTCAAGTCGACCTTTGGATTACTTCGAGGAAAATGAGATTTGGCTTGTTCTTGACTTTCAAAGCTTCAACCTCCGGTATGTGTCCATGTTTGTAAACATGGCATTATTTGAGAGGAATTTATTTGGACTTTAGAATGAAATAATTATTTTTCTCCTGTATAAAAATATATGATTTGAGGACACCAAGGATGAGGAGAGTATGGAGTTAAAAAAAATATATTTCATTAAAAAGTGGTAGATATTTAAGGTAGAATTTTAAATTTTTTCAAAATTCTATGCCCACTATCCAAGTAGCATTGCCCCCTTTTTCTCTCTTCACATTATAAGATATTAGTGTCGTATTTTGAACATACATTTGGTGAAGATACAGTATCGAATCAGATTATTGTCACCTCCTCTTACTTTTGACGCCAACAGCGCGTAGTCAGTGAAAGATACAACGTGTTATGAGGTGGATTGGTGGGTATACTCTTATAAGGTGTGGCGTAGGCTTTCTGAGAACATATCACTCGTTGTTGTCATGGCTAAAAGGAGCGATTTATCAAATTTGGAAAAACAGATGATTATTGGGTTTCAGGTCAAGGGTGGTAGTATTTTCAAAACAGCACAGATTGTGAACTGTTCGTGAATTGCTGTGACTTCAATGGATTAATAGCACCATTTCGAAAAAACGACGTGGCATTTGTTATATTTGAAAACTTCATCGAAAGCAAATAAACTGTATTAAAATAACGTCATCGAAATATATATCGCCTGGCTCTCTATATAAACGCAGTAAATGTTTCATTCATAAACTTCTTTCCATTCCTGTGATAATTTTTAAAAGTACCACAATACAGCAATAATTTATGTTACTTAAAAGTTAAAACTACGAATGTAAAATTATTTTCTAACTCCATGCTTAAAACTTTATCGAAAACCGTAATACTATAGAATCGTCTGCGTCTCTATGTACAATTAATGAATGTTTTATTCATAACAGCTACATTGCAAACTCCAGAACTAAATAAGTTTGCGTTAAAGAAATTCAGCAATTCTTATACAACTCATCTTGCAGCTTGATGTGTTTACATTCTCCATACGCAAAAATTATACTTCGTTGTAGAAATAATCAAAGTTAGATGATCATTTAAACGCCAAAATATTGTAATTGCGATGGCGCAGTATATAGATGCACAGAAAAAGAAATAAAGCGGTTTTAGGACGGATGCAATACTATAAATAAATTGAAAAGAACTTCAAAAACCACGATTTTGACAAAATATGGGTGCCATATTTTATTTTGAAATCGGTCAGGCGATCTCTTCATATAATATGGATGCAATTATTATTTTAATTTTTATTTAAAAAACTACCGAACATAACTTGCAGAATTTTTTTTATATATTTTATAGGATAATTTAAATATTTATTAACATTTTCGAAGCAATTCGTAAATTTTAAATTTGCTTAAAAAATGTTTCAAAAATCAGGTCCCATATGGTTCAATGTATTTCATTTCTTCAACCCGGGTTCAATCCGAAATTAATTCTGTGATATTTTCATTTACATTTCCATATGTTCCATAGACCGTCTCAACAACATACTAAAATTTCATTTGATAAAGTCATTTTTGCGGCAGTTTTCGTACGCACGGACAGACATACAGACATACAGAATGAACAATGTCACAAACATTTTTCAACTGTGTTGTAAAGTGTTAATTAAAAATAACTTTAAAAATAATGATTTTGACACAAGATGGATGTCATTGATCACTTAAATTCAGATATATTGTAATTGCGCCGTATATATTGTATTGTTTCAGAATATAGATGCACAGAAATTAAGCAAAAATTAAGCTGTTTTAATACGGATACAACACTAAATATAAATTGCATGAAAGATCAATCATGCATAAAAAATTTATTTTGAAACATTTTCCAACTGAAATGCAACTTTATTTAAACATCACTAAAATGCGATACATTCAGCGGTGATATTTTTATAATTATCACAATACTACAATAATTAATTTTAATTAAAAACATGAAACCATGGAGGTAAAATTACTTTTAAACTCCATGCTTAAAACTTCATCAAAAAAGCAATAATATAGAATCGTCTGCTTATCTATTTAAATCAATGTATGGATGTGTCATGGATATCAGCTATATTGCAGACTCCAGAGATAAATAATTTTTCGTTAAAGAAATTCCGCAAATCCTATACAACTGATCTTACAGCTTGATGTGTTTACATTTCTGACCCGTGAAAATTAGGCTTCTTTGTCGAAATGATGAAAGTTTGATGATCATTTAAACTCCAAAATATAGCAATTGCGTTGGCGCTCTTTCAGAATATAGATGCACAGAAAGAAATAAAAATAAAGCGGTTTTAAGACGGATGCAAAACTAAATAAAAATTAAAAAAACTTTAAAAATCACAATTTTGACAGAAGATGGATGCCGTATTTTATTTTGATGTGGGTCACGTGATCATTTCATATCATATGGGTGCAATTATTATTTTAATTTTTATTTAAAACAAAACCGAACAAATTTTGCTGAGATTGTTTTATATATATTATAAGATAGTTTGAATATTTCCTCAAATTTTCGAAACATTTTGTGAATTTTAAATTCGCTTAAAAGTATTTGAAAAAATTAGGTCCCATAGGGTGCAATGTATTTTATTTTTCAACCCGGGTTCAATCCAAAACTAATTGGGTGATATTATTAATTTGCATTCCCATATGTCTCACCGTCTCAACAACGTACTAAAATTTCATTTTGATTAAGTCATTTCTACGACAGTCATCGTCCGAGCGGACAGATAGACAAACAGATAGAATGAACAAAGTCACACTTTTCAACTATAGTGTAAAGTTTTATAAAGTTGCCACAGCTGCTGTTTGACAAGTTTCTCTGTGTCGTACCGAAAAAATCTATAGCATAAAAAATTATAAAAATCGGTACACTTGTAGAGAAAGATTTTGAAAATGTTTTGGAAATGTTTTGGAAACGATTTAGACACGTTTTGGAAAGGTTCTTGGAAATGTTCTTGAAAAGGTTTTGGAAACGTTTTGGAAACAATTTGGAAACGTTTTGGAAACGTTTTGGAAACAATTTCGAAAGGTTTTGGAAACGTTTTGGAAACAATTTGGAAAGGTTTTGGAAAGGTTTTGGAAAGGCTTTGGAAATGTTTTGAAAACGGTTTAGAAACGTTTTGGAAAGGTTTTGGAAACGATTTGGAAACGTTTTGGAAACGTTTTGGAAGTGGTTTGGAAATGTTTTGGAAAGGTTTTGGAAACGTTTGTAAAAGTTTTGGAAATGTTTTGGGAACGGTTTGAAAACGATTTGTAAACGTTTTGGAATGGTTTTGGAAAGGTTTTGGAAAAGTTTTGGAAAGGTTTTAGAATGGTTTTGGAAAAGTTTTGGAAACGATTTGGAAACATTTTGGAAAGATTTGGAAAACGGTTTGGAAAGGTTTTGGAAAAGTTTTGAAAATGTTTTAGAAACGTTTTGGAGAGGTTTTGGAAATGTTTTGGAAACGTTCTGGAAATGTTTTGGAAACGT
Organism: Amaurobius ferox; assembly: GCA_951213105.1. Taxonomy (NCBI): domain Eukaryota; kingdom Metazoa; phylum Arthropoda; class Arachnida; order Araneae; family Amaurobiidae; genus Amaurobius; species Amaurobius ferox. Next base: position 126,716,568 of record OX578139.1, read on the forward strand.
TCTGGAAATGTTTTTGAAAGGTTTGGGAAATGTTTTGGAAAAGTTTTAAAATGTTTTGGAAATGTTTTGTAAAAGTTTTGGAAAAAACTGTTTTTTTTTTCGATATATATTACAGTTTGGGAAATATTTGATGCCAAACACATAATATTTGAACTTCGAGTTCGTGTCCTCGATAGATGAACAATAACAAGATCGGGAATTTTTATAAGCAAGTGAGTTTTTGCAGAATGGAGCCCTTTTCAACACTTTACCACATAGCTGAAAAGTGTTTGTGACTTTGTTCATTCTGTCTGTCTGTCTGTCTCTCTGTCTGTCCATTTGCACGATAACTGCCGTTAAAATGACGTTATCAAAATGAAATTTTAGTATGTTATTCAGACGGTCTGGGGGACCTATGGGAATATAAATGAATGATATCTCCCAATTAATTTTGGATTGAATCCGGGTTGAAAAAATGAAATGCATTGAACCCTATGGGACCTAATTTTTCAAACATTTTTAAGCGAATTTAAAATTCCAAATTGCTTCGAAAGTTTTATGAAATATTTAATTTATCCCATAAAATATATAAAAAAATTGAGCAAAATATATTCGGTAGTTTTTAAATAAAAACTAAAATAATAATTATACCCATATCATATGAAGATATCACGTGACTCACTTTAGAATAAAATATATCATCCATATTGAGTCAAAATTGTGATATTTACAGTTCTTTTTAATTTTAGTGTTATATCCATCCTAAAAACGCTTTATTTTTGCTTAATTTCTGTACATCTATATTCTGAAACTGCCCCGTTATAATATATTTAAGTTTAAATGATCCATGCCATCCATCTTGTGTCAAAATCGTGATTTTTAAAGTTCTTTTTAATTTATATTCTGTGTTGTATCTGTCCGAAAACCGCTTTATGTTTGATTTTTTACTGTGCATCTATATACTGCGCCAACGCAATTACACTCTCCTTTAGTTTAAATGGTTATCAAACTTTGATTATTTCTACAACGAAGCCATATTTTCAAGTATGGAGAATGCAAACAGATCAAGATGTAAGATGAGTTGTATAAGAATTGTTAAATTTCTTGAACGTAAAATTATTTAGCTCTGGAGTCTGCAATATGGCTGATATGAATGAAACATTAATTGATTTTACATACAGAAGCAGACGATTTTATTGCCTTTTTCGATGAAGATTTAAGCGTGGAGTTACACACAGTACTTTTACTTCCATGATTTTAAGTTTTTAAGTAAAATACAATATTGTAGTCTTGTGATAATTTCAAAAATATCACCGCTGAATGAAAGGAATAGAAAAAAAATGTGCATAAAATCACTGCTTTTCTACAGAGAGTAAGGCGATTTTTATTTCGATGACTTTATTTGGCTAAAGCTCATTTATCTTTGACGAAATTTTCAAATATAATAAATTGCAGTTTTGTGATAATTTTAAATATATTTCCTCTGAATGTATCCTATTTCAAAGGTTTAACTACAATTACATTGCAGTTGGAAAGTATTTCATATTCAATGCTTTATACATGATTGTTCTTTCTTGTTTTAATTTCGATGTAGTTTACGAGATGTTTTACATTTTATGCACTTCTGCAGTGACGTGTACGACTTTCAATAAAATGTACAATCCTTATGGAAGTTATTTCTAATTAAAATCATCTTAATTGTGTTACATCTTTCTCGAATGACATTTTCTGATTAAAGCAATACAGAACAGTGCTACCTATAACCAATCTCCCATCCCTCTCCATAAAACTGTTTAAATAAATACAGGCGCAGTTACACAATCAATGATCTCTATTTGTTGCCAATTTATGATAAGAAATAACAACAGGGTATTATTCTTGTCGCAAATTCTTTCATTTCCTTTGGGGCTTATCTTGTGATACTTGGTGTATCCTATGGAGTTTCCTGGTCGGAAATGCGTTTCAGGATTATTTCAAGATGAAAGGAAATTCAAACGAAATCCAATAATAAGAAAGGCATAAAAATGCATTTTAAAATGAATGTGTGAACTGTAGGGTACATGCATTTTTTTTCATTTAGATTAGAGTCTTGAAACGAAATGATTACAAAATAAAGCGAAATGATTTGTTAAATACTAAATATAAAAACATTAACTATGGGGAATAGGGTGCGACTTTAAAATAAAATTTATATTTAACGAGACATCTGCTATTTTTATTCATTTTCATTAAATAATAAGTCATATGAAAATTGAAAACAATTGATAAATATTTAGTAATTGCTCAATTGAACATATCGATGCCTTACTACAGCACTGTCATTTTAAAAACTTACACAAATGACATTTCATTTAAGAAGTTAAAAGTTCAATAATTGACCACATTTTTATTGCATTAATTGCCAGTTAATTTATATTATCACTTGTTTTGATTTGGGCACTGCTACTTTTCATTTTGTAGTTGCCATTTTTTAATAAGAAATTCACGAGATATTATATAGTACGGGCTTTAATACTTCGTCGGGAGCGCTACGGAATGTAAAGCTACGTCCCTTATATCCATTCCATTTCGTCTTTTTGAATTCCATGCTGTTGGTTCTCTAGCATTAACGAAGGGGACCCAACGCATCCTTGAAACATCTGTATGCTGCATTATTATATTACTTGTGCTTAAATATGCTGCTCTAGTTTTCCTCATTCCTTGCTCGAAGATGTATTTACTTATTGATCTCTTAGATAAATGATCGTTTTTGATCATATAACCTCATTTATTTCCATTAAAATATAATAATTTATATATTTGTTATATCAAGTTCTAATTCCTTATACGTGAACCTTCCCATACCATTTTTTTTCTGCTTCTTTGGAAAAATATTGATTACAAATATAAGTATTACAAATAGTATAAATCATACTTTAATATTTCTGTGTCTTTTTTCCCGAGTTGAAATTACATCAAATTCAGTTAAATTTAATTATAACTTATTATAGAGGTATTATATACCTTTAACAAAGGAGCTTGTTTACAAACAATTTATGCAAGTTCCTAATAAGGTTTTAACTTAATCAATTCTCGAATCGATGTTTTGAAATATTCAACCTATTTTTTATTTTTTTTTTTGGTTATCCACTTTATGACCTTTTTTAATTGATGGTATTAAATATTGCCATGCAGGCCATCATTGTGTGTCTCTTTCTCAATTATATGTGATTCAGCTATTTTCAATTTCATTAACCCCAGTGGATCCAGGTCCCCCTTTGGTCTTAATTTGTGCTTGGGAGTTACTCTTCCCCCGGATTGGCATTAAGTGGCAATGAGAGCGACCCAATCTGGGTTGTGGAATTTATTATCATTATCATGCTTCAGCTTCTAATTATTCATTTCCTTCTTAAATGATATATTACGTACTATATCTAAGTCTTTAGTGTTGCTTAGATCTGGATATTGTTTTTAGTTATTTTTATGAAGCCGTAAATGCAATAAAAATTGAGAATTCAACTTTCGGAAAAATAATATGACAGTCGAAACGAACAAAGCAATCGGGTATCTGTATCCCAGAGATATACCAAAACGCAAACCCACTGTAATACCCACTCTATTGTAGGAAAAATATCATTTGAGAAAAATCATTTTAGGAAAAAAATCACTCCTGTGCAGCACGGGACCATATTAACATATACTATAAAGACCAAGAACATCCTCCTTACTGGTCAGAAGAATTCCAAAAATTAAAAGCGCATGTATTTGTCGGAAATACACGCGCACCCGGAGTGTTAAGCACATTCTCAGAAGAATTCATGAGGCTATAGATTATGTGTGTGTTTATAATAATAGTAACCTTATTAAAAACAATGCAAAAATTTCGTCTAAAGCAAAGACAAAACCGACCATGTAATGCTCTTTCCGATTCCAATTTTTCCAATTTTTGGTACTGTATAACCTTTCTATCGTTTCTGATTAATATCTTCATATTGTATATTTGTTTGTTTTGCAATACATCTAAATATGCGTGAAAGCCTAGATGAATGTATGAAACATGCCTATTGTGCAAGTGTGAGATGCTATTGTGCAAGAGCTATGAGTTACAATGCATCTTTGTAGTTGTGATACAGTGCAAATATAAGCCATTACAATCAAAAGGCATTACGAATGGAAAGCATATATTTTTCTACAGTTGCATAAAGCAACTGGCTGGAATAAAGCTACAGACATCAGACGCCAGTTTTTATGATGGGGAGGACAGTAATTGATTGCCCAAGATATTAAATTATGACCTCGTAACACGTACGCTTCATGATGCAAACAAGGCTCCAGGACAAGATGATATGTCCAATAGAGCTTTATATAAGCTCCACCCACAGGACTGTAACCGATGGCGGGACAAATCGCCAAAGCTAATAAGCAAAAGAGTAAAACACACAGAACAACAGTATACAGAGAACCTTATAGACTGTATTTGTAAATTTTTATATTAAATATATTTATTATATTTTATACTGATAAATGTTTTTACATTCGAAAAAGAATGTGAATAATAATTTTAATACAATTTATTTTGTTTATTTATAAAAAGACATGTTAATTAGATTCAAAATATCTCTAAAAATGAAGTTTTTCTTTTAAATTTACACTATAATAAAGAATTAGTGCTTATAGAGTATAAATATTAACGAAAGTAAAATATATTTTTGCTATTTTTGCAAAAAAAAAATAGTGCAAAACGTTTTTAATACTTTATATACTGAACCCCATACAGAGAACCCCATACTCACTTACATTTTGGCATTACATGACGTAGATTGAAATTACGGGACTACGAAGTGTGGTTGATGTTGCAGAGAGAACTGTCTCGACAAATTTTAAAATAAACCTAATGATCGAATTTGAAAAATATGCTGCTATTATTGTGTAAAAGCCGTATCGTTAATCTGTGAGAGCAAGCATATACTCCTAAAAATGTTGTGTGAAGAGTGTCAATAGAAAGTGAAATCAAATTGGCTATATATTTACTAAGAAATAATTTCTTATTTTATACACAAACCATACATATCTTGCAATTACTCTGATATTTAGAAGTCTCCAGAGAAGTTGTATTTTAGGTCCATTTATAGCTCACGTAAGTTTAATAAAAATATATCTGCAACGTTGAGTTGAGATTATTTTTGCAAGATAATGCTTACAAGCGTGATGTTTTATTCCTCCTTTAGAAAGGTTGTAACTCCATTTTTTGTAACTATATATTTATGATATACTTCGTATGTAAGGAAATGAACTGTGATCATTCTTTTAGTCGAATTTCAATATTGAATTAAAATTCTGCAATGAGGGGGGGGGGGGGGGTCAGCCGCATTTGAAGTTATAGAGTGTCGAAATTCCCACAACTGCCGACACTAGTACAGCTCGACGAGCAACAATATCATTGCTTTGTTATATAGAACTAGGAGAGCATTACCATCCAAGTGTATATTTGGTGGTGCTCGTCCTATTGGTACGAAGCATAGATCACGTGGTCGTGCTGAAGACGCGTTCGAACTTTTAAAGAATCGATTGGGATGGATGCTGGAAGCGGCTAGTCTACATATAAAAATGTTAAGCATATTTTTAAAAATACGAACATTTATTTATTGTGTGTTAACGAGATCTAATTCCACATTTATTACAGAACTATTAGCATTGATGTAAACATTTTTCACTTGCAGGATACTTTAGCCATCTACCGTTTCTGTCTAGCGTTAAATGTACTTTACGATCTACTAAAATGACTTACTGGGTTTTTCCCGTTTCCTAAATAATCGTCCGCTACTTAAATAATACAGACACATATAGCACCACTCAATTTCCAAATCGCATGTTTCGAACAAGAATCATTCCCGCACTCCGTTATTTTCATGCACAACGATTCCAGTTATACAACCTCATATTTTAAAAGTTAGACTTTTGAATTGCTTAAAATAAGCATAAATAAATAAAACACTTGAAGTTGCAATAAATTATAAAACGCTCCTTTGTCACAATGTCCTTTACCACAAGTAAAATAAGAAAAATAATAATTGCTCTCTTAGCTAGTTACCATACAATGAAATTTAAATTTTGCACAATACTCATAATACCATAATAAAAAAAAATAGAACACACAATATATTTTAAATACGCAAAGTTAGAAAACCGGCATATAAAATCCACTTTTTTAGATAAAGAGCTTATTTTACTTCTCGAAAAACATCTGCAGTTTTATCTATTATTATCTGTCTTGATTAAAACTAATTTCGAAGTCGAAATTTTGATGGATTTTCGGATTTAAATGTTCATCAATTTGAAACTTAATCGAATTTTTTTTAAAAACTTGGCAATTTGTATTTTACAAGGACTTCTGTATCAAATTTCGCAATATTCCGAAGCTTCAATTTCCCGCTACTGACGGCACGGATAGAATGACAGAAATACACACAGATAGGTGTATTCTTTTACTATATGCTTTAAAAGTGCTTATCTACATGGTTCCTTTGTAAATGTCTTTCGTCTCATGAATAATTTTACTTGCAGCTCATTTACAAAGCAAGTCTTGAGAGCATTACCTTCATACTTAAACCCATTATAAACACATATCTATCCTACAAGTACCTTAATTTCTAATGCGGATACTCCAGATTGTATTCAGTCATATACATAGCATACGTATCATGCATTTTGAATTTCTCATATAGGAAGAAACAGAAGACGTAGCGACACTCTTGCAGCTGCTAAATATTAAAGTCAGCATTCTCAATATAATCCCTTTGAAAGCTGTGCTATTAAACTGTTTCAATGTGATGCGATTTCTGATGCAAGCTAAGAATTTTAAAAGTAGTTTTAAATATTTCTGTTCAAAAATTATACACTTTAATATATTTCCTTGCAATTTCTTAATGGAAAAGTAAAAGTTCGAAAAAGTCAGCTGCCATCGCTTAAATACCCCTAAATTATGCGTACCTAAAATACGCCCTAAATCATCGAATGAACAAGCCGACGCTCGCTGCGGCGGCGCAAACAAGTCTGCGATGTTTACACTTATATGTACAGCGCTGTGCATAAAGCTTTAGCCCACTGAGCAGGTTTAATATACCCTTTTTAAATGCCCTGGGCACATACAAAGGTTTTCTAAACCTTACTAAAGATCAGCACTATGTTCTCAATAATAAAGGAGAATGTTTGTTATCGGTAAATAAAAAAAAGGAAAATTTATGAATAAAATTGTACTTTCGAAGATTTTAATTCGATTAAATACATTTTCTTATGAAATACTTATAATGATAAAATAGTTGCATACATGAGAAAATCCAAATGATAGCTCCAAAATTCAGAAACTTAAAAGTTTGAATTTTAACTCCCATTCCATGTCATTTCGACTGTCCAGAGAATTCGCGGTTCACCACTGGCATCTCCAAATTTTGATAGAATTGTCTTCTTAAAAACATTTTAATTGTGAATGCGAAATATGACAGGAATATTTCAATTACGTTACACATTATCATCGGTGCGCGACAGCCCAGTGGTTAGAGAGCGAGAATCGCACTCGGTCTGCCAGGTTTCAATTCCCGCCTCTGCCCAAACTGCCGCCGTGTGTTCACGCGGAGTGCGATCACGTTAGACATGTGGGTCCGTAAGTCCTTCCGAGAGGTTGGTGGTAAGGGAAGGAGGGTGCGGTCCCTGTAGATGCCTCCCCAACTACGTTCCGAGCTAAATTGGGTGGTACTTTCCGGCCGTCCAAACTGATACCTTATACCTTTCTGGTAGGTCGGACGGTCTGGAAAAGAAAAAGAAACATTAGCATTGTTAACAAAACTATTATTCAGATCTCTCGCTATTTAATTCAGATACACTTAGATATCTTCAATTGGTAGTAAACGATGTTCTCCACCATCGTTGATGACCGGCCACACAATTTGTTACCATAAACCCCTGGGTTGGTCGTGTGGTCTGGGCCTTCAACCATCGTTGATGAATCTGCCGGAACGAATCGTGTACCGTGCACGATAGTTGTCTATCATTGCCACACTTGAATTGCTCATATGTGAGAAAATGCATAAACTCGTATGCTTCTGCATGTCAATACTGAACCATAGATTCATTTACTCTCTTAAAACCGTAGTTCGATACTCAATCATATGTTCTCTTCAAATTACCATTCAATACTCATCTATATCTCTCTTGGGGTATGTTCATATAATTTGTTGGTGGGAGCGTAAACTCAGAGTCCATTGCTTGGGGTGGGAACCTACAATTCGTCTCTTCGAATATTTTCTTTTAATCTTTCGATCGTCTTCATTCTCTGTTCATTGGCTGTCTTTCGCCTCATCTTTCGTTACGACTGTCCTATGGCTGGGCTAATGTCGTCTTATTCCACAGTACCGACTCCACTTTCGGACTTGATATCTTTGATCCATGGCTGACATTACTTCTTATTGATTCAAGACATGCCGATCAACTTCTCCTTGAATAATCGTTTATGATTAATTTTGGTGAACCATTTATTGTGCCACACTACTTGCTATTCACTCTGCCACACTACTTGCTATTCACTGTGCCACACTACTTGCTATTCACTGTACCACACTACTTACTATTCACTGTGCCACACTACTATCCATTGTGCTACACTACTTGCTATTCATTGTGCCACATTATTAGTTATCCACTGTGTCCCATGTAACACAATATTTGTATTACATGTTACATTCCAATTACGGATGCCAACCTAGCCATTTCGAAATTCCAATTGCAGATGCCAACCTAGCTAATGAGCTATTTAAATGCTGCAGAGGGAGCCAATGGCAATACAAACATAAATAAGCAGCGCATCCCCTTCTTCACTTCAACGAATCAACAACGACACTACAATGTGAAAAGAAAAAGGTTTGAGAGAATGTTCTAGAACTTTCCAACAGATGCAATTTCGACAGCGTCCTAGACGCACCTGAAGTTTTTGGTAGTCGTCTTAAAACTTTCGAACGAGTCAGCATCATGTTTTTGGTTTTTGTGAAAAAGTGTCTGTAGATTGTGAGCAATAGAATGGTAGCCTGCGCAAGTACGCGAAGTGCAACGATTTTCCCACATCATTGAGATGGCACGAATATGCACGTAACAAAGAGTAAAGGTAACCAACTTTCAATTGTCACTATTAGCACGGAAGGCACACCTTTAACGATTATCAAAATAATTGACTACCAGTTCGTATGAGTATACCGTACGAACGAGTTCGTAAATATTGAACTATAAGAACCATTCTTTATCGCTTGTTTAAAGGAAATTGTTTTTTAAGAAATTTAGGTCAAAGTATTATCTGTGTAAATATATATATATATTAATGTAATATTGTTAGTATTATGTGTCTTTTAATAATTGATTTAATTATAGCATAGTTACTCCAGATATAATAGATATCTATTAAGTAAAATATTAAAATAAATTGAGCAATTAAGCATGTGTGTTTCTTTATGTTTTGTGTGTTCGTAGTCCGAGCTTGAGAACCGGGAGCTTACATGCTCCACCCTTAGTGGCGGCATCATAGGTACGTCCTATACTGGTAATTTTTGATAAGGACAATTTTACCTTATGACATGATGTCGCCGCGCGAATTGGTGCCGTATGTGGTCAAGCTCGGAGAGAATTAATTTTCAAAAGAGAAAGTAAAAAAAAATATATAAGTAAAAGGCAAAATTAAATTTAATAATAAGTTTGAATATAATATTAAATTTAATAATGAGTTTGAATATAATAGTAAATTTAATAATGAGTTTGAATATAAAAGTGAATTTAATAATAAGCGGAATGTAATATTGAATTTAACAATGAATTTAATAATGAGATATAACTCAGTAGAATGATAAGAAAATGCATGAAAATGATAATTTAAATATGTATTATATGATTGTATATATATGGATGTATTAGCATAAATATTTAATATAGAGTTAGAATTGTATAACAGTGTATTAAATCATGGCGCCGAATAAAACTAGGCAATTAAGTAAAAGATCGAGGCAAGATGCTCCAATTATCGATAATATACAGCAGGAGGTACATATAAATAACAGAGTAACAGATAGTTCGGCAAATAACGCGATCCAGATACAGATGCCCGCAAATCAAGCGCAGCAAAATACATCGTTGCCAATTATGCAGATGTTACCATCATTTGATGGACAAAAAGAAAATAATGTCAATTTCTTTATCATACAATTTAAGGAAATAGCGGAGTTAACATCATGGTCCGAACAAGAGAAAATCATAATTGTAAAATCAAGATTAAAGGGAAAGGCTCAGCAATTTCTAGCAGAAAATATTGCTCTGCAAAAGGAAAAATCATATGAAAAATTCATGGAGTTATTAAAAAATAAATTTGAAAGGAAACAAACATTAGTGCAAAAACACAACAATTTTAACAATCTGAAACATTTACCAAATATGACAATTAAGGAACTTGCACAAGAAATCGAAAACCAGGCGATAATTTTTCTAGAAGTAGATGAAACAATGGACGCAAATGTAAAAAAAATTACAGAGAAAATTAAACTCACCAAATTTTTACAGATAGTCAGAGAAGATTTAAGAACAGAAATAAAAAAAATGACCCGAAAACCTTTGACGAAGCAGTGAAAATAGCTGAGGTGATAGAATCCGCATTGGAGGAAGATAGTGATTGTATAAATAGTATGGAAATAGAAAATAAAATAAGTGAGAATGTGGAAATAAATCATGTAAAAGCTGAAAATACTGCAGAAAAGCCGCCACAGAAATTCTGTATAGCGTGCGGTCGCAACAATCACTGGATGTCCGAATGCTATATGCTTCATAAAGTACAAGACAATTTAAAAAGGGCGATGACAAATGGAAATAACATTCAGGAAACTACCAATTTTCAACAAAGACCCACTATTCAAAATAATTATGCACACTATAGTAGGGCGAATTTCAGAAGAGGTAATTTCATAAATAACCGGGGAATACGGCGGCGTGCAGGAAATAACAGACAATTTCAAAGTAATAACAGAAGATCATATCAGAATAATGGACCACATTATGAAAGCAATCATAGGCAATATCAGAATAATGAATATTTAAACTAAGAAAGGGACCTCGAAATAAAAGACAAACAGAAAGTTATAAGGCATCAAATAAGGATTCGAGATCCCATAAAATTGCAAGCAAAATTAATAAGGATGCACAAAATTTAAATGAACATCTACTGAATTCAACATATGGACAGAGTGACGCATTGCCAATGATTAACATTAATTTAGAAAATATAAAAACAGTGGCTCTCATAGATAGTGGCGCAAGTGTCACTTTATTATCAGATAACATTTTTCAAAAAATCAAAAATAAAATTAAAATTAACTATTTATCTAGACAAGTAAAAATACAGACTATGACCAAAGAAAACATTCAATTTTCAAAATGCATCAGCTTTAGCTTTAAAATTGAAAACAAAAGATGCAAAAATTCTTTTTTCATAACTAAACAATTAAACAACACACCCTATGAAATAATCTTAGGATTTGATTTTCTCAAAAATCATCATGCCATAATTGACACAAATAAATTAATATTAAAGTTTGTCAAAGAATCCATATCTATACCATTTCAAGACAAAAATCAGAAAAAAGCACAGGAACCAGAAAATAATTATACAAGAGTTGAACATATTCAATGCTTAAATGCAAGCTTAGCGCATAAAATTAAATTACTACCTAAAGAAACAAAATCAATAAAATTAAAATTAAATGAAAACCATTTTGAGGATAAGGAGGTATTGTTAAATATTACAAATTCATTAAAAGATTTACACGCTGAGCATTCTTTACATTATGTAAATAATAGAAAATTTATTTCTACTCTTTTAACAAACAAAACAGAAGAAGAGATTCATCTAAATAAAAATATGATATTTGGTACTGTAACACCGAAGTTTGAAATTTATGAAGAGAAACATGATACTGATAAAATTTTACAAATTAACAATATCGAAAGCTTAAATGATCCACAAAAAATGGATATTTCAGCGTTACGAAAAGCGGAATTAACACCGCAAGATTTTAAACTAGATCACTTACAAGAAAATGAAAAACATATATTGCTAAAATTACTGTTACAAAATTATGATGTATTTTCGAAATCATACAAAACGCTGGGAATGACGGAAGAAATAGTACCGGAATTTAATTTACTACACCAATACCCAATTCAATGTAAACCTTATCCCTTGCAAAAAATGTTAAAACCTGTACTCGAAAGTGAGATAAAACAATTGTGTGAAGCTGGAATTATAGAAAAATCTACAAGTAATTATGCGTTCCCATGCTTATTGATAAAGAAGAAAGCCAGTATTAATAGTAATAATGCCAATAAAGAACAAAAATATCGTTTAGCCGTAGATTACAGGCTACTTAATCAAATTACTGAATTACTGCCCGTAAATATTGGTAAAATTAGCGACATTCTGCACAACATGGCAGGCCACAAATTATATACTGTAATTGATTTAAAAGCCGCGTTTTTTCAGATAAAAATCAAACCTGAATATGGGTCGATACTCACATTCGTAACGAAGGAAGCCGCCTATAGCCCTAATAGAATGCCTTTTGGCGCAAAAAACTCATCAGCCTATTTCTCATTACTAATGATGAAATGCTTAGGAGATTTAAAAGATCAGAAAATTGAATTTTATTTAGATGATATAGTAATTGCCGCAAATTCATTCGAGAAAATGTTGGAGAAATAAAAACGGTATTTTCGAGATTAGCTAAATTTGGTTTAACCATTGACCCTTCAAAATTACAAATGTGTAAAGAGAACATTAAATTTCTAGGATTTAAAATAAGTAAGGAAGGCATAACACCTTCAGATGATAATGTACAGAAAATAACGAATTTCCCTGTGCCAACGACAGTAAAAAAAGTAAAATCATTTTTAGGTTTATGTAATTATTTTAGGCAGATCATACCAAATTTTTCTGAACTATGCAATCCATTAATTGAATTAACAAAGAAAGATAAAAAATTTATATGGACGGAGAAATGCGAAGAAGCGTTTGTAACATTGCAAAACGCGATTTTATCGAAACCGGTAGTCAAGGCAGCTGATATGTCAAAGCCGTTCTTTTTGTCAACTGATTGTTCAAAAGTAGCCGCGTCAGGAATTTTACTTCAATCAGTGAACGGAAATTTTCATCCTATCGAGTATTATAGCAGGAAACTTTCAGACAGTGAAAAGAAATATCCGAGCATGAAACTAGAATTGCTAGCAATTCATGATGCTATAATACATTTCAAAGATTTTTATATGGTACGCATTTCACAATTTTGACCGACTCTAAAGCTTTAACTCATTTTATACATTTGGAAAATCAAAATTCTGATTTAATCGCAAGATGGTTATTAAATTTACAACAATATTCATTTGACATCAAATACATTAAAGGACAAGATAATCCCAGTGATTTTATGTCACGCCAAATTTTTTCTGAACAAACTAAGACTAAATTAATAAATAACATTATTGCTAATGACAGCGCTATAACAATAGCCAAAATTTTAGAAGAGCAAGCAAAAGATAGAGAGATAAAAAAAATTATTAACGGACTAAATGCAAAATGTAAACAGCCAAAATATGTAAATAAATACTATAAAGATGTAAATACGGGTTTAATTATGATAAAGACTGCTAGATATATCAGAAATCCTATGCAAAACGACAGAATTCTAATACCTCACAGTCTAAAATTCGCAGTTATTGAGTTAGCTCATGCACCACATTTTGGAGTAGAAAAAACATATCAAATTCTGAATAGAAAGTATTACTGGAAAGGAGCATACAGTGATGTAAAGAATTTTTGCGCATCATGTGATGCATGTTTATGTTACAAAAATAAGGCTATAAGACCTATGCCATTACAACATGTGCCACGTCCATGTCAACAAAATCACACGGTGGCATTAGACATTGTAGGGAAGCTACCGAGAAGTAACGGACAGCACGAGTACATCATAACGATGATAGACCATTACTCGAGATTCCTGGAGGCAGTACCCGTGAGAAATATTACAACTGCGAGTGTATTACAGGTCCTAACGAATTGGATTTCACAAAATGGCGTTCCTATGTGGCTGCTGACCGATAATGCTCGGCAACTGAAAAGCGAGGAATTTAAAAAATTCGCAGAGCAACATGGTATAAAATTGAAATATACTTCAATTTACAAACCCAGCTCAAATGCAATTTTAGAAAGAAGCCACTTGGGAATAAAAAATTCTTTGGCAGCAATGGCTGACCAAACATTTAATTGGCACAAAGTATTGCCATATGTAAAACTATTTCATAATGCTACACCCAGCGCAAATATAGACCACAGTCCCGCTATTTTGTTTCTCACCAGAGATTTGAAATTACCCGGAGAAAATAATCTGGAAATAGCGGACCCTGATGACAGTCCGATATTAACTAAAACTGAATATGATAATGACGTCAGTGAAGCACTTACTTTAGCGGAAAAAATTAATAGATATACAAAACGAAAACAAATTCAAGCCCAAAGTCGCCAAGAAAGAATTTTTAAAAGACTTAGACAGCAGAAATTATTAAAAGGACAAATTGCGTACTTAAAAAACCTGAGACCCACCACAGCATTACAAAAAAAATTTCAAGGACCATTTCGCATCGTAAAGGTGATCCGTAACAATAATTACGCTATCACACCTATGTACGATCCAAATAAAAAATGGATAGTTGTTCACGCGAATAAATTATATAAAGCAGAACCGCGTAAAAACTATTTACAAAATAAACAAACACGGCGAACTGTTGACAGAAGTCAATCGTATGTAAACAAAGAATATAACGCCAATAATCATAATTATCAGAGTCCGAGACGTTATAATCTGAGGACACGCAAAAAATAGTATTGGAAAGCATTCTACAAGATGTGTAGCAGTCTATAATGAATTTTAAATTAAATTAGATAGTATTATAAAATATATTAGTTTCCTACAATATTTTGAAATTAAATTGGAAAGCATTTTGAAATAATTTTGGTAGTCTACAGTAAATGTAAAAATTAAGTTGAAAGGTAGTCTACAAATAGATATTTTTGATTAATGTAAAGAAAATGAATATAATTATAATAATAGAAAATTTATGTAGATAGAGCAACTTTCAAAATTAAGTGATAAATAAGTAAATAGACAACAAGTGTGTTACAAATAGCATAGTGCCACAATATGTGCAAAACATAGGGCAGCAAAAGTATATGGTTATTTTAGTATGTATTGTGTATTGCATATTATGTATGGTATATTGTGAAAACTGTAGTGTTGAGGAAAAGTGTGTAGTAGTGAAGACTTAGTGTGAGGATAGGCATGATAGTTATCCAAAATGCACGGTAGTCAACAAAATCGCAAAATTAAATAAAACTTCAAAAAAAATTGTCTGGGGGAAGGCAAGTCCAGCGGATAGGAAGTTTTAAATCATGGATTTTTCTGCAACAACAGCAACAAAAAAAAGAACAGTAGGAAAGTTTATCAGCGGGTTGACTGGTTAGCAGTAATGTTGTCAATAAGTATCAACGTGTACAACGTAAAAGTATTAGCGCCAGCCCATTTTATTAAAATTATCAGCGTTTCATCAAGTAGCAGTACAGCAAAATTAAAAAGTTATAGATTCTCGTCCCTTTTATGCAAGTACATATTAAATAAATGAACGGACAATGATAAAAGATAAATAATTTATATGAAAATATAAGTAAATAAATAAACTTAATCTTAGAAAATATAAGTAAAGTAAATAATTCAGTGGACGTAAAAAAAAAAAAATAAATAAAAAAAAAAAAAGATATCTGAAGTATAAATAATATGTAATACAATGATGATTTCAGAAAATTAAAATGTTTGAGAACAAAAAAAAAAACGGAGACTCGGAAAATTTTGAAGTGAAAGAAAATAGTAAATAAATGTTTTTTCCCTTCCAAACAAAATAAAAATTAGTCTACGTTATAAAAATGGACATTGTCAAATACTATGTAAGTGGGGATAAGAGCAGGGAGATTCATTTTGTAAAATAAATATGAGGATAACATATTTGTAAAATTAATATGAGGATAAAATTTTTGTAAATATGAGGATTTTGTAAATATGAGGATAAAACAAAAATATAGGTAATAAATAAACATTTATGTATAGATACATAACTTATATATAGAGCAATAAACATCAGAAAAAATATGTAGAAGTGATAAATAATACATACAATACCCCTCAATGTTCTAAAAATAAATAAACTAACATGTGTTGTAAGAAAGAGAGAGAGAGAAATAAATAAATTTTACGTACTTTCAATTTGTATTACTTGTACGGTGACTGATGAATTAAGGGTAGGAGTGTCGTAATAGGGAGTTGGCAATTCAAGAATCTTGATGGTCATGTGTCTTTATTGATAACAGATGATGAATGGCTGTAGAGGTCAACGAGGAAGTGGCAAATTTTGTTTCCAATGGTAACATGCTGATGAAGTATATGCACTGTTTCATTTTTCTTGTACGGGTCTTGAAAAAATTGTATAACATAATTAATAAAATGCAAAATAAAGTAATGGAACATGGTAAATGCAAGTATATAATATTCAAAATCATAAAAGTATTAATTAAATACCTCATAAAAAGCTGACAGAATAAAAGCAAAATCATAAATAAATAAATAAATAAAAGTGTGAAGTCAAAATAAACACTCACAGATGATGTAAATAATAATTAGTAAATTAATAGATATATATTGCATAAATAGTGTATACAGACCTTTTACGAAAACAAGCAATCTAAAAAAAACAAAATAAAAGTTAATTACATAAATGGATTAATAAACTTCAATAAAATAGGATTAATGTCCCATCCTTCACAGTCAGCGTAACAGCTCCATATATGGCCATTGTACGGCGAAAGCTATTCACCTTCAAAATAAATAGACAGGCAAAAAAAAAAAAAAAATAAACATCGGAGAAAATCTCCCATGCATAGTACGAGAATAACACAAAAAAAGTTCTATTGTAAGCATACAATCAATGTATCAAAATTTAAAATTATAATTGCAGGCAATTATAGTTACTTAAAAATACCGGCCGGTATATAAAAAATAAAATACATTAGGAAAACACATTGATTTGTATGTAAATGATAAATGATTGAGTATGTTAATAAATTATTGCATTAATTAGACATCACAGTAAATAAAAAAAAAAAGAAATAACAGATAAAATCAAATATGAAAGAATTATATTTAAATAAATAAATATGTAAAGTTATGCTGAAAAGGGAACATAAAGTCAGTTATATCAATAACATAACAAAAGCATGGTATATTCATAATACTACACATAAAATAATATATCACGCGTTGTTGCAACAAGGGATAAATAAATCCAATAAATTAGAGGTACATGAAATCAAAATAATAATTCAACAGTCAGATCTGTGTTAAGATCATAAGATAATAATAATAAAAAATATATATATATCAAATTAAAAAGAATTAATAACAACATATGTAAAATAAATATATAATATGATACACATAAAATATAACTGTAAGTAAATTCCTTAAAAGGATACACGTAAAACCTCCCGCGTCAATGTTAGCTCGTACATTCACCACCGGACAGTCTAAAAGCCCGCGCTTGAGAAGAAAATACCGCCAAAGTTACACGATAACGATTAAATCTTTAGCGATACATGCAAAAGGCAGTTAAAATCCCTTTTACGTAAGTTTGCGCTCTGCAAACAATGAAGACACTCATTCAAGGCTCGCCGTGGGGGTCAACAGATTCGCAGTTGCCATAGAAACACGTTGAGAGGAACAGAGGAAAGCTACGGGTCAAGCGAAATTTTTTTCTTTTTTCTTTTCTCCCTCCCTTACGCGCAGTTGTGTCACACGAAAGGGCAGTCGAAGAGGAAATGCTCGTGCGTATTGTGAGATGCACAATATTTTGAAGAGCAAAATGAGTACATTGATATATATTGATGATATATTTGATATTTTAAAGGCCGAGATGTAATATGATATAAATATGGTGTTCAAAAGAGTCATGATTTATACACACAAAAATATATAATGTGTTATTCATTGTAACAAATAAGAAATATATACAGCTAAAAATTGTCGAAAAATTATTTACGTCTGTGAAAATGAGAAATCAAGGTAATGAATTGTGTATAGTTTAATGTAATGTTGTGAAATTGTATATAAATAGAAATGCAAATAACAATTATGATATAGTCTTCATTTGAAGTGTACAATAGACTGTACGAAGCAACATAATGAAAATATAAATATTGAAGTACCGGAACTTTGAAAGTTAAGTCACAGGATGGTGACTCATTCTTCCATGCTCATGATAATTCAATGTGACAATAAGGTGTCTTCCGTGCTCATGATAATTCCATGTGACAATAAGGTGTCTTCCGTGCTCATGATAATTCCATGTGACAATAAGGTGTCTTCCGTGCTCATGATAATTCAATGTGACAATAAGGTGTCTTCCGTGCTCGTGATAATTCCATGTAACAATATAGTGTGCCTTCCGAACAGTGATAATTTCTTCAGGTACAGCAATATATGTGTCACCAAGTACGAGATGGTGTATCTTCCGAACAGTGAGTTCCTTCATTTTAGTGACATGTCGGTTGTAATGCACCGATATATGTATGTCAATGTTACAATATAGTGTGTCTTACATGCGGTGATCTGCATTTCTGTGACAGATATATGTGCAGTGGATCAAAGCAACATTTCCACAGTGGCCGCAATGTGTACACATATGTATTCAGTGCAATGTTTACCGTGTGCTGAAATTTTCTCTCTGCAAGGGGGGATATCATGTAACACAATATTTGTATTACATGTTACATTCCAATTACGGATGCCAACCTAGCCATTTCGAAATTCCAATTGCGGATGCCAACCTAGCTAATGAGCTATTTAAATGCTGCAGAGGGAGCCAATGGCAATACAAACATAAATAAGCAGCGCATCCCCTTCTTCACTTCAACGAATCAACAACGACACTACAATGTGAAAAGAAAAAGGTTTGAGAGAATGTTCTAGAACTTTCCAACAGATGCAATTTCGACAGCGTCCTAGACGCACCTGAAGTTTTTGGTAGTCGTCTTAAAACTTTCGAACGAGTCAGCATCATGTTTTTGGTTTTTGTGAAAAAGTGTCTGTAGATTGTGAGCAATAGAATGGTAGCCTGCGCAAGTACGCGAAGTGCAACGATTTTCCCACATCATTGAGATGGCACGAATATGCACGTAACAAAGAGTAAAGGTAACCAACTTTCAATTGTCACTATTAGCACGGAAGGCACACCTTTAACGATTATCAAAATAATTGACTACCAGTTCGTATGAGTATACCGTACGAACGAGTTCGTAAATATTGAACTATAAGAACCATTCTTTATCGCTTGTTTAAAGGAAATTGTTTTTTAAGAAATTTAGGTCAAAGTATTATCTGTGTAAATATATATATATATTAATGTAATATTGTTAGTATTATGTGTCTTTTAATAATTGATTTAATTATAGCATAGTTACTCCAGATATAATAGATATCTATTAAGTAAAATATTAAAATAAATTGAGCAATTAAGCATGTGTGTTTCTTTATGTTTTGTGTGTTCGTAGTCCGAGCTTGAGAACCGGGAGCTTACATGCTCCACCCTTAGTGGCGGCATCATAGGTACGTCCTATACTGGTAATTTTTGATAAGGACAATTTTACCTTATGACATCCCACTACTTACCATTCGCTGTGTCACACTACTTGCTATTCACTGTGCCACAATACTTGCTATTCACTGTGCTACACTACTTGCTATTCACTGTGTCACATTGCTTGCAATTCACAGTGTCAGGACTATTTACTAAGCTAAATATCCGTGACATCAAGCTTGTGAGTTACCATAAACTGGTGTAATTTTGATCAGCTGCATTATCAGTACAGCCTTGATATAAGTAAATTGGTATGAAAATGACCCTGGTATCATGATATCTACCCTGGTATCCAAATAACTGTGGTGACATTGCATCTACAGTGATATCCAAATGAATATCATCCCTAATTGTTCTAATTAGGGATGATATTTTCATTACCAATGTTTCAACATACATCACAATTATGTAAACTATTTAGAGCATTTTAGCATCACAACATTAAACAACGATATAACGAAAAATAGTACATACGAAAATAATCCATCAAATGTTGCAATTTTGAATCATTGTTCTTTCCTTAAAAATGCTTTGAAGTTCATTAATTTCGACACAATTTACTCAATTCCAGATGATTTATTACATTATGTGAACAGTATAACTAGTATATATAAGAAAGTTACAGAATATTTCAGGCACATTTACTTATGTATCTAATTGCTTCTGCCCCCTTATGGTTTAAGTGATATAAATTATCATGTTTTCTCTTCAGTATGTTCTATGTCAAAAGCTCTTGCTCACTTATATGTAAATTTGAGATGCTTTTAGCTAATTGCGCTCGCAAAGTGGATCCCGGATGACAAACAAGAAGAAACTTTTTAGAAATATTTAAAATAATTGCATTTAAACAGAATTACATAAGGGATGTATTTATTTACTTTGAGAATAAGCAGCTTGAAAGCTAGCTCTGCCATCCATTAGCAAATACATTTCGTCGTAATTTTAAAAGTTTAATAGACATTGTACATTTCATTTTCAGAACATTTTCATGAATATGAATATTCATTTTAACATGCTGTTAAATATGCGTATTATTCGCGGAATAATGATATAATGATCTTACAAGTTATTTAAATTACGGCTGGCGTATATAGAAAATTTAAATTCGACGTATAAGCAAAATTACTACAGCGGGGTATAAAAATGTATATTAAGTTTGTAACTATTAACGGATTATATAACAATTACCTCCTCAACTGCGTCCTGGAAGTAAACAAAGGAAGTATATATATATATATATATATATATATGGTGTCTCAAAAACATTGACATCGGATTTAATTCCTTAAATATTGATCTTAGACATATATAATAAATTACGTAGTTGCGTAAAATATGGTACAGAATTTTATGAAATCATTAAAAACTTTCAGAGGATTACATTTGAAGAAATACAAAATTTAAATTTTAATACGGCTCCCTGACAAAAAAATTCCAATGAGTAAAATGTGCCGCATACACTAATAAGGTGATGTACAAAATTTCAGCATAATATCATAAAAAGTTTCAGAGATATGTTTAAATAAATTTGGTGAGGGATTAATCACAAATAAAAATGTTTACAGCAAAAGTGCAAATGACGCAACGCAGAAATGCATTATAGGCAAATAATATCTGCCTCTTATCTTTAGATACAATTTTTCAAAAATATACCTCCTGAAAAATACTTTAAAATTTTACATGATTAATTACAGACTAAAACTTGGAAATGACACAATCAAAATGAACATTAAAACAGCTTAGAAATGCATACTTATGCAAATACCTGCCTCTGATCGGTACCTCACACAAGCACGACACTGGCCGTCCAATTAGTTGAACCGGCCGTCCAATTAGTTAATAATCCACTGGATGAAGCGGACGGTCTGGGTCTTCAACACAAACGTAACAAACTCACCATCACATGAGAAAGTTGTTTTTGCTCTGCCATTGATCAATCGCCTCGCTTACGCAAGCGTAGCGCGTTCATCCCTGCTGTCTGAGCGACCCTTAAATATTTCACATTTTTGCCGCATTTTGAGAGTGTAGTTAGCCTGTATCGACAGTATGTCACAATACAGCAACGAAGAACTTTTTGAAATGCTTATGCTGCTTAGTTTATGTAATCGCAATGCTAACGAAACTGAGCGGGAATATCAACGTACTTTTCCCAATTCTCGACATACTTCTGGGAGATTTATTTCCCGAATCGTGCAACGAGTGCGTGAAGGAAGCATACATCGTGTGGGTGGACTAGGTAGGCCCAGATTTCAGAAATGAACGTACCACGTGCAACAGTGTGGAGAATACTGAGACGGAATATATGGCATCCGTTTAGCATTCATGGTGTGCAAGGACAGGAGTCAACAAATTTTCAACGTGTTCTAGGTTTTCGTAATTGAGCTCTGAATCAGGAAGATGCAAATCCCTCTTTCCTGTTAAACAAAGTTTGGACTGACGAATGCTGTTTTAAACAAGTTGGAAGCATAAATCCTCAAAATGAGCACTTCTGGTCTGACGCAAATCCATTCGTGGTACGTGATATTCATCATAAGAAGCAATTTTCTGTGAATGTATGTTGTAGTATTTTCAGAAATCGTTTGCTTGGACCCATACTGTATGATGGTACGTTGACGGGTGACAGATATGTTAATGAGATTCTGAATGCGGTTATTTCTTATTTTATGGATGAACTGCCCTAACAGTACTTCCACATGTATGGTTTCACCAGGACGGATCTCCAGTTCACTATACTACAGTTGTGAAACACTGGTTAAATAACGAGTTTCCAGACAAGTGGATTGGATTGCATGGACCAGTCGAATTTTCCCCCAGATCGCCTGATTTAACCCCTATGGATTTTTATTTGTGGGGTCTTTTACGCACAACTGTTTATCTGGCACCTCCTTTAAATAAAGCAGAGTTGCAACAACTCATTCAAGATGTGTTTCGTAACATCACCGATAAAGAACTTGATCGAGTGCACAGAGGTGTCATGATGCGAATGCAGTTCTATATTAGCATGGATGGAAAATATTTTGAACAAGCATTGTAATCGTTGTGTAAAGTTATTATTTCTACACAGTGTGCCAATAAATAGCAAATACTGTTGTAACAATAAATAGCAAAATTATTATTATTTATGTAATCATTGTTTTCTTTCGTAATTTGTGTATGACCCTTGAAATGCGATCTGCCGATATGATTTTTCCCCTCTGTGAATCTATGTCGATGCATCGAAAAGTGGTTTAAGTTAGCATTTTTGTCTTTTCATATCTTTAGAACTTTTAATGATAAAATGCTGAAATTTTGTACATAGCCTTATTACGGTATGGGGCACAATTTACTCATTAATGTTTTTGTACGGGGGTCGTATGAAAATTTAAATTTTGTATCTCTCTATATTAAAAAAAGTAGCTGACGCTGCCGCCCCCGCTGCTCTGTGACGCGCGGTCGCTGAGCCTATAGTGTTCAGACAGACAGACATTGCATTTCATTATATAGATGTGTCTAAGATCAATATTTAAGGAATATAAGCCGAGGTCAATGTTTCTGGGACGCCCTGTCTATATATATATATATATATATATATATATATATATATATATATATATATATATATATATATATATATATATATATACGTGTGTGTGTGTGTATGAGTGTGGGGATATTTTATTTATATACCAAAGACTGCTAACTAGCAACGAAATTAAATTATGTTTAATGTGAAAATCAATTAAATGTACTTAAACGTTAGATGCATTTTATCCAATTGATTTACATGGTAAAGAAATAGAAAAATCACTTTTATGAACGATCAGTGTTATATTACATCTATGCATACTTAGTCTCATGTTTTGTTAAATTATTGTATTAATTATTTTGTTTAATTATTATATTTGTTTAATTATTGTACCAAAAATTCGAAATCGAGCTTTTGGCGGAAGTATATATTTCAAGCATTACTGTATTCTAATCGACATTGAGATTATAGTATGTACTAGCAGCATACCCGTTCTTCGTACGGAGTATATAATATAAAGAAATTTATAATTCGCAATCACGTGCAAATTCTTTTAAAATATTAAATTTATTGCTCCTAAAGAGAAGTTTAAGAATATATGTTCTCACTATGCATAATTATCTTCACGGGCAGATCTGAAGAATAAAACATCCTGGCCCCTTTTGTAAGCAAATTTTCAAAAAAAGGAATTAAATCAATACATGCAACCCCGTATTACTTATATTGTCGCAGATTAGAAAATATGCCTGTGTGTTAGTAGAAGATTATCCGTATTTACAAAATGAGTCTCAAAAATGTTTGCCAAAATAAAAGAGGTGGCGTAATAAAGGGGAAATATCAATAGTCCCTGTACTCTTTATACCAGAAGGTCGTAATTGATTCCAATATATGCCAATATGTATCAAAACATATTCCATACTTGTACTACTTATATTACTTATATTCTTATTAGAAGATATACCCGTGTATTTGTAAAAGATTACTCGTACAACGTACAATAATATGAGTTTAAACAATTTTTGTCATAATACAACAATTGCATAATAACTTAAAATATGAATAATCCCTGAATCAATAATCGTCTAAAATATCAGTAATAATAAAGTTTAAACCTGAAGACCATAATTGATATTATCCAGTCAAAAATGCTATTAGAAAAATCAAATCGTTCTTTTCTAAAATATATTTTTATATCCATTTATTTATTATTCAAATCGAAAAATTAACAACAAGAAAGATCAATCATGCATAAGCATTGATTATGAAACACTTTCCAACTGAAATGTAATTTCATTTAAAAATTCTAAAATGTGATTCATTCAGTGGTAATATCTTTTACATTATCACAGTACTACAGTAATTTATTATACTTAAATACTTAAAAGTGTATCGAAATATAAATCATCTGATTCTTTATGCAAAATCAATGAATATTTCATTCATATAACTTGTATTCCAGACTCCAGAGCTAAATAATTTTGTGTGAAAAAAATTCAGCAATTCTTATGTAATTCATCTTACAATCGCTTGAGATATTTGCATTCTGCATATGTTAAAATTAGGCTTCCTTGAAGAAATAATAAAAGTTTAGGGATCATTTAAAATCACAACTATTGTAATTGCATAGGCACGGAATTTAGATACACAGATAATACACAGATAATATATATGTGTATGTGTATGTACTCAAAGTATTGGAATCGTGCCGAAGATCGGAACTCGAATTTTCAAAGGATCTACACGTTTTGGGACTTCTAGAACACGAAAAAACTACTTTTAAGAAGACGTCTGTGTGTGTAAGGGTGTATCTGTGTATGTTTCTGTGTGTCTGTGTGGATATTACATCCACTCTAATTGAAAAACTAATGGACCGA
Organism: Amaurobius ferox; assembly: GCA_951213105.1. Taxonomy (NCBI): domain Eukaryota; kingdom Metazoa; phylum Arthropoda; class Arachnida; order Araneae; family Amaurobiidae; genus Amaurobius; species Amaurobius ferox. Next base: position 126,741,717 of record OX578139.1, read on the forward strand.
ATTTCATACAATTTGGTAGGTATGTTTTTTGTGGGAAATCCTGATGTTCATTAGATTATAGTACGATTCTTAATGAAAGAATCTGCCTTCTTTGAAAAATGGCCGCAGAAATTGCCTTTATCCACTCTAGCTAAAAACTAATGAACCAAATTTAACAAAATTTGGAGTATAATATTTCAATAACCTACAAGTGATTTATATACCAAATTTAACAAAATTTTGTATACAAATCATTTGTAGGTTATTCTACTACGATTCGGGAAAAAGGAACGGGCTATTTTTGCGAAATGGCCAGCAAAAATCGTTATATATAAAAATAAAAGACTACGTGTGCTCAATTATATCAATTAAATTCCTATTTTATATGTGATTTTTGACAACAAAAAGAATAAGACTAACCCCATTACTCTAGGACTAGCCGTTCTTGAGATATTCTAGTTTTTTCGCGTTTTCGCTACGCCACATTTGACAATAAGTCCAGCTATCAAATGAGAACCAAATTTAAGTTTAACGTGTAAATTCAATGTCATTTAAAATACTTATGTTGTGCAGATAAACACAAATTATCATTGAATAAATAAAGAGAACGAATATGAGTCTGCAGAGAAAGACATGTGCTGTCCACATCAGAATTTTTAACAATATTACACCAATGATTTATAGAAGTGAACGGGGATTATTTTCAGGCCATTTCGAAAAAAATGTATGATCTATATTTAAAGATCCATCAAATTTTTGTCGAATAAAATGTTCAACAAATGTAAGCTGTGTACCAAATTTTAACTCTCTAGGACGTAGGAAAGTGCATATAATTTGCCATCAATTAAATTTATCATGAAGAGTTATATAAAATTTAAAAAAAATGAAAAATTGTTATCTACCAAATTTATTTTAAAATATGAAGCCACTCCCATATGCAAAACGTTTAAACAAATGGAGAGATATTTATTATATAATATCTCTCTCTTTTCTTTCTGGAAGATATCCCAAAGTCAGAATTTAATTGAATTTGTTTTTTTCCCTATATTAAATAATTTTTTTAATTAAAAAACTACTTAACATATTTTACTGAATTTTTTTTTATATATTCTATGGGATAATGTGAATATTTCCTAAAAATTTCGAAGCAATTCGTGAATTTTAAATTTACTTAAAAAATGTTTGAAAAATTAGGTCCCATAGGGTTCAATGTATTTCATTTTTTCAACCCGGGTTCAATAAAAAACTAATTGGGTGATATTATTTATTTATATTCCCATAGGTCGTACAGACCGTCTGAACAACATACTAAAATTTCATTTTGATAAACTCATTTTTACGGCAGTTATCGTGCTAACGGACAGACAGACAGACAGACAGACAGACAGACAGACAGACAGAATGAACAAAGTCATAAACACTTTTCAACTTTGTTGTAAAGTGTTAATAAAAATTAACAGACAGATTTACTTTAATTGCGTTTCTGAGCAACATGATATAAGATTGAATCTTCCTCATAAACTGCAAAATTAAATAACCATTTTGATTTCTTTATACTTCTTATTGTTCAGTAAACGCTTGTGCAAAACAAATCATGGAGGTAGATTTCCCGTTTAAATCATATTTCAAACAATTCATATTTTCTGAAAGTGACTAATTATTGCAAAATATATCCCATCAAACTCCGAGATAAAGTTTTAAATCACTTTCAAACGATTTCCAAGATTTTCATTTGGATAAACCACGGAGTTAGAGAGTAGAACTCTTAAGAAAAAGTTTCGTTTTCCATTAATATCTCGACAACCCCTGGTCTTCTCCCCTGGTCCCCTCTGTCCCCTCTGATACTCGAAACTTTGGCTAAATTTATCGGTGATTATTTCAAGGCCATCCACAAAATTTTATCAAATTCGGTTCTGCTATTCTCTCGTGATGATGAGATAAACTAAAATTTAGTTTTTTACTACTATCTCAAGAACCAGTGATCGTAGAAACTCCAAATATGAACTAAATTTTAAGTGGGACTATTTCTAGGCTACTCACAAAATTTCATCCAATTCGGTTCAGTCGTTCACCTGTGATGACGGGACAAGCAGACAGACAGACATATTTTTTATTTTATTTATATAGATAGATGTATGTGTTATAGCCCATGTGGACGTAACAACAGTGGGTGCTTTCTTAACAAGCTATATAATATATGAACTGGAGTTTTTTCTTAAAGGTTTTTAACACTTTACAACAAAGTTGAAAAGTGTTTATGACTTTGTTCATTCTGTCTGTCTGTCTGTCTGTCTGTATGTCTGTCTGTCTGTCTGTCTGTCCGTTAGCACGATAACTGCCGTAAAAATGACTTAATCAAAATGAAATTTTAGTATGTTGTTCAGACGGTCTGTAGGACCTATGGGAATATAAATGAATAATATCACACAATTAGTTTTGGATTGAACCCGGGTTGAAAAAATGAAATACATTGAGCCCTATGGGACCTAATTTTTCTAACATTTTTTAAGCGGATTTTAAATTCACAAATTGCTTCGAAAATTTTAGGTAATAGTCAAATTGTTCCATAAAATATAGAAAAAAAAATTCAGCTAAATATATCCAGTAGTTTTTTAAATAAAAATTAAAATAATAATTACACATCTTATATGAAACGATCACGTGACCATGATATGAAACGATCACATGACCCACTTCAAAATGATATATGGCATCCATCTTGTTTCAAATTCGTGATTTTTTAAAGTTCTTTTTAATTCATATTGAATGTTGTATCCCTCCTAAAACTACTTTATTTCTGCTTAAATTCTGTGCATCTACATACTAAAACAACACAATGACAATATATTTGAGTTTAAATTCTCATTCAAATTTGATTATTTCTACAATTAAGCCTATTTTTCATCTATGTAAAATGTAAACAGCAAAATATGTAGAATGAGTTGTATTAGAATTGCTGTATTTCTTTAACACAAAATAATTCAGTCCATGGAGTCTGCATGGCTGATATGAATGAAATATTAAATGATTTTATAAACAGAAGGACGATTTTTTTCGATGAAGTTTTAAGCATAAAGTTTATGAATTGTAGCTCCATGGTCTTAATTTTTAAATAAAATAAATTATTATAGTATTGTGACGAATGAAATGGAGAAAGTTATGAATGAAATCCTGCTTTTATAGAGAGATCCAGGCGTGTTATTTTTTCTATGACGTCATTTGAATTAATTTCAGTTGTTTTCAATGAAGTTTTCAGATATAATAAATTATCGTAGTATTATGATAGATTTAAAAATATTACCGTGGAATGTATTGCATTTTAGAGATATTTAAACCACGCAATTTATATTTCAATGCCGTCATTTGAATGAAGTCCATTTTTTTCAATGAAGGTTTAAGTTTTCAAATATAATAAATCAATGTAGTATTGTGATAAGTTTTAAAATATTACCGAGGAATGTATTGCATTTTCGACTTTTTTAAATAAAATTGCATTGAAGTTGGAAAGTGTTTCATAATCAATGCTTTAAGCATGATTGATCTTTCTTGTTTTGAGATCACACTGTTTTGTGATCTGAGGAACAGTACTCAGTACGCCATCGAAACAGTCCGTTGTCGTCTGAGAAGCAGCAGTTTCATTTATTGCTATTAAAGTATATATTTGTAAAATAATACATTCTATACGCTAATATTTATCGTACAGCTTAACTGCTTACCCTGTTGAATCATTAAAATGTAAAAAAACACAAACAATGTTTAAGCTGTGTTTAATATAAACGTTAATTATAAAAATCTTGAACGAAAATTAAAAGAACTGAGAAGTCATTGCATTTATCCAATTATTTTAAGTCGTTATTAAAACGTTTCCTAACTATGTGTCAAAATTCTTGAAAATAAACGGATAAAAAAAAGCGGGAAATGTATCCTATTTAATTTTCATGTTCTGTTGACTTTTGCCGTAACAAATTGTCCTCTCGCTAATATGCTAATTAAGATGCACTCTGCTAATTACTTTTTTCAAGAAACACGTCCCAATGGATGGGCACAAAATGTGATTTATTTAAGTTTGGAGGAATTTCTCATCTGGTATTAATTTATAACGTAATGCTGTTTTATATAATTTATAGGAAATATGTAGAGTAAATATATATATATATTGTATATTCCTTTTTCTATCATGCCAATGTGTTTTTCGTGAATAAAAATTGTTTCAAAATTGGATTAAAGTGGCATTATTACTAGTCTGAAGTAGTGTTAGGTAGTTGTGCAAATCGGAATTAGCAACGGCAGTTAATGCTGCAGTATAAAGTCATAGTCAATGATGTATCCAGTGTATTAATATCGAGACAAGTGCTGTATTGACTGAATTCCTAAGACTCGCAGGAAAGCTAACAAATAGTGTACGCTTTTTTAAATATATTTTATATCAACCAAAATCAGAGAGTCGAAAGTTTGAATCCTTCTTTTGGTAAATTCTAAAATAGATAGACAGTGATGATAGAATAAAACTGTTATCCTGATGAAATAATAGGTTATTTGATGTAGGCATTTTACGATTTTCCATTAAACATAAATTAGAATTTTCATTATTTCTTCATTAATATCAGTGATATTGGTTTAAATTCCAGAGGTATGTGCATGTCAATATATATTTCACTACTATAATTATATGACATTATACCCACTACTATAATTAATGAGTATAATTACATGAAATCTCATCGAATTTGCAGTTTGTAATCGTCCTCCTATATTTGACGACTTTACTCCTTCTCATTAAAGGTTACTTAATAAAAGAAACATTTGCATTTTCCACTAACCACTTTTGTCAACCAGCATGCCTCTTTTTGAAGAAAGCTAAGATAACTTCATGCCGGTGTAACTTATTAACAGGTTAGGAACAGTTTAATGGCTGTATGGTCGTGAAATAATGGACTGCATAGCGAACTATAAATCGGCGTGGGCTAATACACTTGCATACGAAAGATAAGCACAAATTGTAATAAATTTTCTACTAACCGCTTTTGTCAACCAGCACAGTCTCTTTTTCAGAAAAGTCCTTCAGTAGGTCGGCTTAACCTAGTACCCGGTTAGGAGCCATTTAATAGCTGTATGGTCGTAAAATAATAGACTGAATAGCGGACTATTAATCGGCGTGGGTTGCTAAAAGAAACACTTGTATAAAAAATATTAGCACATTTTGTATTATATTTTCCACTAACCGCTTTCGGTAACCAATACGGTCCCCTTCTGAAAAAATCTGTAAGATGCATTCAGTATGCAAACGTAACCCAGTACACGGTTAGGAGGCGTATTCTGTATAATCGTGAAATAGTAGACTGCATAGCGGACTATTAATCGGCGTAGGTTACAGCTGACCACATCCCTCTCCACAGTCCCCTAGTGCACACTGCCTGTGGCATCATCTAAATAACTAGCTATTCCAATAATGCTAGCGATTTAAATAGCCCCATTAAATGAAATGGCTTTGTCTCCCCCTTTCAAAACAGATTAAGAGGTATTCCAAATCATTTAGCATGATTATTCTCATCAGCTGATTTTAAACATGTGCAAACGTTCTAGAAAACAAATGCACAACGATTGAATCATTATCTTTCAAAATTGTACCTTTATGCATGTAAAAATATTGTCAACAAATAGAAATCGCGGCAGATAAATCGATTTCTTTTTAAAGACAGTTGAAATCATGCATTCTGACCCTGGTATTATTTGATGATCGGATTGTAACTGGTTTCCTCGATCTAGAAATTTATAAATCAATTACGTCTTCAAGTCGTAGAAACAAGCATATTCCCGAAAATATCCTTCTGGAAGATAACCACCAAAATTCAGGAAATCGTGTTGCGGATTCTTTTAAAGAGTCATATTAAGAATGGTTCTTTATTCATCACGATAGTGCTCAGTATGAAACTCGCAATAATTTTACGATGACAAATAACGGATTGAGTAGTAAATTGGTTAAATCCCGCTAATATATGTTTAACATCAAGTGAGCCGAGTAGAAAAATTCGATTAGAGATAAATCCGAACTTCTCTGGATAGGAAGAGTTCTACCATTGCGTTGATTAGTTTTGCACTGCTATGCGCACAAAAGGACAGACACACAAACATACATATCTTATCTCTTATTATATAATAATTTGGATTTTCGAGGGTAATTTTTTTTTAAACTAGCGCTATATATTCGATTTGTACCCAGGCGTAATTAGCATTAGGGTACCTCATTACGTGACTGTCAAATATCAGGAAACTTAATACATTTTTGAACTAGAGTAGATGCATACATTAAACAGAAACATACACAGGTCAAGCGGGAAAACGAGCTAAACGTACAGTCGTTGCACTGAAAGGAATGCAATCATGTTAGAGGCTGTTCGAAACTTTTAAATCCATGAAAATTATGAAATTGTGTATGTAATTATGCTATTATATTTTTCTTTTCCGGCCACTCTTATAAATGCTGTACGCCTCTAGTCCAGGCGAGTAGTGTTCGTATTCAACGCATTGCGTTTTGCGAGGAAAGAAAATTGAACAAATATGAGATAAATTTATCAACGATAGTATAATTGCAACATTCCATATAAAAATAAATAATGTGAACAAATTCTAATCAAAAATTACATTCCTTATTAATTTTCTGGATAAGTCAAAGTAAATTTTAATCAAAAACACATTTTTATTGGATTTTTGAGAGAATAAAAGCAAATTCTAATCAAAACTACATTCTTACTGAAAAGTACTAATTGAAAATATATTCCTGACAAATTTCTAAACGAGTTTTATCAAAATATTTAGATAATATATAACTAAGCAAATTATTATGTAGGAAATTAATTGATATAGCTAACGCGAAAATCAATATCTCATTAACACTATTTTAAATTCTCTGTGAAAAAAATAAACATTACGAATAAATTAACTCTCTTCGAAGATTAGAGACAAGTTTTGTATTTTCTCTTTAATAAAGAGAATTATTTTAATTTGTTTTCTTCTTAATTTATAGATATCTTGAGAGTTTTATGACTAAAGCTGAGAAAATAAGTAAAGCTGCGAATGTACTTTTATAATTTTACGACATTGACTGTTGCGTAAATATGTACTTGTTATAAACTTGTAAATATGTACTTGTTTGAAAATATGTACAGTTTGAAAATGCGTACTTGTCTCAACTGTAAAGTGCTCAATTTGCAAATAAATATGTATTTAATTATTTAACTTGAAAAATGTAATTTGAAGCATAGAACAGGTTATAACTAGAACACAGGTATACTGGTAACTTGTAATATTCAGCAATTGAATATATTTGCTCGATATGAATTGCAAAGTTATTTAACGTTATACAGGGGGAACAAAAATCTGACTACCGTTAGGTTTTACCCGATGGTCGATACTACCAGAGTCGAAGTCCCAAGCTGCCCGACTCACCCTAACATTTAAGCAGCTATTTAGGTGGCCAGGATACTGCAAAGTCTACTTCGGCGATAAAAGCTTGGAATTTAATCCCAGTAGCTCAGCGGTAGAGCGTTAACTGACCAGTTCAGATATACAGGGTTTGATTTCCGGTTGGGGACGCAAGGATCTCTACAATTGCGCCCCAACTAATCAAAGATAGGGTAGGTTAATGCAAAGGTTAATGCAAAGATGTCAGAGGTTAATGCAAAGATGTCAGAGGTCAGAAATTGACCCTAGTACGACTAGTACGGATTCGGGGGCTCTGGAACATTGAGCGCCGATTTCAAATTGAGATGATAACGACCACGCAGGCTGCTAACCTGGGAGAAAATAGCAGTAGCCGGAGGCTAATCTGAGGTAAGAATAGCAAGAAGTGGTCAGTTAGATCACCAGTTACCCGTCAATCTAGCATTAGAGGGTGACGAATGCCGAGTCCACTTCGATGATAAGAGCTTGCAATCTCGTTCCAGTAGCTCAACGGTAGAGCGTCGGCTATGCAGTTCGGAGATTCAGAGTTCGATTATCGGTTGGGACAGCAAGGCTATTTACAATACTACCAGTGTCGAACGTCGAAAGGCCAGACCGTCCGGCTCATCCGAAGAGGTAGAGCAGCAATAAGAGCGACAGGGGAAAATACTACCAGTGTGTAAATATACTACCAATGTGTAAAAATCAGCATTCCGCCCTCGGTGGGGAGAGGGTAATAATAATTCGGCTCCGTTAGTTTGTACACCGTTGTCGATAATATGTGCAAAACTTAAGCCTTCTAGATCACCGGAAAAGCTTCTGGGGGGAAGGATCTGTAAATATATTTCAAAACCCTTATTATCTCTTTAGGGGATGGGGGTGGGGTGCAACTCCACTATGTTCTGTACCGTAGTCGATACAATAAACGTGCAAATATTCATAATTTATAAATTTATATCACTGCGGAGCTTCTGGGTCTGAAATGTCAAAAATACTTTAGACGTATTAGGCAATTATATACATTAATTTGGTAATATTTGAAAATGCATATATATGAGTTTAAATACAAGTGACTAAGATTTAACAAGTGATATTTGGAAATTCTACAATGGACAAAAATAATAGTCCGGCGAGAATCATAATAAATATTAAATGATCTGCTTCCTCACGTTTTAAACCCGTAACGTGACCCATTGAATTCAATGTCTTGACTACGTGACACTCACTTTCAGTCTAAACTTCTCAAATAATAAAACTCAATTTGGAACAAATCACTTTTATTACCTTCTTATATCGTCGTGGAAATTGATAAATAGTTTAAGGTAGACATGCTGTTTTCTCAATTTAATAAGCCACCGCCCGAGGCAATTTCGAAGGCGAGAGAGGCGAGGAAGTGTGAAATTTGCATATGCAGCTATTCCCTGAGGCGATGAATGGGTATAAAGAGATACAAGGCAATATAGGCTGGGAGACACATGATCTTGCATTGTCAAAATGTGGATAGTTGAACTTCTACGAAGCTAAAGGATTGTCTAAACAAATTATTGTAAATCTAAGGTGGTCTTGGGTAGGTGGCATTTATGTCAATGTTGGTCTGATCAACTTAAATAATTGTTTTTTCTGGTTCTTGCTTTTTCTATATATACATTTTTCATTTCGCCAATGTAATAGAAGAAAAATCACTAACAAGATATGGTTTTATGCGAAGAATTTCAAACCAAAAACATTAACAGATTATTATATTAACAAATCATTATATATTTAAAATTATTAACAAACATTAACAAATTTTTATATATTTAAAATTGAAACTGAGAATTACGACGATATTTATCTTTTCCCAAATGCCTTACTGCCATGCTACTACCTAAGTACGCTTCTAAGTGATTCCTGATTGTGTTAGTACACGGTGAAGTGCAGATTTTGTACTTAGGGAACTGGCTCAGAAGAATACATTTTTCTATAAAACACAACATATAATATTGCAATTCTTAGATTGCACTACTTCTTTCCGCAAGTCAAGCAGTATGCCCAACCTAGTAATCGCTGTCGTATTTTTTCTAATACAACTTATATCGTCGTGGTTCACTTCTTGGTATCAATGATATTTAAAACCCTTTTAATATTTTCTAACCGTTTTGTATATGAATTTCTTTTTTATACACCTTCAAGTTTTGAAAATGTTGATGGGTTGCTAGTATTGGTGTGTCAGCAGATATAAAATGGTTACCTCAGCCACCTAATATTTTCACTAATTATAACTAAACCAGTATATTGGTTATTCATATAGTTTATACAATTCATGATTATGTATTATGTGTCTACAATTCTACACACTAGACCAGAGAATAGTATCAAAATCTTCTTATATATTTAATTTTGCAGTTCAGTTGCATTGATTCACATTTATAGAGATAACATATTATTTTAATTTATTTTTCTTTATGTTAATTTACTATTGATTTAAAAAAAGTATTATAAAAATCAACTAAATTGTCTCAAAACCCCAGAATCAATAAATCTCCAATTACTAAATATTGCTGTATTTCATGTTTGATTTTTCTTCTGCCTCCAGTATTTAAAAGTGCGGTTCAGTTTTCGATTTATATTTCTTTGAAACTTTCATATCAATAAAATTTGTAATAATTTGGTTAATAATTCGCCAATGACTTCATTGTTATCCGAGGTATTACATTACCATGTTTAATTTTTGTTTTTCTGTTTCGTCTTTTTTTCTTTGTTATGTTCATAGACTCTGTTTTTTATTTAGTTTTTCTTATTTGCTTTTCATGATCATATTTCCTTGATTTTTTTTTCGCTTTACTGCCCATTCATACTGGGTGGCACTACTAATAAGGATCCGTTGTTTTGCCATTTTCACTCTGGGCGGCATATGTCTTATGCTTATTTCGACTTTCACGTCTAGGAGTGTTTCACTGCAAGAAGTAAATCCAATGATTTCCGAAATGTACAGTCGGTTTAAAAATAAGCCAAACAGTATACACTTTTCCGGCTCCTTGTGTTGCACAGTACCAAATGTATCATAATACTTATTATAATGCCGGCCTAATGATACTTTCGGTTTGACTGTACGACCCTAAGTGACTGAATAATGAGCTGTGATCAGATATATTTTTTGAAAGGCTATACATAAAATATCTTATTTTTATATGCGCTGCATTTTACGTTTGGATCCAGTACATTATTGATGGTGCAGAAAGTCACTTGCTTTCTTCATATTTTAAAAACCTCAGCCAAAGTTTCGCGAACGTATTAAACTATTAATTAGTATTCCATTCGAATTGAGTTACATTTATTCACAGGTTCAATGCAAATACATTTGCAACGACACATAAACACGAGAACCAACGGCCGTACCGAGCTGAAACCACCGGTTCTCGTTAGATCATCGAAGTCAAGCGGCATCGGGCGCGGTTGGTACTTGGGTGGGTGACCACCTGGGAACACCGCATGCTGTTGGGACATTTCGGGCGCTGTAGCCCGGTGGTTTGCGCGCTGGATTTGCGCGCTACCACAACTGCCGCCGTGTTCATGCGGAGTACGATCACGTTAAACATGTGGGTCCGTAAGTCCTTCCGAGAGGTTGGTGGTAGGAGAAAGAGGGTACTGTCCCTGTGGGTGCATTACCCCACTGGGTTCCGGTCTGAATTGGGTGGTACTTCCCGGCCGCCAAACAGTTACCTTACACCTTTCTGGTAGGTCGGACGGTCTGGGTCTCAACAACAACAACATAAACATGAAACAGACATATAACATGAAAATTGTATCTAAATTTTGACAAGAAAAAAACGGATATATAACATTTGAAGTCACCCGTTGTTCTCATACATTTATTTTCCATATTTCTTAGATCTGTATCTGTATCATAATCCAATTCAAAGTTGAAAAAAATCTGAGAGATCTTCGTAGGAACTTTTGTTCTTATATGTATTTTTTTTATTTATATATTCAAATTAGGAAATGGTCAGTTACAGCGACTGCAGAGTCCATTTCGACGATAAGGGCTTGGATATTTGTCCCAATACCTCAACGGTAGAGCATTGGCTGGCCAGTTCGGAGATACAGGGTTCAGTTCCCGCCGGTTGAGGCAGCAAGGATCTTTACAATAGTGTCCGAACAAATCAACCCTGTAGATTAGGGTAAAGGTCTGAAAGTAACCCCAATACGACTAGTACGGATTCAGTGGACTCTGGAAGATTGGGCGCCGATTTCAAATTGAGAGGATAACGACCACGCAGGATACGAACCTGGTCAAATATAGTAGCAGTATCAGGAGGCGAACCTGAAGTAAAAATAGCTGGAAGTGGTCAGTCAGATTGTCAGTTGTCCGTCAATCTCACATTAGAGGGTGGAGAATGCATAGTCCACTTCGACGATAACAGCTTTTAATTTCGCCCCAGTTGCTCAACGGTAGAGCATCGGCCGGCCAGTTCGGAAATCCAGAGTTCGAAACCTGGTTAGGACAGCATGGCTCTTTACTCGATGAATTTGGTGTATTTGGGATGTATTTGTGTGTAAATTTTAATATTATTCTTAAATACAGAGTATTTCCATGCACGCCATTTGCATTGTTATGGTAAATATTCTCATTTCCGAAAAATAAAATAATACTATGAAATTACCAGATGTTTTAAATAATTAATGTACTAATCATTAATAATTTGTAATTTTAATAATTAATCGACTCAAACATTCAAGATGTGTAGACACGAAGTTTAAAAAATATCGCACAACTAAATATCTTTTGAATGATTGGTAGCTAAAACTATTAATTTGAAACTATTAGTTCTACTTGAAACACCTTGCATAATGTATATAAATATACAATTTTGCATCACTGCGCGCATTTATTTCGAAGTAAACGTGACAGCAACAACGATTGCTTTATAATGAAAAATAAGAAGGTGAAAAAAAAGTGTTTTAATCATTGTAGATATCTATACTCGCAGACGATATTTCTTCATTAGAGAAATATATTGCAATAGAACATGAATCAGAGAAAAATATTTCAGAACTCAAACTATTAATCCTGGAAGGTATTTAATAAATACATTGTCAATCGAAATAAATAATTGCTAAGATGCAACATGACAGCAGGCAATCAAACCGAAAGTGGTTATTCTTTTCAGACATTTCTATATGAAAATGAAAGGAGGAACCTGTAAATTGAACATTGACTATAAATTGAGAGACATTTGGATTTGGAAATATAAAATCTTCAAATTCCCTATATGTACATAATTTAAAAGCACTGAAAATATTTTTTCTGGGCCTTAAATAAACTTAATTCGACTACTAGACTCTCTAATAGACTTAAATTTTCTAATAGACTTAAATTAAACTGAAAATAACAGTATGGGTTTGTAAAATTCTTATAATCTTATATCTTCATCTTGTATTTCCATCTTTAGACGACGACCGAGGTTGCCTTTATTTTATTCTTTAGCAACTACAGTATGTATTATACTGATAAATGTAGAGTATTAGAAATACGTTGAGCTGAAAATTATAATCAAACATAATCGCCGATTTATACCTGTTCTCGGGGATTTCTCCCAAGAGATGCCGCCAGTTACGTCAGACGAATACTGTTAACACTTAGGTTAGAAATGTTTTTTTTTATCAAATGGCCAGGCACTTGACTTCCATCATTCGTCTATCCATCGGCCAGGAACGTGAACCATTTAGCCGTCCTAGGACGTTGCCCCAGGCGCACCAGAGGGGGGAGGGGCAGAACACACTGCGCCCAATATCACAACATCCATGCCTTACGTGGGACTCGAACTCACGCGGTGGAACGATCACTTGGAAAAACTCTCGCTTAGACCGCTCGACCACCGCGTCGGATAGAAATGTTCAAAATTGCTTCCGTCATTTTTTGCAGCATTTTGAATGTGTGTTTTTATTGCGTTTACTGGATTTGCTTATGCCACATAGATCAAATGTTGTGAACATATCCGTTCACGACAACTGTTTTCTCCTATCCCACAAACTTGGGTTGTTATCAAGGTAAATGGTGCTTTTAAAATGCTCCCGAAGTTAAAAATAGCACGAATTTGAATCTGGTAATCAGGGCGACAAATCTACAGAAAACTTTCAAGCAAAAACCCTGTTATACGCAAAAGGATTTCGTAGTAAACGCTACATATTCCTATATTCGATGGGAGACTATACTTAATCATTGTCCAGTATCACTTGCGAATGATGGACAGCACTAAAAAACAGCCACTATGAACTCTGCGTAAAGAGCTTTTAAGTCCCCTGGTAGTGATTTTATAAATTAATAATTTTATTGGTGAACAGCAATTCCATGATATTTTTATCAAATCATCAAGTTGGGATTATCTAGTTCCAGTGGTTTTCTTGTTAGGTGGTTTTAAAATGTGAGCTTTAATTATGATTACTGTTGGGTTGTTACTTTTGGATATTTAATAATTTTAGGAATTTTATTTTTAATATAAACGTGTTCAGGGGTCTTATTTTCATAGTCATTCTGTTTTAGTTATTCATTTTCCAATTGTTTAGGTGTTTGATACTTTTCTGTTCCAAATAGGTTCTTTTCAATAGGCTTTGTGTTAAAAACTGCGAAAGTTCGTTCTTTTTAGGTTTTAGGAATTTAAATTAATTTAAATTGGCTAATTTGCAATTCCATTTACTGCCCTTTTTATTCCCTTTAATTTGATTCCAAATTTGTTGCTCTCGGTTAAAAATCCGTTAATTCATCGCATTTTTTCAGCTTTTTAAATATTTCAGAATCGTTCATATTTAAATTGTTGCCGAATTCGCATATTCCAAATCGTTTCACTTCATTTCTTTTAATTTTCGTCTGCTTTGAAATTCCAATTCTCTTCCTTAAAATTTCGAGTTTTTAATTGGTTGACCGTAAAATTAAAATCGTCTGTCATTAATTATTTTATCGTTCATCAATAATTTTGTTTACAATCTGTGGCTGCGATGGTTCGTAGTATATAAGTAAAATCGCGCGTTTTTTCGCTCTCTCCTCTTCTGTTGCTTTTTCTCTTCTGCTCTTCGCTTTTGATTATAATTTGATATGTGATACTTTCAAGTGGTAATTGCGCTACGGCGCTCGCGCGCGATTCATAATGGAACGAAATTTGTTCAGTTTTTCAAATATTCTCTTTTAGAATGTACCGGTATTTTGTCTACGTCAAGAGAACAAAAATCATTTTTAACGAGCCTCTGAAAATGTTGCATCTTCTATGACTGAATGGAGATGTTTGGAACACATGTCTTCCATTTCCTGTCTTCTAAATGTTGATGCAAGATGTTCCGCGATTTATGCGATGTCTGCCGAGGAAGTTTTGCCGGCAATTTGTTTATTTACCCGAGTTGTGCAGCTCTTTACATGAGGAATCAACATTTCCGTGCCCAATAGACGGACATAAGCTTTTGGTTTTCGTTCTGATGTCAGAAGTCCGGTGCTGCAGCTTGGAGAAATGATTTTTATTGCCGGAACTCCCCCTTGGAGTCGGAATTCGTGGAGCGATCGTTTTTCCAGATTTCTACTGGTCAGAAATAAGGTCCTGTGCCATGGATTTTCCTCTTCTGGTTTTCCCTGAATCTGCAGCACGTTTGGTGATTCTGCCTCCCGCCGATTTCTGCCGTTCTTCTTGGACCCTTGGTGATATGTTTAAATTCTAATTTTTAATTGCTTCTGTCAGTTTGACATTCGTTTTAAAGTTTAAATTAAGTTGGCTAGAATAAGATCCCCTTGACCTATATATTGTAGGTCACCTGAACCTGGGGTTAACTTTAAATTTTGTTGAAATTCCCTTTTGGGGCTAACATATGTTCTTTTTATTCTAAATTCTAGTTTCGGCAAATAATTGTATAATTTAAATATTGTTAAATTTAAATTGAATATTCTAACGTTTTTGCTGCCACTTTGCGACCGGCCATTCAATTTATTTATTTATTTAAGATATTTAATTTGATTTGCTTAGTTAATGAGATGTAAATTTTAATAGTTCTTTAAAAGGGGATTTTAATAAACGTTAGATTTTTGAAAACCTAAATTCTGTGTTCTCTCTTTTATTTTAATGAATTTTTTTTTTTAGGAAAGTGCCATTTTAATATTTAACAGGAGTACATATTTGTACACTTAGGGTAACTGGTCAATAGGTCCCCTTCAGTTTATTTCTAATATGATTTTTAGGTTTTGAGAACTTTACAGTGATATTTTGAGAACTTAGAAAATTTAGAATGCTTTTTAGTATATCATAAAGCTCTTTTTTCTACCGGATATTACCATGTATTTAAGATATCTAAATCGTCAGTGAAAAACACTTTGTGAAATACTGATGCAAATCACTAACATGAACTCTAATGCCCCTGGGAACGCGTTTAGTATTATACGGCGTTTGCCCCCCCCCCCCCCCACACCCACACTCGAAGTAATATATTTTTATAGCATTATATAATAGTTTCCTGAACATTATATGTGTTGCGCACGTTAAGCAATGGTAAATCTTTGTTATAATATCCTTTAAATTATAATAGTGTACAGCGCAATGTCGCTCAGTTATATATCATATTTTGTAAACACTTCCGTATACTATGAAAATAAAACATATATTTAACGAGGAACATTTATACTTACTTGATTATTTATTTTCAGCAATTTTATTCAGAACTACAGAGAGTCGATGAAGATCGTGCTACTGTTCCCAATAATTTGCACTTATTTCTGATACAATGTATATTAAACATTAATATATTATTTCTGGTATATTAGGTTTACAATGTAAAATTTTGATTTAATTTATAATATAAATCGAGCTGAAGCGGTGGTCGAGCGGTCAAGGCGAGAGTTTCCAAGCAATCGGTCGATCGCCGTGTTGTGGGTTCGAGTCCCACGTAAGGCATGGATGTTTGTGTTGTTGGGCGCAGTGTGTTCCGCCCCCCCTCTGGTGTGCCTGGGACAACGTCCTAGGACGGCTAAATGGTTCACGTTCTGGCCGATGACATAGGCGAATGATGAAAGTCAAGTGCCTGGCCATTTGATAAAAATAATAATAATAATACAAATCGCAAAAGTCCCGCACTTAAAAAAACCTCAAAAACATTATCTGAACAAAAAAATGGATATCTTTAAAGATCTGATATAATTTTTTACACATATTTTAAAAATTGCTTAAAAATGATTAAAGATATGATATATTTGGTTAAATAATTAATTAATCGTCTTATCCCAAATCAAAATTTCTGATGAAATATTTTTTTAAAACATTATAACTAACCCATTGTCCTAGACAATGTTTCTTCGTTAGACAAATAGATTGCCAGAAAACAAGGAGCAGGAAGGAAAACATGTCAAAACTAAAGCCATTAATCCTGAGAGATATTTTACAAACGAATCTTTCGGGCGGAACAAATAAATGTTTAGATAGAACATGACAGTTGTCAATCGAATCGAAAATATTTGTTCTCAACCGCCACTGAAATAAAAGAACAAAAAATTACCAGAGAGAGAAAAACTTAAAAGAAGCCGCAATATTGATTTAAAATGCCCGTAATATAAATACTGGCAAAAAAATGGCAGACAGATGCGCTTGGAAAATCGGAAATTTTGAAATGCCTTCTTTGCATATAATTGCACGTTCAGTAAAAAAAAAATCAATCATGGACAGACAGCTCATGACTTTCGCTACAATTTCAATAATTAATTATTATTTTCTTACATAATGCATTGAATTTGATTTACTTTTACAATATGTTAATTTAGTTATTTGAAACTACACTGAATTTGCATGTTTAATTCAATTTTCGTTGTCATTTGGGCACTGGACGTATTTTTATATGGGGGCTTTGCAAAAATGCTAAGAGAGTGAAATACAGTGAGAATGTCTCATCCTAAAATTAAGGGGGTGTTCTTACTATTTTGATCTTAAAAATTACGTCTAAAAAGCATCTAACAAACATTTCATCAAATTGTGTGTTTTATTCAGATTTTAACGATTTAATGAGCCACTTTGCAAGAAAAAGTCAGGTTTGTTGTTTTTCCGAATTATATCAAATTCAATGAGCGTCAAGGTAATCCACGAGTGGCTTACCAACCAAATTTTATGAAAGTTTGTCGATTTGCCTTTAAGCTAGAGTGGATAAATATATCGCTCAGATACTCAGACACAGAAGTCACGATATTTACTTTCGCCTTCTAGAGTGTTCGAAACGTGTAGTTCGTTCAGGTCTTCGAATTTCGACACAATTCCAGCGCTTTTACCATACATTACCATGTATGGTAGTATAACATATTTTTAAAGTTATTTTAAAGCATGGTTTTACTAAATCCTATGCTTGAACTTATAAAGATGAAATATTGAAATACGCGCTGTAATATTATTCTAATAAACTCGCGCAATATAATATATCGCATCTCCCATAATTTATTCATTCATAATTATACAAATTATTCATGCTATGCCAATACTTTATGCTATGGTCGATGCCTCTCCAACAGTAAACCACATCGGGTTATCTTGGAGATATATTCTTGTTTTAAGTACACTGGGACAACTTTTAAAGTGAAAAACAGTTCAAAAGGGATTTTGTACCACTGCGGTCGAAAAAGAAATTCAATAAAATTGCTCAATAAAATTGCTTATTGTTTCAGGAAATTCTATAAAATTGCTTATGGGAAATATTTTCGATTCGAATCCAGGCATATTTAAATCGTGTAAACCCATCGGAATTTCGAATTCAAATGTTCGACGTTCCCATAATTCTGTATACATTATACTATGGCTCTACAAAAATTAAGAATGCCTTTCCAATCATATCTTTTAAAGTAAAGAAAATTGAAGGAATTATGTACAGTGTCCTCTATGAAATTCAAATACTTAAGCAAAGCATGAGCAACTAACTTACAACTTACGGATACTTGCATGAGCAACTAACTTGCAACTTACTGATACTTGCATGAACAACTAACTTACAACTTACTGATACTTGCATGAACAACTAACTTACAACTCACTGATACTTGCATGAACAACTAACATACAACTTACTGATACTTGCATGAGCAACTAACTTACAACTTACTGATACTTGCATGAGGAACTAACTTACAACTTACTGATACTTGCATTAGCAACTAACTTACAACTTACTGATACTTGCATTAGCAACTAACTTACAATTACTGATACTTGCATGAGCAACTAACTTACAACTTACTGATACTTGCATGAGCAACTAACTTACAACTTACTGATACTTGCATTAGCAACTAACTTACAACTTACTGATACTTGCATGAGCAACATAATCCTGTTTATAATGTCTGAATTATTAAATCACTAACATGGTAGTGCTGGGGTTCGATCCTAGAACAAAAGAATTGGAAGCGAATATTATAACGTTGAGTTAAATATGTACATTAAGTACTGCTTAATGACCACTCACTGCAGCAATATGTGTAAAGAACCTTGCTACCCCAACCGGGAATGGAACTAAGGATTTTTGAACTGTTTAGTCGACGGTCTACCGTTGAACTACTGGGACGGCAATGCAAACTTTTATCGTAAAAATGGAATCTGCGTTCTCCACCCTCAATGTTAGACTGGCCTGAAGCTGACAATCTAACTGACCACCTCCTGCTAGTTCTACCACAGGTTAGCCTCTTAATGTGTGTTTTATCATCCAGGTAAGCTTCCTGCGTGGTCGTTGTCCTTCCAATTTAAAGTTATTGGCACTCAATATTAAATAGTCCACTGAATCTATATTGATCGTAAAAAAGCCACTTTCAGATCTCAGACTTTTTACATTAATCTACAGGGTTGATTTGTTCGGACGCTATTTTAAAGAGCCTTGTTGCCAGAACTGGGAATCGAACGCTGAATCTTCAAACTAACTAGCCGACTCTGTACCGTTGAGCTACTGGGATGGGATTGCAAACTTATCGGCTTATCTCTGCATCTGTCTCCAGTGAGATATTTAACCACTTTAAGAAGCAGTTTTGCCTCCGATACAGAGTGATACAGTTATCAATTATACGAAACATAATGTTTTAAAAGAAATAATTTTTAGTAATGTTTAAACGTCATGTTATGTTTTATAATATCTGTGAAATATATGTGTTAAAAATAATATTTTAAATATGTCACAATTCCGCAGATAGATGATATTTTGTCCCCATCGGTTATGCCTATTATGACTTGTTGGGGAGGAACGCCAGGAAACATGATAAACCATACACAGAGGTAATATATTAATAAGGGACTCAAGGTGTAGATATAGTCAAAAAAATTTAAAATACGTTCGAATGTAAGTTTAAGCATTCCTTTTGTCCAGTGATTAATGATGCTATAGTAGAAAATATCACAGTTACTTCAACATTTTTCTACGTTTCCACGCGTGTATTTGCGACCATCTTTATTTTCAAGGTCCTATATTTATTGCTTAAAATTATATTTCACCTCGTTCATTCAGAACACTGTTAAAAATATTTCAACGTCAGACCCGTTGTACCGGTATTGGGACCCTTGATAGATGGCATAATCTATAAACAGACACTGTAAATCCCCCTACCTGTTTATGAGCATCATGTATAACGACAGCTGGAATATTGCCAAAGTTTCAGCTCAATGCATAGTATTTGAGAACATTTTCTAGGATTTCTTTTATTTTATATCCATTTTATTCAGCTTAGGAGTAGCAGAAAGGCATCCGCAGATTGCTTTTTCTATCTTTTTATTTTTTCAACTTAAATAAAAGCCAAGCGCAAAACTATCGATGGCTTTAGAAGTCATATGAAAAATGAAATAAAATGGCTTTATTTTGAAATTTGGAATTCAAATATTATTATTTTTTGAGTAAAGAGTATTAGAATAAGTTCATAAATGTATATTTTAGTCCTCTACCAGAACTTCGTGTAAAAAATATTTCGTATATTTTAACTCATTTAAATACAGTTCAATCTCGATTATCGAGTTTGACCATGCCCGAGTTGTTCTCGGTCTACTTCAGCTCGAAAATGCGGGACTCTGCTGTATTAATAATTATACTTTTTTAAACTATTTCTGTCATAAATAAAATATGAAATATAAAATTTTACAGAAATGGCATCATCTATAAACATACAGCAGAATACTTCTGCAGTTCGTTATCATTACGCTGAAGAAGCTGATAATCTGAAAAATTTCAGCTTATGGCAAAGTATGAAATTTTTTCTAGGATTTTAATAAAGTATAATCTATCATTTGGACTCTTGTCATATTTTTATGAAATTTATTATGAAGTCGATCATAGCTCCTATTTCATTCAAGTTAAGTAAAATTAATATGAACAATTATTAATGAAAACAATTGAAATGATTCGAGGACGGTTCATCGTAGCGAAATTAGGATGTCCTTATACTGTTTTTGTCAAAAATTGCATATACAACAATCATTGAATTCATACATTAAAGAAAATCCAGTCTTTTAATTTAGATTTTGACAATATTTTCAAGCCACTTCACAAAAGAAGTCAGGTTTTCTGTTCTCGAATCATACTGAAATCTTAACAGCATTAAGGTAACCCATAAGTGAACTAACTACCTATCAAATTTTGCGAAATTTCCGTGGATAGTTTCTGAGAAAGACATAAAATCATAAAATATAAAATCATAAAACATAAAAGATAAAACATAAAATCATAAATAGGTTGAGGAACTGTGCAAGTAATTTTGCAGAAATGACTGATTTTTAAATTTTTAAATTAAAATATGAGATTGTATTTGCTTTTTGAAAGATTTAAAACAAAATCCTGTATAAGATATTCCTAGCATCTGAAGAAGAAAAGAATAGCAGTAAGATATTTTCAATATTATTTTGTAAACTTCTCATGACCATGATTTCACCAGATTTTAAATTTTTAGCTGATATAGATTACATTAAATTAGGTGTTTTTATTAACACTTTACAACAAAGTTGAAAAGTGTTTATGACTTTGTTCATTCTGTCCGTCTGTATGTCTGTCTGTCTGTCTGTCTATCTGTCCGTTAGCACGATAACTGCCGTAAAATTGACTTAGTGAATGCAAAATGAAATTGCAGTATGTTGTTCAGACGGTCTGTAGGACCTATGGGAATATAAAAGAATAATATCACCCAATTAGTTTTGGATTGAACCCGGGTTGAAAAAATGAAATACATTGAGCCCTATGGGACCTATAATTTCAAATATATTTCAACTGGATTTAAAATTCACAAATTGCTTCGAAAATTTTAGATAATATTCAAATTGTTCCATCAAATATATAAAAAAAATCAGCGATATATATTCAGTAATTTTTTAAATAAAAATTAAAATAATAATTACACCTCTTATATGAAGCGATCACTTGACCATGATATGAAAAGATGACATGGCCTACTTCAAAATAATATATGGCATACATCTTGTCTCAAAATCGTGACTTTTTAAGTTCTTTTTAATTCATATTAAGTGTTGTATCCGTCCTAAAACCACTTTATTTTTGCTTAAATTCTGTGCATCTACATACTGAAACAGCGCAATTACAATATATTTGAGTTTAAATGATCATCCAAATTTGATTATTTCTCGAAGTCTATTTTATACTTATATAATATGTAAACAGCAAAATATGTAGAATTAGTTGTATTAGAATTGCTGTATTTCTTTAACACAAAATTATTTAGCCCATGGAGTCTGCATAGCTGATATGAATGAAATATCCATTGATTTTACAAAGAGAAGGACAATTTTTTTCGGTGAAGTTTTAAGCATAGTTTAATTACTTGTAGCTCCATGGTCTTAATTTTTAAATAATGTAAATTATTATAGTATTGTGATGAATGAAATGAATGGGAAAATGTTATGAATGAAAAGCTGTTTTTATAGAGAGATCCAGACGTGTTATTTTTTCTATGACGTTATTTGAATGAATTTCAGTTGTTTTCGATGAAGTTTTCAAATATAATAAATTATCGTAGTATTTTATGATAGATTTAAAATTATTATCGAGGAATGTATCACATTTTAGAGATGCGGATTCAACGGCAAATCCGGTTTCAACGGCAAAACCAGGCAATTTATATTTCAATGCCTTCATTTGAATGAAGTTCATTTTTTTTATGAAGGTTTAAGTTTTCAAATATAATAAATTAATGTAGTATTGTGATAAGTTTTAAAATATTACCGAAGAATGTATTGCATTTTAGACTTATTTAAATAAAATTGCATTGATGCTGGAAAGTGTTTCATAATCAATGCTTTAAGCATGATTGATCTTTCTTGTTATAAATAGCAGTTGATGATTCGGGATAAGCAAACCTTTAAAAAATTAAAAAAATATTTGAATTTAAACAATATTTTCTTTGACCGCTGAGAGACATTAACTGAAATATAAATTCTTCTTTGACAACAGAATACAAAAGGTGAATACGGTACTAACCGGTTTCAACGGCAAAAATTTCCCTTTTCGTCAGGATAATTCGATTATGTTCGATACTGTTTATTTTTTTTAAACAATTAATTATTTATTCAACCGTTATATGCTGTTATCTACAGAAATGTTCTTATTTTTGATTTACCCCGGTAAGTTTTTATTTTACAATCTTTGTTTTGTATCCAACCTAAAGTTATCAATTTCTATATTCAAAACTTTAATATTGTGGTCATCAGTTTATTCATTGTTCGATTGCATTAGTTTCTGTATCGAAGTGCAGTAATTGAAAAAATGAATTTAACGTGAATTTGAAATGATGTATTTTAATTTTAAAAACAATCTGTATATTTACACAAAAGTCACATTACGCGATTGAACAGAAATTTGCGAGAGACATCATGTATATTCAATATTATTTATTATTAATAATAGGTGGCATACGTCATCTTGCCTATGGTAGCGTGACTGCTGTGTGTTTCTATCCAGAAAACAATGGCTGTTTTTACATCCGAAAGAAATAATATACTTTTAATCAAGTTATTATAATAACACTAATGAAATATGTTTTATTCGGATTTAGATAGGGATGGCAGGACTGACGGACAAACTATACCAGAACATCATTACAGTACTATCTCCTAATAAAGCACAAATAATTTTATTCATTTAGCTTCATTTTCATGAATTCAGCAACAATTTATGGATTTGTTGACATTTTCATCAATTTCGCAACGTTTAAGAAAAAGTCGCCATGTAGGCGATATCCCGCCAAATTGTGCGATGAATCGTTTAAATTCTACAAACAATATATTCATGATTTAAACCTAACCTTCCCGTTCGTGTAACGAGTAGCGGAGCTTTGATAGATGGGGTAATCTATAAACAGATACTATGAATCTACTCCTTGTTTATCAACACCGCATGGTTGCAGCTGGAACATTGCCTAACTTTCAAATGTAGACGTGGGATTAAAGGCTGAAAAGCTTTTTGTTTCTTCCATTCATCTCTTCTAAGATCTGTACAGCTAGCAGTAGAAGATCCTTTAGAGCTTCAAAATTTATTTATTTATCTTTAAATGTTAAATAAATGTTACGCGAGCAAGAGGCAAGATATGCAGAATATAGAATAAAAATAATTAATGACAAAATTCAAATTCAAAGATGTAAAAAATTCAACTTTCCTCCTTTTATAACTTTGGAGAATAGAATATATTTGTGGTGGTAATTTAATTTGGCGTTTTGCTTGTTACTTGTATTGTAAATTTTAATAGTACTTGCTGTTTTGATAACCCACCATTGTGTATTGTCTGGTGCTAACTGAAAGTAAATTGATTCATTAAACCTTCAATGAATTTTGTACATTTTTGTAGTAACGTCAATACAAGTCATCGAGAAATCAGAAATGTTACCTAAACTTATATTTAAAAAAATGAAGATAAACCTATTTATAAAAATATTTCGTGATAAATTATAGTTTCTATTGTGTATCGTCTTCATTTAATAATTTGAACATATGTAATATACAAGATCGCTAGTGTAAATGGGAAATGAATGAACACATATTAAATAATAAAATATTTATATAAATTTTTCTATAGCTAGATATTTATATACATCTGTATACAGCTAGAGAATCGAAGGCTCGGATTCTAATATGTTTGCCAAAGGGTTCTAGATGTTACGGCAATAAATAATGAAAGAGTCACGTTGGAGATGGAAAATGAGATCTTCGCAACAATTAATAAACCTCGTGAATTACGGTTTGACGGTTTTCCTAATATATAAATACAGTGCAGTTTCCTTAAAGTTGTAAATTCCACAAAAATAAAGTACAGACAACAGTCTCTGTAGCTCATCGAATAAAGCGTCAACAGACCAGATATCGATTAGAGGTTCTGTGGCATATAAATTGCTGCTTCGGAATTTCATACCACATTTATGTAGTCGCATAAAAAGCAGTAAAAAGTGGTTGTTGTAACATGAAAATGAGAGTATCCTAAATAAGGGAGACTAAGATTTGTAGTGTAACTATAATATAAGGTGTATGAACCAAGAAGTTATAATATGGCAAAATGTCGAGCTTAAATCATTTTGATGTTCAGATATAACCAAGGTCTCACATGACCCCCAATGCATTTTCTAAAATAATTTGAATCAAGGAGTATCTTAAATTAATTAATTATTAAGGATTCTTGTGACAATGTTAGTATTGGAGTGTACATAAATGAATGTAATGTAAAAAAATAAGCTTTATGACTAATGAGCAATGTGTTATTTTTTAGGTACGGTAAGATTGGGCTCACACCTGTCAAATAAATTTTGTAGGTTATTGTGAATTGCAACTAGACTATACGAAAGCAATATATGGTATCTTTAAAAATCTAAATATTATTTGAAGATTATTTACTTTAATCAAGACCACACACATTTTTACTCCACATTTCGGTAATTGCTTCTCAACAATTTTAATACCACATGTTCATTTAAACACTCATACGTTAATTCTATGCATTTATACCCAGGAAGCGTAACTTCAGGTTTAGTTGCTGTGATGATGATGTATGACAATAAAGTGAATTTTTATTTTGTCTTACAATTTATTGCGACGATGCTATTTCATACATAATTATGTCCAACATAATGCTATTACACGAAAAGTAATGGATTTTAACCAATCAGATGTTCCACTTCCATTTGAAATCTGACGTAAGAAAATGTTGGCAGACTACAAATATAACATTAAAGATAGTCACACCAGTAGCTCAATGGTTTCGGCTTGCCAGTTTGAGATCAGTATTTAATTTCCCGCTTAGACACGGGTTCTTTGCAGTTGGTTTACTGATTTCCATTTACAGAGGGTTACGTCAAGCAGGATAGTATTCAATTCAAATAAAACCCAGAGGATCGAGAAGGAAGAAATGAGAATCAATTGTATTTCAGTAGGTAATCTGGGGTAGGAATATATTAAACAAGAAAGATCAATCATGCTTAAAGCATTGATTATGAAACACTTTCCAACTTCAATGCAATTTTATTTAAACAAGTCTAAAATGCAATACATTCCTCGGTAATATTTTGAAACTTATGACAATACTGCATTAATTTATTATATTTGAAAACTTAAACCTTCATGGAAAAAAATGAACTTCATTCAAATGACGGCATTGAAAAATAAATTGCCTGGTTTAAACATCTCTAAAATGTTATACATTCCTCGGTAATAGTTTTAGAATTATCATAATACTACGATAATTTATTATATTTGAAAACTTCATCGAAAACAACTGAAATTATTTCAAATGACGTCATAGAAAAAATAACACGTCTGGTTCTCTCTATAAAAACTGGATTTCATTCATAACTTTCTCCTATTCATTTCATTCATCACAATACTATAATAATTTATTTTATTTAAACATATTGTTTAAGACCATGGAGCTACAAAAAATTAAATTCTATGCTTGAAACTTCATCGAAAAAAATCATCCTTCTCTTTATGAAATTAATTAATATTTCATTAATATCAGCCATGCAGACTCCATGGACTAAATTATTTTGTGCTAAAAAAATACAGGAATTCTAATACAACTCATTCTATATGTTTTGCTGTTTACATTTTACATAGGTGAAAAATAGGCTTAGTTGTAGAAATAATCAAATTTAGATGAGCATTTAAACTCAAATATATTGTCATTGCGTTGTTTCAGTATGTGGATGCACAGAATTTAGGCAAAAATAAAGTAGTTTTAGGACGGATACAACACTCAATATGAATTTAAAAAAAAAAAAATCACGATTTTGAAACAAGATGGATGCCATATATCATTTTGAAGTGGGTCATGTGATCGTTTCATATCATGGTCACGTGATCGTTTCATATAAGAGGTGTAATTATTATTTTATTTTTTATAAAAAAAACTACTGAATATATTTCGCTAATTTTTTTTTTTATATATTTT
The DNA here is from genome assembly GCA_951213105.1 of Amaurobius ferox. Taxonomy (NCBI): domain Eukaryota; kingdom Metazoa; phylum Arthropoda; class Arachnida; order Araneae; family Amaurobiidae; genus Amaurobius; species Amaurobius ferox. The sequence goes on from OX578139.1 coordinate 126,768,529, forward strand.
ATGGAACAGTTTGAATATTACCTAAACTTTTCGAAGCAATTTGAGAATTTTAAATCCGCTTAAAAATTGTTTGAAAAATTAGGTCCCATAGGGCTCAATGTATTTCATTTTTTTGATCCGGATTCAATCTAAAACTAATTGGGTAATATTATTCATTTATATGCCATAGGTTCTACAGACCGTCTGAACAACATACTAAAATTTCATTTTGATTAAGTCATTTTTACGGCAGTTATCGTGCTAACGGACAGACAGAGAGACAGACAGAATGAACAAAGTCATAAACACTTTTCAACTTTGTTGTAAAGTGGTATAAAAACCACTCTGAAGTATCAATTCTGCCAAATATTTAATCAATCTACATACAATTCTTTACAGGAAAATAAGATAGTATCTATACATAAATTCCTCGCCACACCAGAATTTTAGTATATTTCACTTTTTATCTTTTATTGAAATGAGCGATATAATATTTATTGCGCAGCCAATGTAGTATTAAATTATAATAAAATTCTGATTTGCATGTTTCCATTTACGCAATTTCAGAAATCCCAAAAATGTTCTAGATATTTGAAACAATTAAACATTGTTTATTTTTGGTACATATATATCTCATCAAACTATCATTTGTTTCATATAATTCCGAATATACAATGTAAAAGAAAATTTACTAATATCTATAAAACCATCTGTCTCTCGCTTAAACCCCTATATAGTTTATTTCAGAAAAATAATATCATTTATTTTCAGAACTATTTTTATCGTATGTCGGATATTAAATGCATAAACGTTAAAACTTTATAAGAATTTGCAAAAACTCTTTCTTTTCGAACATTTTACAACTGCATTCTCTGACAAAGACTCTACATTTCTTGCTGCATATGATATATGCCCACGATACCATCAAGAAACCTCCTAGAAATGGAAATTCCTTTGAGATTGAAATAGGCAGGATAACAGAGACACCGGCATGAGGAAAAAGTATGAAAATATTTTTAGAGGTCTGATTGATGAACGCGCACTAAGATTTTCTTTCAATAAAACCCAGTAATCCTTTCATGAAAGACATTCTTTTCTCTGCCTGGTTTATGTCACCCTCTACCTGGAATTTCAAGGGGCGATTCGCATATTATAAGAAATATTTAAAATTTTAAAATATCTAAATTCGCTTTATGTATATTAATTTAGGAAAATGCTATATTATTTTTATTGACTGTAAATATTTAAATTCGCTTCATGTATGTTAATTTAAGAAAGCTCTATATATTTTTATTGACTGCAATCTTATTGACTGTAATTATCTAAATTCGTTTCATGCATGTTAATGTAAGAAAACGTTATATTTTCATTGACTGTAAATTTATTAAATGATATTTTTAAGTGTTAGACATATATGTTAGGCATTATTTGTGACAACTTTTGAACTATATAGCATGGGCCGATATTGTAATATTAAAATTGTCAGTGGGTTTTAAAATTAAATATATATATATATAATAATTGTCTAACGTATTTGTGCCTTTCCATAACTTCCAAAAGTCATTCAGTAACCTGGAATACTAAAACTTTACACATTTATAGCATCAGCGATGTAAAAATACCTAACGTAACCACATGTTCAATTTATCCCTTGGGGCGGATCCATTTTTGCCCACTTATAGTGTCAACTATCGGGCAGAACCTAACGTAGTCCTAATTTCGCCCCTCCCAGGTAAAATATTATGTTATACATATATATATATATATATATATATATATATATATATATATATATATATATATATGTATATATATATATATATATATATATATATATATATGTATATATATATATATTTTTTTTTTTGTTTTTTCAAAAAAATCTTTTTACACCAGTCTCCTCCAAGCGGTTAGAATGTGAAAGACCCAGACCACACGACTGATCCGAAGCCTTACAGTAGCTATTTGTGTAGCCGTGTGGCTTAGAATGTTGTTGTTGAGACCCAGACCGTCCGACCTACCAGAAAGGGGCGGCTTAGAATGTTGTTGTTGAAACCCAGACCGTCCGACCTACCAGAAATGTGTAAGGTAACTGTTTGGACGTCCGGGAAGTGCCACCCAATTTAGACCGGAACCCAGTGGGGGAGGCATCCACAGGGACCATACCCTCCTTCTCCTACCACCAACCTCTCGGAAGGACTTACGGACCCACATGTTTAACGTGATCGTACTCCGCGTGAACACGGCGACAGTTTTGGCAGTGGCTGGAATCGAACCCGGGCCTACCGAGTGCAACTCCAGCGCGCTAACCAATGGACTACCGCGCCCCTCGGCTTAGAGTGTTGTTGTTGAGACCCAGACCGTCCGACCTACCAGAAAGGTGTAAGGTAGCGGCTTAGAGTGTTGTTGTTGAGACCCAGACCGTCCGACCTACCAGAAAGGTGTAAGGTAGCGGCTTAGAGTGTTGTTGTTGAGACCCAGACCGTCCGACCTACCAGAAAGGTGTAAGGTAGCGGCTTACAGTGTTGTTGTTGAGACCCAGACCGTCCGATCTACCAGAAAGAGCGGCTTAGAGTGTTGTTGTTGTTGTTGTTGAAACCCAAACCGTCCGACCTACCAGAAAGGTGTAAGGTAACTGTTTGGACGGTCGGGAAGTGCCACCCAATTTAGACCGGAACACAGTGAGGGAGGCATCCACAGGGACCGTACCCTCCTTCCCCTACCACCAACCTCTCGGAAGGAATTTCGGACCCACATGTTTAACGTGATCGTACTCCGCATGAACACGGCGGCAGTTGTGACAGTGGCTGGAATCGAACCCGGGCCTTCCGAGTGCAACTCCAGCGCGCTAACCGATGAGCTACCGCGCCCCGCTGCTTAGAGTGTTGTTGTTGAGACCCAGACCGTCCGACCTACCAGAAATGTGTAAGGTAGCGGCTTAGAATGTTGTTGTTGAGACCCAGACCGTCCGACCTACCAGAAAGGTATAAGGTAGCGGCTTAGAGTGTTGTTGTTGAGACCCAGACCGTCCGACCTACCAGAAAGGTGTAAGGTAGCGGCTTAGAGTGTTGTTGTTGAGACTTAGACCGTCCGACCTACCAGAAAGGTGTAAGGTAACTGTATGGACGGCCGGGAAGTGCCACCCAATTTAGACCGGAACCCAGTGGGGGAGGCATCCACAGGGACCCTACCCTCCTTCCCCTACCACCAACTTCTCGGAAGGACTTACGGACCCACATGTTTAACGTGATCGTACTCCGCATGAACACGGCGGCATTTGTGGCAGCGTGCAAATCTAGCGCGCAAACCACGGGGATACCGCACCCGAGATGGCCAACAGCACGCGGCGTTCCGAGGTGGTCACCCACCAAGTACTAACCGCGCCCGATGCTGCTTGACTTCGGTGATCTAACGAGAACCGGTGTTTTCAGCACGGTACGGCCGTTGGCCTGCGGCTTAGAGTGTTGAAGACCCAGACCGTCGGGCTCGTCAGCAAGGACTTGAGCAACCGATTGGACGGCCGGGCGGCTTAGAGTGTTGTTGTTGTTGAAACCCAGACCGTCCGACCTACCAGAAAGGTGTAAGGTAACTGTTTGGACGGTCGGGAAGTGCCACCCAATTTAGACCGGAACCCAGTGGGGGAGGCATCCACAGGGACCGTACCCTCCTTCCCCTACCACCAACCTCTCGGAAGGAATTTCGGACCCACATGTTTAACGTGATCGTACTCCGCATGAACACGGCGGCAGTTGTGACAGTGGCTGGAATCGAACCCGGGCCTTCCGAGTGCAACTCCAGCGCGCTAACCGATGAGCTACCGCGCCCCGCGGCTTAGAGTGTTGTTGTTGAGACCCAGACCGTCCGACCTACCAGAAATGTGTAAGGTAGCGGCTTAGAATGTTGTTGTTGAGACCCAGACCGTCCGACCTACCAGAAAGGTATAAGGTAGCGGCTTAGAGTGTTGTTGTTGAGACCCAGACCGTCCGACCTACCAGAAAGGTGTAAGGTAGCGGCTTAGAGTGTTGTTGTTGAGACTTAGACCGTCCGACCTACCAGAAAGGTGTAAGGTAACTGTATGGACGGCCGGGAAGTGCCACCCAATTTAGACCGGAACCCAGTGGGGGAGGCATCCACAGGGACCCTACCCTCCTTCCCCTACCACCAACTTCTCGGAAGGACTTACGGACCCACATGTTTAACGTGATCGTACTCCGCATGAACACGGCGGCATTTGTGGCAGCGTGCAAATCTAGCGCGCAAACCACGGGGATACCGCACCCGAGATGGCCAACAGCACGCGGCGTTCCGAGGTGGTCACCCACCAAGTACTAACCGCGCCCGATGCTGCTTGACTTCGGTGATCTAACGAGAACCGGTGTTTTCAGCACGGTACGGCCGTTGGCCTGCGGCTTAGAGTGTTGAAGACCCAGACCGTCGGGCTCGTCAGCAAGGACTTGAGCAACCGATTGGACGGCCGGGCGGCTTAGAGTGTTGTTGTTGTTGAAACCCAGACCGTCCGACCTACCAGAAAGGTGTAAGGTAACTGTTTGGACGGTCGGGAAGTGCCACCCAATTTAGACCGGAACCCAGTGGGGGAGGCATCCACAGGGACCGTACCCTCCTTCCCCTACCACCAACCTCTCGGAAGGACTTTCGGACCCACATGTTTAACGTGATCGTACTCCGCATGAACACGGCGGCAGTTTTGGCAGTGGCTGGAATCGAACCCGGGCCTACCGAGTGCAACTCCAGCGCGCTAACCAATGGGCTACCGCGCCCCGCGGCTTAGAGTGTTGAAGACCCAGACCGTCCGGCTCGTCAGCATGGACTTGAGCAACCATTTGGACGGCCGGCGGCTTAGAGTGTTGAAGACCCAGACCGTCCGACTCGTCCAGAGGACTTAGAGCAACTGTTTGGACGGCCGGGGCGGCTTAGACTGTTGAAGACCCAGACCGTCCGACTCGTCCAAGGGACTAGGAGCAACTATTTGGACGGCCGGGCGGCTTAGAGTGTTGTTGTTGTTGAGACCCAGACCGTCCGACCTACCAGAAAGGTGTAAGGTAACTGTATGGACGGCCGGGAAGTGCCACCCAATTTAGACCGGAACCCAGTGGGGGAGGCATCCACAGGGACCGTACCCTCCTTCCCCTACCACCAACCTCTCGGAAGGACTTACGGACCCACATGTTTAACGTGATCGTACTCCGCATGAACACGGCGGCATTTGTGGTAGCGTGCAAATCTAACGCGCAGACCACGGGGAAACCGCACCCGAGATGGCCAACAGCACGCGGTGTTCCGAGGTGGTCACCCACGCAAGTACTAACCGCGCCCGATGCTGCTTGACTTCGGTGATCTAACGAGAACCGGTGTTTTCAGCACGGTACGGCCGTTGGCCCGGGCGGCTTAGAGTGTGAAATAACACATTTAATTGTACATACCACGAGACCAAACAAGTGGATATTCGATTTCTCTCCAGGGGTGGACAAAATAGGGAGAAATCTTTGTGAATGTGACTCCCTTTCAGACCCTGAGTCCATATTTGTTTTTCTAGATGACAAACTCTATAGAATTTTTCCCGGTGACTATTACTTTGAATTTACCTGCGTCATAGCTTTGCTGAATTCCCACTGTCAAATCGTATAAGGAATAACTATCATCAACAGCGCTTATAATTGAGACCAATACGGCACAGGAAAATTTCTGTAATTCAACTTGTGTAGAATATATTCAGTGTTACTTTTATTTTTCGTACAGCGCCTGTGTTGTTCACACGCCTAGATGGTGTGAAACGCGACGTTTCGCGTACGGCGAAAGTAAAACTGAATTTGGAAATGGGAAAAATATGGTTTTACATAGTGGTTTGTTGTCAAACGCTGTTATTCACAATTGTTATAGTATTAGTAAGTTGTGTAGTATTCTATGGTATGTTATCGTATCAAGCCCTACTAAACAAATGGCAGATAACATAAATGTTTTGCAGCGAATTGATAAAAAATGGCGAACTGTTCAAATGTTGTTTATAATGAAACAAAACGATTGACTTTGAGACAAAATCACTTAGACTATCGTGAATATAATTTTATAAAACACTACCCGGGCGCTCATGTTTGGCGTAAATGAAAATCACGATATTCTGGTTTAATTCGCTAGTTAGAACCAAAATTGATTACCTTACGTAAAACAAGCCTTATAACAATATTTTCAATTGAACCTTGAGCAGTATAATTAGCTTATATTTAAATTTCACAGAAAAATAATCAATATGAAGGGTGAAACATTATGCTAGGTGTCATAAAAAAATTTAAGACACTTTTACAGTGATTAGTGTAATTTTCATTTGTTTATAAAATATTACGACTTCTTAACGAGTTAGGTCCAAAGCTTTAACTTAAAATAGCGCTGAAAACGTAAATTTTAAAAAACATATAAGCATTAAATTGCAGATTTGGAACTTATATTATCAGTGCACTCCACCTGTAAATATTTAAAATATTTAATATAATTAAAAGGCAGGAAATACATAAAACAAAAAGTTACTCAAATGTGTCTAAGAAATGAAGCATTTTATATCTGAATTTCAAATCCTGAAAGGAACAGTTTCTATTACTTTTCTTGTGTAACTTCTGAAACTGTTGATGCATTCCCGTATGGCTTTTATTTAACATAAGAATTGAAAGAAAATAAAGAAAGAGAGAACTGCGGATAGCTTTCTCCCATTCGCAAGTTGCATAAAACAGAGACGAAACGAAAGAAAAACTACTCTTAGAAAATGTTCAAAGACTTAAATCCCACGCCTCCAGTTGAAATGTTGGCAATTTTCCAGCTGACGCTACATGATGCTGATAAACAGGCAGAGGATTCATCGTGTCTGTTTATAGATTATGCCATATATCACGATGGTACTACCAGTTCAACAACAGGATGTTTTAAAAGAAAGGCTAGGAATTTAGTATGTAATTTCACCATTACTTTCATTTATACGAACTTTAATTTCCCTACTATACATACTACACTGACGTGCGAAACTTAGGAACACCACTAGTTTTAAAAGTTACACACAAAAAATTAAACGAAAAATTTCTGATTTTCAGAACCAAGGATATTCAGCAGGAATATGGTGCATATTCTTATTCATGAATCTTGACGGCAGAGGTGAAGTCATAGTGGTAAAATGACAAACGAAGAGAAGACGGCAGGTAGTGCTACTACACGCGTTACAGAGGTTAGCACAGTGATGTTCGTTTCTTATGATAGAGAAATATTTGGATATTAGGAACCATTTAGATTATTTCACACGTGGTAGAATCGTTGGAAAGTAGAAGAAAGGGCGAAGTGTGAAATGTGGCCACAGAGTACAATGTCGCCCCTAACATCGTTTCGGGGGCGTGGTTGGCATTCGAATGACATGTACAACTGTGCAAAGGACTGATATGATCGCCCGTGATAAAATACGGCCACCATTAAGTATTGCGTGTCAGTATAAAATGTATATAAAAAGTATCAAAATATAGCAAAAATTTGCATGTGAGGTATTTAAGGTTTTTAATTTTTAGGCACACTGGGACAAAAGAAAAACATATTATAAACGTAACGTATGTGTATATGCTTATATCTGTTTGAGCAATGCATGTATCCATTCCAGATCCAAAACTGTCGGTTCGCATTTTACGAAGTTTAGTAGTCAAGTAATATATAGATAAGTAAAAAACGCTTTCTATAAAGGATACAAGAAACTAAGTACCGTTGTTGTTGTTGAGACCCAGACCGTCCGACCTACCAGAAAGGCGTAAGGTAACCGTAGGCCGGAAAGTCTCACCCAATATAGACCAGAACCCATTTGGGGAGGCATCTACTGGGACCGTACCCTCCTTCCCTTACCACCAACCTCTCGGAAGGACTTAAGGACCCACATGTTTAATGTGATCGTACTCCGCATGAATAGGGCGGCAGTTGTGGCACCGTGCATATCTAACGCGTAAACCACCGGGCTACCGCGTCCGAAAAGTGTCAACCGCACGCGGTGTTCCCAGGTGGTTACCCACCCAAGTGCTAACCGCGCCCGACGCTGCTTGACTTCGGTGATCTAACGAGAACCGGCGTTATCAGTACGGTAGGGGCGTTGACCTTAAACTAAGTAACGTGTAGAAGGACAAATAATATAATAATAATTATTATTTTCTACGTGCTTAAATATGTTCTTCAAATTGTCTTTATATGTAATACATGAGATACCCTGACACTGCATTTGTTTTTTGATTTGGTAATTTGACGCATATTTTTGAGACACCGGGCTAAACAAGTAAGTACATATAAGAAGTTATTCTGTGCATTACATATAAGAATTGAGCAATGTATTTAAGTAAAAATAAAATAATAATTATTATTACATTGTTTGTACATATATAGATTCGGAAAATAAATATCTTTTTTCCAAAGTGGTCCACCAAAAAACCAAAAACAAAAGATAAGAAAGAATATATGTAATTGATTTTTTGTCATAGAAGAATAAAACTGCTCATATTATGGATTATAAGCAATTCTCAAAGACGTGTCAGCTTTCTTTTATATTTTCTTTTCTTTTATTTACTTATTACTTTCCTTATATACAATAATGTATACGGAAAGTATTGTGACGAGGTCGAAAATTCGAATTCGAGTTTTCGACGGGAGAGCACTTTTCAAGCATCCCTGATCACGAATCGAACATTTTTGAAGTGATGTCTGTGTGTGTGTGTGTGTGTATGTGTGTGTGTGCGTGTGCGTGTGTGAAAGTATGTGTGTGTGTGTGTGTGTCAGTGAGGCTGTGGAGACGATAACTGAAGCACTAACGGACCGATTTGAACGAAATTTGGTACAAAAAATACAATCCATGAACACAGGAATTCTATTGTTTTTATACGCAATCGAATGTTCAGAACCCTCTTAAATTTTCGAGTGAAATTTTGAAAAAATCGTCAAAAAATCAAAACATATAATAAAGTTACGCAAATATACATTTCTTATGTAATATTTCGACAGAAAACGATTGACATAAATTTTAGATTCTTGAGATATTGCACATTTTTCACAAAACTATCAAAAATCATATAAAATAAAAATAAAATATTTCGAAATTGAGAAACATATTCAAATTTCATATGTAAGATGCGATAAATTTGGTGACATCATTCTCTTGAATCTAGCTCGTTCCATTCATGAAAAAATGTATATTGAGTAATACTTTTGTATTTGAACGCCAATAGTCATGTATCTGCTGTCAGAATAACTTATTTCTCCGTCCTTAACGCTTGGCGAAATTTTGGTGACGAATTTGGTGAAATATCATCAACTTGGCGACTTTTTTAAATGTTGGTAAATTAAAGAAAAACTCGCCAAATGGATAAAAATGACGCTAAATCAATGAAAATGAGGACTCATTGACGAAAATTCAATATCTTGGAAAGAATATAAATATCAACTATAAAAATAATATATATATATATATATACGTTTTTTTAACTGTAAAAGTAGTAAATTCATTGCATTATATAAGGAAAGTCATGTGCTGCCCAAATAAGATTTTTTATTTCTTTATTTATTTTTTGGCTTGGGTTTATTCTTTAAATAGATGTCTCATATTACCAAACTGAAAAGAAAAATAATTATAAAACTTTAAATAACATAAAAAATTAAAAATATATCCAATCTATAACATGTATAAAGCTAAAAATACATGATAAAAATTCTACGTATAAAGGGAAAGAAAACATGAGATTTAGACCTTAAAGAAAGTCCTTATATTTAGGGGATATTGCAGAATCAATAAAGCATATTTAGAAAATAAAACCAATATTTAACAAAAAGGAAATGTTGTTTTCTAATTCTAAACTTTTATCAGAACTTTTATTAGAACACATGTTTTGGCATAAATCTTTAAATGGGGAAAATTTTGAATAAAATATTAAAATTATGTTTTGCGTGTATTCATATTTTTTATTTGGCCATGTCAAAAAATTGCGATGTAATAGAAATCGTATAAAGTAATTTGTAATGATAAAATAGAAACATATATCTTTAAAGAAAATAATATCTGATTTTTTATTTAAACTAGCAAACTTTTATTTTCGAGATTACATTACGGAAAATTCATTTTATGTTTTCTTTGTGTAGACAAAAATATAGCCCTCTGGTAATTAAATATTTCTGAAATTACAGTTTTTTACAATTTCATCTAAATATAATAGTATCATTAAATTGCATTCTTTTCGCCCAATTCAGTCTGTACATATCGATTTGAGTGTAGGGTAAGACAAATTTATAATACCGCGAGAGTGGCTCGTGATAAATCCAAAGCTCATGATGCATATTGTGCATACATTTGCCCTTTAAAGTACGTACATCAATTCTACAAAATTGGTAAACTGCATACTTATTTTGCTTTTTAGATAAGATTTATGTTCAAAGTTGGCTCATTTTTGTGTCTAATAAATTATGCTATTTGTTTTAAAATAAGAGAAATGAACACAACATGATTATGAAGCTTGTTATATCTTATATGTATTATTATAATAAATACTTATATTTAAAAATAAATATTGGCGTAAATGAGGGGACTGGTTTGAGCAAGTTAAAATTAAGTGAACATTTAGTAATTATTAATTGATACAAATGAATCTAATCTCATTCAAATTAGTCTATTTATACAAGGAACAACAAATCAACAGACCAACAGCAAAATCATAAATATAAAAAAAGGCAGACAGTAATAAATACACACTGATATTATACTGAAAATATATGATTTGTGCTAAAGAAGTGCAAAATGTGCATGCGCAATAACATTTACAACACGAATTTCTGACTATAAAACAACACTTTCCTTTAGAAGTTTATGCTTGTATGGTAACAAATTGTAACGTGCAAATCTTTCGGATTGTAGGTTAGAAATTTAAACAGCAAAGAACACGGTCCCACTCACAAACGCAAGAACTTTACTGAAATGAAGGAAATTGTTCATAAATGTTCAAAGACTTAAATTCTAAACTGTAAGTTGGAACTTACTAGATGCCACCACGTGCTCAGAAAAGGATAAAGCATACATTATGCCTATTTATAAATTATGTCATTTAACACCGGTTTTGTTCTTGTTTAAAAACAGTTTGGAGAAGAACATAAAAATAACTTTCCATATATTTTTAAGCTATAAATATGCATTTATGTAAATGGATTTATCCACATACACAAATTAAGAAAATATCTAAACTAATTTTATATTCTAACACCTTAAAAATGGAGAAAATATATATCGGTGTGTGGAAAATTTTAAGGACGAATAAACAACCTTTAATTACACTTTAAGCCAATATTTATTTTGTTTTTAGACAGTGACATGTTGTGAAAGTATAAGTTATGGATTATACAAATGTGAAATTACTTGTTGTGTCATATAGTTATGAAGACACTTGCCTGCAAACTAGATGCTAAAAAATATTTTTTCTAAATTTGTTTAATATAGAAAAATTCACCGGTAATTAGTGAATTTTTTGAGCTCTATAGAACACAAAGCTGTTGAAAGCATATAAAGTATGTTATTTTAAATAATGTTCAATAAAGTAGAAAGTAATAAATCTAGTTCAATATATTACCAACTATATCTTACTTAATAGAGTACAAAATAATAAATATAATCCGACAGGTTGTCACATATTAAACATAATTCAATAAAGTACAAAATAATAAATTTAGTTCAATAGTGATGATTACAGATAATAATACTCCTTTTCAGTTAAACGTTTTGTTGTTGTTGTTGAGACCCAGACCGTCCGACCTACCAGAAAGGTGTAAGGTAGCAGTATGGACGGCCGGGAAGTGCCACCCAATTTAGACCGGAACCCAGTGGGGGAGGCATCCACAGGGACCGTACCCTCCTTTCCCTACCACCAACCTCTCGGAAGGACTTACGGACCCACATGTTTAACGTGATCGTACTCCGCATGAACACGGCGGCATTTGTGGCAGCGTGCAAATCTAGCGCGCAAACCACGGGGATACCGCACCCGAGATGGCCAACAGCACGCGGCGTTCCGAGGTGGTCACCCACCAAGTACTAACCGCGCCCGATGCTGCTTCACTTCGGTGATCTAACGAGAACCGGTGTTTTCAGCACGGTACGGCCGTTGGCCCCAGTTAAACGTTTTGTGTAAAATCTTGTTTTTTTGTTCACCAAGGGTTCAAAATATTTTCTACTACAGACATAATAGTGGATATAATAACTATACTTCAACAGAGTGCCACAAATAACAGTGGACATAATAAACCTTTGAAGTTTTAAAATTTCAAATTTATGTAGAGGCATTATTTCTCATTTAATGTAGAGGCATTCGTAATTTATGTAGAGGCATTACACTATGGTATACAAATGAATTTTGCTTGTCTAGCCGTTCTCAAGTTATAACTGAAACATTCTAGGAATAAACATTTCGATATTTACAAAGCTTTCGGTGAAAATTCCCAAGATTTGAAAATTTTCTCACTACTTATAAGTCAGATCCCACGTGTATGCAAAGTTTCCACTTTCTACCTTCAGTACTTCCGAATGTAAATTTAATACTTTAGTCAGTCCATCTCACTTCGATATATGCTACAGAAAAAAATTAATATATAACTGCAACAATTAGATATTTATTTAATTTTAAGCAAGTTTTAACTCAGCAGAATATGGTTCCAAATGAAAGCAATCATTACCTAGATTTAATCACCTAACTAGTTTCACAGTGAATTAAAAACTCGATCTCTAGATCTGAGATTTTACTCTCAATATTTTGAAAGTCCCTCGCCACCTCAGTTAATAAGTAGCACAAACTAAAATACGTGAAAAAACGTATATCATAGAAAGAATTACCCAGTGACTTCAGGGCCCGCACCTTCATCAATCAAATGATAAAGTCCTACAAGACACATTTTTTCCTCCTCAGCATGATACTTATTTCGATCGCTCTTAAAATTTTCAAATCTTTCAAAAGTGGATATAGGGATTGCTTTTCAGAGTGCATATAAAAAAAAAGGCATTCCGGAAGATCGTGACATTTAGGTTGTTTACTTTAGCAATGCATTCTAATGAATATTGCTTGAACGAAAATTAAACAACTTTGGCTCTGAAAGCCTCATGATAATGTTAATGAATTTGGCTCTAAATAATTTAAAATTAACTATTCTTATAAAAATCATTTTCTATTCCTGCTGCATTCATGTAAAGCTTTTATGATATGCAAATGGAGTTTGCAGGAGAGAATATCTATTAATAATTGATATTCTTATGATTAAGAGACATTCCCTAAATATTCCTGGTTAGAAAATACAAAATAAATATTTTCAATAGTTCGGTTAAAAGAATTGGCAGCAAACACGTATTTATAGTAGACATTATTCCAAGTTCAATGATACTTTTGTTTTGAATGTATGACCATAGGAATCAAAATAAAGAGTGGTGTTCGAATTTTTTTTTCGATTTGTTTAGTACATCTAACACAGTTAAATAAGAGAAATTTAGATATTCGTTTAGCACATGATGGTGTATAAACAATTTTTGTGTGTCGAGCCAGTCTCGAGTTATAGCTGGAAGAACTTCGGTACCAAAAATTTAAGATTTATAAATGTTTCGAAGAAAATTCAAATGTATTAAAATTTTTTAAACACTTAGAAGACAGATCTCTTGTGTAAGCAAAGTTTCGAGTTTCTACTTTTAGCAACTTTGGCTGTAAATGTATAACTAAATCAATCAGTCGCACTCAGCTATATAGAATAGATAAAATAACAGAGCTAAAATATTAAACCGAATTACCACTTGATTACTAAATTAATTTTAAGCCAGGTTCAACTAAGCAAAATATGATTCAAACAGAAGTTAATCATTATTCATATTTAATAAAATATCTAGTTTCACTGCGAATTAAAAATTGAGATCTATTCTGTGTGCGAGTTTTTACTTTCAGTATATTAAAAGTCCATCGACATATCAGCCAGACAATAACACAAATTAAAATACGTACAAAAACGTATATCATGCAAAACTTACTCAGTAACTTCATAGGAAAAATATGTCCCTAACTTTATCACACAAGTTTATCAGTAAATGTATTTCTGTTTAGCATCATACGGATTATAATACTTTCACAAAAATCCAAGTTTGTATCATGATTTTTTCAAGCAGTCCATACTTTAAATGTTTTGGTATGGATCACACTCCCCAATTACTCATATTTAAATTTTATAATAATTTATTTTCTCTCGCGTGTCTTATTAAGTTATTTACCCTTATTACATATTTTGACTTTCTATTTCACTTAACAAGAAGGCGTTTCTCATTTATTCAGCAAATCGAACATTTTGGTGTACGGCACCCCTAAAGTAACAAATATTGGAAAAGTAAAATTATACACATTTTTTATAATCGAAAAATCTGCCCTTGCACCAAATTCCTAATCTCGCTTTCATGGCAAATTACGTTCTTTTTATCGTTTCGCATTTCAAATATTTTGGGGGCTGAGTACCCAAAGAACCAAACTAAAATAAAAACAGAAAGTTAAAATATTAAACTTTTAATTATTAACCAAAACTTCAAAATTATTGAATTAATGTTAAGCAAATTTTATTAAGGTTTATTATGATTCAAAATGAAGTAAAATATTATAGTATATATTTAATCATCTATCCAGCTTCACTGTGTATTGAGAATTGAGACGTCTGCTATATGTTGAAGACCCAGACCGTCCGACTCGTCCAGAGGACTTAGAGTAGCAAACGTCTGCTATATGTGACGTTTAATTTTCAATTTTAGAAAAGTTCTTCAAAACCTCAAACCATAAGTAGCACAAACTAAAGTAAGTAAGAAAAACTGCAATATGAGCCAAAATAATCTAATTAAGCTAAAACTAGAATATTAAGCTGAAACAGTTAATTATTAAATTAATTTTAAACCAATGTTAATTAAAAAAATATGGTTCAAAATGAAAGCAACCATTAACCAGATTGAATCACCTAGCTAGTCTTACAGTGAAAAATTGAGACACATTCTATATGAAAGATTTTATTTTCAATATTTTGAAAGTCCCTGGAAACCTCAGATAATAAGTAGCACAAACTAAAATACGTGAAAAAACGTATATCATAGAAAGAATTACCCAGTGACTTCAGGGTGAAACTATGCCCACATTCTTCATCAATCAAATGATAAAGTCCTCCAAGACACATTTTTTCCTCCTCAGCATGATCCTTATTTCGATCGCTCTATAAATTGTCAAATCTTTCAAGAGTGGATATGAGGGTTGCTCTTTAGAGTCTTTAAAAATAAAATAAAATATTTAAGATATATGCTGAAAGCTTTGGACACTTAGTTTATTTACTTTAGCAATACATTTTAATGAATATTACTTGTACAAAAACCTTTGACTATTTAAATTTAAAAGATTTCTACTTAGTTTCAGTAATTTAAATTTAAGGATTTCTGTTTACATTTCAAACGTTAGTTATGCAGAAAGTAGCCAGCTATCTTGAACCATTGGATCTTCACGTACACAATGATATTACATACTGAAAATGCCAAATTGACTGGTCATAGATTCATTTGGCTGAATATATATTTTGTGGCTGGTAAACTACATAAATACTAAACATTTGAGAGTTCTTAATTTTTAATAGCATTTAATATATGATTTGGACATTTTAATAGGTTTACAGTTTTGCTTATACCATTATTTAGTACTACAAAAAGCGGTTCTATAAATATTAATTTATATTTTTTAATTTAAAAATAAGCATTATCGCTTTGGAAAGCAAAATAAAATCGGTAGACTTTTTGCTGTCCTTAAGGGGAAGGGGGGGGGGTATGGTACCCCAAAAACAAAAAAATCCCTAAAATCTCATTTTTTTATTGCTTAAAAGAAATTCATAATTTTTTAATTCCAATGACACCAAATTCATCTTGCTACGTTAAATAGAACCGATTATATTGCAACGTTAAAAATTGAGCTACTGAAGTTGTCATCTGCCACGACCCAATTTTAATGCCTTTTTTTTCTCAAAGATGTGATTTTCGACTTTTTTATAAATTTAAATTTGATATAAGTCAAATTCTACTGCACGGATATGAATGAAATTCGGAACAATTGTTATATATATACTTTTCTTTAATTTGTCTTCAGCAATTGCTGAAATGTGTGTTTGTTTTTTATTATGATTTTCGAGAACAATATTTGTGGTTTAAAATTACGTTTTTTACATTATTTTTTATTAAATTTTTTCTGATTAATATTTACAAAACTGTGAAGACAATTTATTTCTTATAAACATTTATGTTAAAAAATGTTCAATTTAATATTTTAGAAAAAATTATTTTCTCCTTATATCAAAATGAAAACTTGTCAAATTTTTGAAATTTTAAAATTTTAAAAATATATTTTTGTTTAATTTTTAAAATTTTGAATATCACATTTTGTTTACTATACTTAAAATCTGCCTGAATACAAAAAATTACAACTATAACTTCAAAATTGCAGATTTCAGCAACTTGGGTACCATACCCTCTTAAGTTGAAATAAAAACATTCAATATAAGTATTACTAATATGTTAAATACCATTACTTTGGTAGTACGATTTTTCTGAAAAAATAGTATATTTAATTATATTTGTTTTTATTCCTGTAAATGATAAATAAATTCATTTTTGGAATCTAATACAACTTCCATATTAAACAGAAATCATCATGCTTATTTTACTTTGTTTCTTATTCCAAAGAAATATAAATGCCATTTCTATAGTAAGTTTTTCTAAAACATAAAATACATTTTAACTTGTAATTTTCTCTTGCAGAGTAATATTGCCATATTTTAAATCATCCCAATGTTAATTTCAAAAAGCATACTTCAGAGCTTCATGCAGCAATTGACTTTATAACCTTTATATTAATTGACTTTTAGATTGTTTGTAAACTTTTCGGATCCGAAACTGCAACAGAAAGCAAAACACATCTTAAACAGAGTACTTTGATTAAGACACTAAAGAGTCAATTAGAAGAGTGATATAACTTGTGAAGACTGAAGAATTCCAAGCAGTTCCTTTTTATCTATTATTTACAAATTAGATGAAACAGATAGGGTTTTCCTGAATTTCTCCTTTGTGTCAATGTACAATGAAGATTCAAACACAAAGGATCATTGTTTTAATGGCATAGCACGAAAAAAAAACAATGTGATGGCAGAAGAATAACAACGCTTTCCTCTTGATGTGCCAAAACAAATTGGTTTCCTGGGGTAGATTAAATGTGCTAAGAAGCTACTTGTAGCGACGGAGAAGTAAAAAATATCGACTGTTATTCAAGATAACACTTGTAGCAATTCCAATGTCGCTGATGGTTTTCTGCTTGGTTTGTTCTTAACATTCATTGAATAGTTTCAGTCAGGCTAGAAAATTCCTTTCCGTGGACTTAGTTGATACTTTCTCGACAATGCTCAGTATATGTAGGACTAAAAGTACTTCAATGGGGTAAAAGTTAAAATTTATTTGAGTTCCTTAATGATTTTAACGTTTTAGGTACGTTAAACAAAGATTAAAATATTTTTTACTTCTGAGAGTGTGTGCTTATGCAGAGCCTTTAATCTACACAGCTCAAAATTATTTCGAAGGATAATATAACTTATTTGTGTTTACTTGACTAATGTTAAATATACTGATGATAACATTTTTATGCAAATCACAACATAAAAATCTGATGTGGGCAGCTAAAGACTTTCCTTATCGACTGAAAATTCAGATTTTCTCACTTTTTTAGTACATATTACATTTTTTCGGCGGTGAACGCATGGCGGGAATTACTACAAATAACTTTAAAATTTTTAAAATAAACCCCGCCCCGATGGGTAAAAGTAAAAATGTGCAAATACTAAGAAAACTGTAACTTCGGTTACACAAAAAAATGTACACAATTTTTCAAAAAACCGCTTCGGCGAGCAAAGAAAAAAGTTAAAAATACTAATAAAACCATTATGGCGGATGTCTAACAAGCAAATAAAATAGAAACAGGCTACAGCTCCAAAACACAGTGATATCCCTATCTCAAATGTTTTCGAACGTAGCGGTGGTCACTCCACGGTAAGTTTCTGAACTCTTGGGTTTTTAACCTCTCACCGAATACCATACATTTCTACTTCTACTACCTTTCGCTGGTCCATTCCATCACAGTTTCTTCGCGTGGTGAATATTCAAGCTGGTTCGCGTGGTGTAAATTCAAAACGGCGGTGAATTCAGAATTTGTAAGTTACCTTTTCTGCATGTTTGTACATTTGTGTGTTATATTTTCATAATTATGTGTTAATGCATGGTATTTTAGTTGAGTTTTGTCCTCTTGTATCCTTTCTCTGTGGATCTCATTTATTGTTGAGCACAGATTGCATAAAATTTTAACCACGTGTTTTTATGCAATCATAGAAACAACGGATTTCAGTTTATCTGTCTAGAATGTGCCCCTGGATACGTTTCTGTCAGATGTACTAATCACTGATTTATTTTTTTTTTACCTGGTCATTCAACAATCAAATTTTCCAGCCCTTACGCGCTACTTTTTACCAATTGATTTATTGTAACTAAATATTCGATATTTTGCTATTATATATATATATATTAGAGGAATCTTGTTGCACGTATTCTCCTAATTTTTTATCGGTTTTTTACTGCCTATGTTATTGCATTTGTTATAATTGATGATTTGCTGTATTATATTTTATTCTGTGGGTGTTTTTAAAAAGTTAGGTTTATCGTGTTACATCTTCTTACTTTTCGTTCATTGGATTTTCAAACTTCTATTATTATTGAAATCATTTTATTTATGAGCTGCATTTGCGCAATAAATTAAATGTATTTTGCATTTTCATTCCATTTACTTAATAACTTTAAATTCTTTATTTAATAATTTCTGCATAGTATCTTTCATAATTTTGTAAGCTATAGTATCTAAAAAAATTTTATTTGCAATCTATTCAAATTTATGCTGCATTTGCGCTAAATTTAGTAATAGAATTATTTATTTCTATATTTGTTTTTCTATTTTTGAATTTACTTTCATCCAATGTTATTAGAGGAATCTTGTTGCACGTATTCTCCTAATTTTTTATCGGTTTTTTACTGCCTATGTTATTGCATTTGTTATAATTGATGATTTGCTGTATTATATTTTATTCTGTGGGTGTTTTTAAAAAGTTAGGTTTATCGTGTTACATCTTCTTACTTTTCGTTCATTGGATTTTCAAACTTCTATTATTATATATATATATATATATATATATATATATATATATATATATATATATATATATATGTGTGTGTGTGTATATATTTATATATAAATTTTAAAGATGCAGATATGCGGTTCTTTTAATGATCTTGTTGCATTAAAAATAAGAAAATTCTGATTGACCAAATTTGTCTAAGGGGGTCGTATAAAACTTTAAAATGCTTAACATTTTGAAAATAAATGGGAGGACTATTTCATTAACGCAGTCTTATTTCCTACCTTACTTTCAACATTTTTGCAATTTACATTAAGCGTTTCTTACAGTGTCCTAATGTGACCTAATCCTTGGCTTATCTAATCGTGGTATATAACCTATACATAAAAGGAATTCCTGCATTATTTGTGTCTCTAAACTAGTGTATTGGAATTAGTGATCGGTATTTCAGCTTCTCTAGATTAAACTATATACAAAATCCAATAACGGGTCCTGATCGTTACTTTTATTCTAAAATATTTAAACTTTGTAAAGTAAAGAAACGACAAAAAAAAGAAAACTTTTTAATCTCATGGTACATGAGATTAAAAAGTTTTCTTTTTTTTTCTTTACATGGTACATGAGAATAAAAAGTTTTCTTTTTTTGAAAGCAGGGGAGAACATTCATAAATGAATGTTCTCCCCTGTTTTCAGCCACGAATCAGAAGATAATAAACGCAATCTACAAATACGTTGTTAGGTATATATAACTTTTCTTCTTCGATCCAAATCGTTCGACCTATCCGATCCCTAAGTTATCTATTTGGACGGCCGGGAAGTGCCACATAATATAGACCGGAACCCAGTGGAGGCTGTATTCACAGGGACCTACCTTCCTTTCCCTAGTACTAATCTCTCGGAAGGACTTATGGAACCACCTATTTAAGTGCGTACTAGTAAACGTACTAGTACGCAACTAATACGTACTAGTAAACTTTGTACGTACTAGTAAAGTAACGTACAGAGCTGGGATTCGAACTCGGTTCGATGTCCAAAGATGTAGTTTTGTAAGAATCGTCAATTTACGTCAGTTAGCAATAACATAGCCCTATCACCACGAATTTCAATATTGTACTTTAAGATATATTAAGGCAACGTGCAATATTGGCTATCTGTTATTTGCCTTTATTTATTATATGCAGCTCGCTGCTGTACTGTTACTGCGTGCACAGAAAATGCGTTTCGGTTAAAATCCTGAATCAGTGTGTTATAGACCCTGGCTGTAAGACCGTTGTATCACTTGTAAAGAAACCTTGCGACCCCAACCGGGAATCGAATCCTGGATCTCCGAATTGTCCAGCCGATGCTCTACCCTTGAGATACTGGGACAAAATTACAATATTTTATAGTCGAGGTGGTGTCTGCACACTTAATACAAGACTTGACAATACATCCATTACATTATCCCAGGTGAGCCTCCTTCTACTTCTATTTTTATCCAGGTTAGTATCCTGAGTGGTCGCTATCCTCTAAATTTGAAATCGGAACTTAATCATCCAAATTCCACTGAATCCGTACTGGTCGTACTAGGGTCATTTTCAGACCTCCGACATCAGGACTTAACAACAGGAATACAGTAAACTTACCGCTATTTCCTTTGCTATTGACTAGGATTCCTTTAATAATATCCATGTTAATATTTTTTTCCGATAGCATCTCTTCCATTCAAGCTCTTAACTCAATAAAAAATAAATCTAATTATCTTAATTCCATTAAATACAAAGCTATCCTTGCCCCAAACCTTGTCAATATTTCTTGTGTAAAATCTCGCAATAATATATCTGGAAATGAAATTGCTGATTACCACGCCAAAATTGCTGCTATCTCTGGTTCCCCTCTTACTATTCCCTTTCTTTACTCGCTCCTCTTAAAATTTTGTAAATATCATATACTTAATCTTTGGTAAAATTATCTTAATGATTATATTTCCACCAGGACTGGTGATACGGATAAAAGCCTGTCTTACCTCCCTATCGTGAATCCAAATTTACAAATTTTTAATAAATATCTCATTTACTTTCTTACTACCATGGCCCCTTTCTTGTTTACCTATACTTTTTCAAAATTAAATCCACCTCTAACTGTATTTGAAATAAATTCGGTGACGTTGATCATTACATTTTCGATTGTCCTTTTTCTAAAAATTTTCATCTCTGCATACCCTACCCCTCTAATAAGCCAATTTGGTTCTCCAAAGTTCGTTTAAATCCCTCTTCAGTAGATGAAATTAAAACTGTATTTTTGTTGCCATGGAAATTTCTAATAAAGAGACCTAAGATTATGAGTAGATTCTGCTTTCTATTAATTTTGATCAATGAATCCCTTTATTTCATTATTATTAACTTATATGAACTTATTGTGTTCCTGCTATTTTTTCTCAAAAAAAAAAAAAAAAAAATCTATGTCAACTGTTCTTATTTTCTCGGATCTTTCTTTTTCTTTTGACCCTTTTCATTTTTTTTTATTTTTCTTTTCTAATTTTATTCTAAATTTCTGTTTTTGTTTTTCATAAGCCTAATATTTTCCCTTTCCATATATTTTCTTTCTATATATTTTCTAAATTTTGCTTTGAAATTAAATTTTATTATTTTCTTTAATTTTAATCTATTTTTCATTATGTTATTACACCTCACACTAAATTGTATTTTTCAATGATCTTCTATTTATCTATATTCGCAATAACCCTTTACCCATTTTTATAAAAAGGACGTACATGCCAAGTTCAAATATAATGTAAAACTGTCTGTTTAATCACAATATATTTCTGTCTGTTTAATCACAATATTAAAGGATCTGACGCTACAAAGTTTTAGTTTAAATTTAAATTTGTAATTATCTATATAAATAGAACTTAAATATATGCGTCTGTCTATGTATCTAAGTGAAGTATTTGTCTGTTTTATGTTACGGTTCATGTTCCGACATTATCATGTTATGGTTCATATTCCGACATTATCAAGTTATGGTACATAATCTGTAATTTTGAAGTTCGAGGTTTATGGTCTGCCGTAAGTGAAATGACGATATTATGTTTCATACTATCGGAGCAGTTTTAGCGTAAAGGATGGAGTAAAATATGTAAAAATTAGTTGAAACATTGCTATTTATATTTTATCATTATATTTGTTTATATTTCATCGTACCTGGTCACATACATGTTTCAATAGCGATTTCTGTTAGAATGAATTTACAAAACTAATGCATTGAACTAAAACTTCATAATCGTACAAACAGTTTTTATAAAATTGCTGGACGCATAATAGGACTATAATTTTCGCAAAATAAATACATTACTTGCTCCCTTCTTAATATAACAGACATTGGCTTTTCCGGTGTAAAGAACGCTACTAATTGCGAAACCGGTTCGCGAATGCTAATGTATGTGAAGGAAAAGCAGTCTTGGCTTTAGGACCTCCATTTTTAATTACGTTCCAAGAGTAAGAATTTATATGATTTAATTTGGATGTCCTACTTTCTACGTAATAGCAAAATTACTTCACTTAAAATATAATTTAACCAAATACATTTTAATATTTATATATTTTCTACAACACCCTTTTGTTGAAAAACAAAAACAAATATGAAACATGCTAAAGACATTGCAAAACGTCTTTGAAAATATTGGTTTATTTTCATTAGCGACAATATTTTGAAAGTTTCATCTTTAACAAGAATGTACATGGACATTTTTAATTCCCTAAAATGAATACTAATGAGAATAACTGAGTTCCTTCTTTTTTCAGGATAAACAAAAAAAAATTCTAAATATACTCCGACGAACAATTTATATGCAAATGTCTAGGTAAATACTCGGCGTTTAATTTAGTTCACTTAATTATCCTTTTTCCTAGTAATTAATTTATGCATGTGTGTAACCTTCCAATAACAAATTACATATTATATTTATCGATTTTTTCGGGCTTTAAAGAACTACATTTAAATGCAGTATAGGGTCGGTAAATGATTTTATGTGATGCAAACCAAATAAGCGAAAGTATATATATATATATATATATATATATATATATATATATACAAAAGATTCTACGATATTTAGCCCGAATGCACGAACAATTTTATATTTTTTTGCATATTTTATGCAAATTTTAACGTATTGATATAATCCTTACAATGCGTATGAAGAAATCATACTCGTAAGACGAAGACGCTTATTATTCATGGTAAAAGTTTAGTCATTGTTGTGTTTGAAAAGTTAAGTTTGTTAGACGTTTATGTTTCCTCCATTCGCTTTCTTTTATTTCATTGTAATGGACTTCGAGTTTTTTGTATACACACCGTGGATTTTTCTTTTCCTGATATGATGATGGATGGAGGATTGCTTCGGACAGGTATTGGTTTCGGGAGTGTTTTCCTGGAATCAAAGCATGATTAAACCGGGAACAAGGGGTCACACTCCCTCTTGGCCGTTTAATACTTCCCTGTAAGCATCCACTTTTTATTACTTTTCCTTATTCTTTTGAATCAAATATATATATATATATATATATATATATATATATATATATATATATATATATATATATATATATATATATGTGTGTGTGTGTGTGTGTGTGTGTGTGTTCGAAACGAACGTTTTATCAGCGCATGTATTTATGTGTATGTATGAAAGTGTGTATGTATGAATGTTAAAATGCGTGTGTGTGTGCTCTAATTGAACGTCTTTTTAGTGTATATGTGTATGTATGATAGTGTGTATGAAAGAATGTTAGTGTGTGTATGTATAATTTACTGCGTATATGTATGCATGGCGGTATGTATGTATGAATGTTAGTGTGTGTATCTATATTACTACGTATGTGTATCAATGTTAGTGTGTGTGTGTGTATATTACTACGTATGTACATCTATGTCAGTGTGTTTGTGTGTATATTATTGCGTCTCTGTATGTATGATAGTGTGTGTGCGTCCGTGAGTCTATGGTTGCAATATCTCACTGTGGGGCACATTTAAGTATAAATCTTAATGTTGGAGTTTATAATTTTAAAATTACCCATAATTAACATGGTCGTAAGTCGTATACATTGCATTGTGTCGCTTTAAAACCCACCATTAAATCTTTAATGCGAGTTCCTGGAATAAAATATACTAACATAATACTACACAGTTAACTTTACCCATTTTAACTTTAAAATACACATTAATTAAACACCTTATAATCATAATTACATTACAACAACTGATATATTTATGGAGGAGAGTGGACATGCGAGACCAGGCATGCAAAAATCCCTAAACTGACTATGACCTTTTATACCCTGATTTGCATATACCTTCCTGCTGTCTTTAGACGTTTTACCATCTCTATGTGACCACGGCCTCTTATTGATGCATATCTGCATCTCGCCTGTTGCACCTGTCTACTTCTGTGTGGAACTTAATGCGTATATATTCTTACTGCACTGTATGAGAACCTTGATGCACCTGTACCGAACTTAATCCATATGTTCGCATTTTGTCTGTGGCTTACTGCTCATCCTAGCATCTTACTATTCTCAATTATTCTGTTCATCTCTGTAGAACTTTATGCATGTCTGAAATCCTGATTCTTCTCTATTATCTCCAACTATAATCTCCTCTGTATTGAACTGTATCTGTAGAACCTTCTATCGGTTGCCACCTCTTTTTGCCTGAGGTCTGATGCGTCTCTTGGATGATCATTGGTTGACCTCAGGACGATGCAACAACATAGCTTCCTTATTGGTTGAACATTCATACAAACACGTGGATTCATTTTTAGCTCTTTTTTATGGCTTTCCAGACCTCTCCGGTCAGATCCGCTGTAAAACTGGCATTAACTAGACTGGAACCTTTGTCTGGCCTGTTAAATATCATAAACAATCATATAAACCTGCTTACGTGTATCCGGATTTCACACTCACAAATGAATAGAGCATTTTATAAGGGGTTTGGTTATTATAATCAGAGATTATTATAATCAGAGAATATTGGAACCCGATTGACTTTAATCGCAATCGTGTATTCAGAAGTCCCCCCAATATTTGAGTGTATTTTTGAAAAAGATATTACAGAATCGCGACCTTCAGTAATGAAAAATACATAATCTCTCTGGCATAATTTTTACTTTCTCATATTATATAGTTCATAGTATTGTTTTCATGAAATTTTGTTATGTCGTTATTTTGATGCCAATATATGTTTTAGGATCTCCTGAACACGATTTTACTATTCTCAGAGAGATACCCGTCTGTCTATGTGTGATCCATTTATTGTGTACACGACCCAAAAATATAAATGGATTTTTACGTAACTCTTTATCCTATAATAAATAAATATACTTTTTCGAAATTCGAGTGAAAACTTCGAAATTTATGTGAAACTCTATATTTTTTAACATGGAAGCATGTGACAAAATATGACATAATAATGCACAAGAGGGCTTATTTATGGCTTAATAGTCACGAAACTTAACAGTTTCAATCACTGTAATGAATCATAGCCACTATACACTTTTGACGTTTGTGAATTCATTAGCCCTCATCTGGAGGGGCAAGTCACTCCTACCCTAGGGGGCACATTGTCAAACTTGGTATCAATCGTAATATGTATATAATGAATGGTCGCATGCTATGTATGTGATCATTTGGAAGAACAATACTGATTTTTCAAATTTTATGTCGCAAAATTTGCAAATAAAAAAAAATCACATTTCACTTAAAAATGGAATTTGTAATAGAAAGTCAAGTTTGGATCCAGTTAATTAATTTGAAAATAAATTATGTGCATTTCGAAACACCAGCAGAGACTGGTTTCTAGCTATTGTACAATTTAAAAATCGGGGTTGTTTGAAATGCACAAAAATTACACAGTTTTTTTAAAAATTCATTAAAATTCTCCTATTAATCATATGGATTCAGTTCAGATTTTTATATCTTTTTTGGGGTGATTTTTAGATCTTTTTGATGATGTCAAAATGAAATCACTGTGCTTCGGTTGCTAAGGAACTGATACGCTTGAATATCCCCCAAATTCAGTGTAAATCGTTACAGAACTCAAAATAACTGAAAAAACTAATTCGAATTTAAGAAAAAATAACGCGGAAATGTATTTCCCGTGTCCTAAAGTTACTGTATACGAAATTTTATGGTCGTACGACGCTCAGATTTCTTACTACAGACTGCACAGACACACACGCAGAAATATTCCTTTATTAAGTAAGGTAGCTCTGATATTTAAAGAGAGATCAGCCAATTTGTATTATCGTTGTTATGTTATACAAAATTTTATTATAAAATTTAACTTAGTTTTATTTTAACATGCGTAGAACAAAAAATAGACGGCATAAAATATTGCTTTAATTAATAAATTAAATATCTCCTTAAAATTTAATATATTATATAAAACTCATTGCCGCTAAAAATCTTATATTTTTAAATAATATTTTGTTTACAAAAAAAATCGCAGGATAATATTATGCAACATACACATCCTAAATGTATTCGAACTAATAATCCGTGCAAATACTAATATCGCCCGTCTGAGCGATATTAAACCGATTTATATATCCAATGTTCTTCCTTACATTTACAAACAGCATTTTAAAAACAGGAAACTATGAGATACAAGCGTAATGGGTATTTTATCTCTGATGTGAAAATGAAGTTTGAAGAAGGAAAATGAAAAGGAAATTGCTGAGTATGAAAGACATTCGTATCTTGAGGTAATCTTATAGTCGTCAGTTTTTGTTTCAAACAATATAAGACATATTGATCATAGTTACAAAGGAAGAAATTTCCTTGCATTAATATTCGAATGTTTATTTGCTATTCTTTCAAGCGATATCAGTTCAACATTATGTTTCATAGCATGCAATACTATTATTATTTTATGTCGTGAACAATGCTCTATGTAATGGCACATCAATAGGCGATGAAATTATGCTATATTTATCTATGATTTCTATCTTTCAAGTTAACGTTTTTATTTTTACGGAATATCGAGATATAAACACAGTTTTCTGTAAAGTTATTTAATGCATTTAATTAATAATTTTATGTTAAAACTCCAAAAATTGGGAAAATATAGAACAGACTAGTTGTATCGAGTATTAGAAAATGTGAGTTGAACTAGTATTTAAATCTGTCAAAAATAAACACACTTAAAATTGGGTTGCAACAACTTTTTTTAATAAATTTTATTTTGTTTTGCAATGTGCTACGCTCAGTGTCTAAAGCAGACATCTTGATTTTAAATCAGGCTCCGTTAAGTTCTATCTCGTTAAGTATACTATAAGAGTGCGAAGTTCCATCCTTCTAATTCATCAAAGGACTTCTGGAGGGCTGAAAGGACTGTTTGATCCCCACATGCATTATTTTCCTAGGCGTGAAATCCCATATATGACTCTATTGGGTTTTGTCATGTGGTCCAATTTATGAGGTCTATTGTTGTCTCAGAGAAACGGAAAATCTAGACCAGACAATTTTTCACTCGTTGCAAAAAGCAGTGATTCCATATACTATAACTTAAAAATGCATTAGGTATTGCCTGGAAATTAAGATGCAATCACTTAAATGAACATACATCGAAACTCACAGCGAATTCTCAAAAATCAGAAAACGCTTTAACAATACACCCGCTTTTACAAAAAAACACCTGTGCAAGTATACACGGCTGCAACACAACCTTTGAACTCTCTAAAAAAATCTTAACTGCAATAGTTTTCCTGCAGCAGCTTCCGCCCACGCAAAAATAGTATCCGAAGTTTCTCGAGAACTGAAACATTGACTGAATTAAACTAAATTGACAATATTAAAATAAACAATTAAACTCACAATATTAAAATAAACAATTAAACTCACAATATTAAAATAAACAATTAAACTGACAATATTAAAATAAACAATTAACTCACAATATTAAAATAAACCATTAAACGGACAATATTAAAATAAGCAGAGATTGGAACTAAATTGAATTCATTCATTCAATGTTTCAGAAGGTGCAGTTGCCCGCTTCATGAGCACATGCGCGTCGGACATATGTTACGTTTTCAAAACATGAAAAGTAAATATTTTGTTTTTAAATTCACAAAAATTCGTCTGCTAATGGTATGGATTTCTGGTAGCTTTTGAAAGAAAACCATTTTGCGACTGTGTGATGGTGAAAACTCTGCAGCAGCATTTTCAATAGCAAAGGAATCGATTTGTGCGAAAAATTGTTCAAAATGACGTTTCAACATTTATTAACTAAAATACTAATTTGAAATAAAAATAAAATATCAATGCAGTGCATCCTGTTGAGAACCACATTACCCCTGTAGCAAAATTTCATGTCCATGCTACGATACATTTCGCATCAGATGACATAAACAGACAGACAGAGAGACAGATATATTTCTTTATTACTATATATTGGGTTTGCTAAACACTTAAACGTATATATATTTTTAAATTCAATATGTTCATATTCTCGATTCTATTCAAAGTTCATTTGAAAGGGAGTTTTTTATCTTTCCTATGGTGTTAGGATGAAAAGTTTTCGATAATATTTCCAATCGTTCAGAAATCGAGTTGTGCGAAAATTAGGCAGAATGGGGATTCAATATTTTTTGACTAAAAAAACAACTTGAATTAAAATAAAAATTCGATATATGTTTCTTCTCAGGATCAAAGTATCCCTGTACGTAAACCCATTACCGTACTAGGCTTATATTGTTCGCTACAGACAACACAAATAGGCATACGTCTGCCTTTATTACTACCGATGCAGAGTAAAATGTACAATCCAGTTGTTATGTGTTCCGTTTTTCAGCCATTTCTATGTATGAAAATTATGGTAATAAAAACATTAAAGCTGTATTGATTGGAAAAAGTCACGAAGTTGCAATTATACGATTTGTAAGTTACTCTAGATACAATTAAACACCCGCTATACAAATAGTGGTAAAGCTGAAGGACTATTGCAATCACCATCTACAGGATTTATTTTCTCAGGTTAGTAGTGTAGCCATGACAACAACAACAGACAATGCATTTTCAATAGTCGACTTGCTATCAGCTAAAAGATGTAAAGATACCTTAGATGTAACATGAAGAGTGTACCTTAGATATAACATGAAGCGTGTATCTTAGATGTAACATGAAGAGTGTAGATTAGATGTAACATGAAGAGTGCACCTTAGAGTGTACCTTAGATGTAACATGTGTGGCATGAAGTATGTTGAAGAGAAAATCGTGTTTCAAATTTGAACCTGCTAAATGAGTTAAAAAATGTTTTAAAATATTAGCATATCATTTGCGTATGGATGAAAAAACCTATTTTGAACTGTCATCGTTAGTTACTCTATTAATTGCAAAGAAAGTTACTGTTGTAAAATAAATTATACTACAGCTCGGAAGATTGACAGCTGCACACGGTAAACAGTCCTTCCGGAAAGCGGAGGAAAACCGCTATTTACTCAGATCGCAATTACAGACAGAAATAACTGTGCAGTTCTATCATCAACACGTTCAAGCCCGTTCAGGCATACCAGATATTATCTATTTGTGTATGTAGATGACTTTATTAGAATTTGAGATGAAACAAACACACAAGGTAAAACATGCAAGTAAAATCGCGGCACATAAAATCCCATTCGCTTGAAAATTCACATCTGTAAAAATTCCAATTCTAACTATGAGTTCAACTTATGTTGAACAGCAATTAATGTAATTGCTAATGTTGACTTGTTCTATCCAATTTGCATGTTTCTTAGAGTAACAGAATAATCGGTGTGTGTTTATCATATCATCACGGAAGAATAGCTGCACCGAATTTAATGGAATTTTCGGGGTAGGCTTGAAATATATCCAGTTAAAATTTAGTCCATGTTTCGAGTTTCTAGAAACAGAGGTTATCAAGATATTAATAATAAACGCTCTATTAAACTTTATTTTAAAATAGGATTATACAAACCATTTATTTTCAGCTTCTTTGAAAAGAAAATTATGTCATGTTGCGTAGCAATGGAATAGGAACCCAATGACTTTATACAGAGAGATTTATTTGAATAAAAATAGCATGTTGCTAAACAACGAAATTAAACCCAATGAGTTAATACAACAGAGTTATTTGACAAAAAACGATGTCATGTTGCTAAGTAACAAACAGAATTAAACTCAATGTGTTTATACAGACGATTTATTTGAGAAAAAGAATATTATGTTACTGAGCAGCGTAATTAAACCTAAGGAGTTTATTCAGCAGACGATTTTTATTAACTTTTAAGGATTTAAATAATAAATAAATATGTATATATAAATACATTTTATCAGAATTGCAATTTTGACTGAATAATATCCATTACGGACTTTGTGTTTAATGAATAAGGGGATTAATGATATTTTCAAATTCTTACGTCACTTGTTATATTTTGGAAAATACATTTCATACCCATATGTTGTAGTGCAGATACGTACATTTACTAATACACGGGGAAATTGTCTAATGTACGAAAATATGAGTAATATATCTTTTAATACACTTTTAGCGCTTTCATTTTGGCATATATTGATTCAAATTCATACTTTCAGTAAGATGTTTTATTCTGCAGATCTGCCTGTATAGATAATTTTGTATAGCGAGAACAGAGATACTTAAATTTATTTTTTGGAGCATCAATTTAAATATTTTAATAGAATATTTTGAGTAATAGTGTCATTTAGAATACTGAAGGAATCTTCACATGATTGTAAATGTTAAGTTCCTTTATATTGCATATTCGGTACGAAAAGCAGATATACTGCTAGTCAAAAATATAATCTAGGAATGGAGAAAAGTGGAGAAAATTATTATTAAAAAAGAGTACGTTACAGAGCACATATATTTTCTATTTTCATTTGAATGTAAAACTGCGGCGGAGCTCAATGAAAACGGATGTTTGGAATAAAAGTGAAAACAAGGAGAGATAACAAAAATCTATAAATTCCATTTGCTGATTACATTCTTCAAAGAAACACGCATAAGATATAAAAGCAGAAGAAGTAAGAAAACAAATAAATTTATATATTTTCAGTGATACAGTAGTTCAATTTTGATGCGGTTGGTATCTAACTTATTTGTTGTTTGGGAACTTTTTTTTTGTTCTTTGCGGTTTGGCAATGAACAGAGAACCAACCCAACGGCATATTTCCCAATTTTATCAAAATTGGATGCTAGACGAAATGACGTCTCTTACGGACTATTCAGGGGAATCGTTCTTAGAATTAGGTAAACAAATTTAAAATATATATTTTTTGCTAAATTTTAAAATAGTGAAACACAAAATACAACAAGGTTCATATATAAGAATTCTATAGAGACCTATTTGAAAATTTGGGGATTTAAAATCCGCACTTTTTAAAAGTATCTTCATATTACATGAGATTGTAATTGAACGCTGTTGCCCAACCAGGATCGAACCCTGGGTCTTCGAACTGGACAGCCGATGCTCTACTGTTGAGTTACTGTGACGAAATTGCAAACTCCTATCGTAGAAGTGAACTCTGCATTCTCCACCTTATGTCAGATTTGGCCATCTCCTATTATTTTTAGCCTCCTGCTACTACTATTTTTACTCAGGTGAGTATCCAACGTGGTCGTTATCCTCTCAATTTGAAATCGACTTTCAATCTTTTTGAGCCCACTGAATCCGTACAAGTCGTACTAGGGTTACTTTCAGACCTCTGACTACATTATTTCATTCTTATTAACTTATATGGACTTATTGTGTTCCCTTCATATTTTCTGTTTAAAAAAAATGTTCTTATTTTCTCGGTTCCTTTTTTTTTTCTTTTGACTCTTTTTATTTGTATTTTTCTAATTTTTCTTTTCTAAATTTTATTCTAAATTTCTGTTTTTGTTTTTATGTGCCTATCTTTTTTTTTTCATGTATTTTCTTTTTATATATTTTCTAAATTTTATTTTTACAATTTTATTATTTTCTTTAATTTTAATCAATTTTTCATTATGTTAATATTCCTCACTCTAAATTTCATTTTTCAATGATCTTTTTATCTATATTCGCAATAACCCTTTTCCCACTTTTGAAAAATGAACGTGCTTGTCAAGTTCAAATATCATGTAAAACGGTCTGTTTAACCACAATATTTTTCATCAATTGTTATCTTTTTAGACTTAAATAAATGTTCGTTTGGCCGGTTGGTAGACCTTGAGTGCCTCCTGAGTGCAGGAGGTATTCTTTGCCGGCCGTGCAGCTAGTTACTCGCTAGTTTCACTATGCGAGTCGCACCGTCTGGAGTCTTCAGACCTCTGACTAACCAACAAGGTTGATATTTTCGGGCGCCATTCTAAAGAGCTTTGCTGCCCCAACCAGACATCAAACTCTAGATTTCCGAACTGGCCAGCGAACTCACTACTGTTGAGCTACTGGGATGAAATTGCAAGCTCTTCTCGTCGCAGTGGACTCTGTAATATATTTTACTCCGATCGCTTAAAAATTCAGAAAATTTTGCCTGCAAGACCGTTTTACTTCAAATTTGTTCAAGAAATGGTTTTTAAAACTTTACATAAATATGCAATACATTTATACAGAGTCTCTAAGAAATTCCTATCGTGGCCTAATGACTTTGTAAGGAAATGTCCATCAGTGCAGACGTTCGATCTATCTCTTTAAAGACATATATTTATCGCTCTCAACCTAGACCGTCCGACTACCTGAAGATGTAAGATGTCCGCTTGGACGGGCGAGACAGTGTCACCAAAATTTAGACCGAAACCCAGTGGCCGCGAAATTCATAGAAATCGTACTCTCTGTCACTTGCAGCCAAACTCTCGGAAGTACATTCAAATCCACAGATTTAACGTGTGCGTACTCTGCGTAGACTCGAGAACAGTTTGGCAGAACATAGGATCGAACTAGGGCGAGCACCTAACCTGTAACACTGTGACGGCTACAAGAGACTTCTCACTTAGTTGGGTTGCCAGATCAAGCATCTGATGCGAATTTTGGCGACATAGAATTATTGTAAAAAAATATTTTACTCGCGCAGTATTCCTAAAGAACGATTAATTATACGCATGCCGATTCGGTGGTCCAGCGGTTAGGGGCATGCATTTCAGTCTGATCGCTGGATTGCCGGGTTGTGGGTTCGAATCCCACCAGCGGGCATGGATGTTGTGTAGTCGAGGCAAAGTCAAACTTCTGCCCTTGGGGAGCCTCAATAAAAGTGAAGCTGCATATTCTCCCCTTCGCCACGGGACCAGGGGTCTAGTGAACGTGGTTCTAGGCGCTCCTCACCACGGGGGATAAGTCACAACAACAACACAATTATTCGTGTACCAAATATAATAGGATTAAATTTACTTAAGAATGTGAATGTAAACTCATATATGTCCATATAAAATTAAAAAACATTATAAAATTAACATAAATTATTTGCCTAGGGTTTAAAGGATTTTTAGAATTCATGTTGACCATATTACTCATAGTAAAATAACATTTGGTATGGTTGTTATCTTTTGGGATACAATTAGTTTTATTTTAATCCTTATCAGGCTTACCCGTCCTGCATGTTCCATATAAAGTACTAGTCCGGCATATGCTTATGGATGTGCTCGAGCTATAACGCCTAAATTTAGTATGCAACCAAATATGAATATCCGTTTTCTCTCAGATGTGTTTGAATTGTTTTCAGAATATACATTATGAAAAGGAACGTTGTTAATAATGATAACACTGTTTCGTTCAATATTCGGGAGGAGTTTTTTCACGAACCAGGTTTCACACTATTCACCATTCAGTTTCCAGCGATACTCTCCAGCATATTTTTTATCTTATGACATTTCGCAAGCGTTTAACATAAAACTATCGTCGCTTCCAGAGTGTATTAAAATAAATCTGGAACATTTTCCTGATGTGACTATCATTCCAGTTGAAGAAGAACTTGAAAAAGCTTGTTTCGCTGACTGAATTGTGGAATATGTTGGAAAAATACACACGTTGGGTATATAAACATAGAATATAAAATCGCAGATCAAAACTAATCTGATTAATAGAATAAACAGTCTGAGATTTGGCTTGACTTCAAAAGAATAAAAAACTTCGCTGATCAAACTTATCTAAATCTCCCGATAATAAACAAGAAATATCAATCATGCTTAAAGCATTGATTATGAAGCACTTTCCAACTTCAATGCAATTTTATTTAAACATGTCTAAAATGCAATACATTCCTCGGTAATATTTTAAAACTTATCACAATACTACATTAATTTATTATATTTGAAACCTTAAACCTTCATCGAAAAAAATTAACTTCATTCAAATGACGGCATTAAAGTATAAATTACCTGGTTTAAACATCTCTAAAATGTTATACATTCCTCGGTAATAATTTTAGAATTATCATAACACTACGATAATTTATTATATTTGAAAACTTCATCGAAAACAACTGAAATCCATTCAAATGACGTCATAAAAAAATAACACGCCTGGCTCTCTCTATAAAAGCAACATTTCATTCATAAATAATTCCCCCATTCATCATAATACTACGATAATTTATTATATTTGAAAACTTCATCGAAAACAACTGAAATCCATTCAAATGACGTCATAAGAAAATAACACGCCTGGCTCTCTCTATAAAAGCAACATTTCATTCATAAATAATTCCCCCATTCATGTCATTCATCACAATACTATAATAATTTATATTATTTAAAAATTAAGACCATGGAGCTACAAGTAAGTAAAACTCTATGCGTAAAACTTCATCGAAAAATATCGTCCTTCTCTTTCTAAAATCAATGAATTCATATCAGCTAAGCAGACTCCATGGACTAAATGATTTTGTGTTAAAGAATTACAGCGATTCTAATACAACTCATTCTACATATTTTGCTGTTTACATTTTACATAGGTGAAAAATAGGCTTAATAGTAGAAATAATCAAATTTGGAAGAGCATTTAAACTGAAATATATTGTCATTGCGTTGTTTCAGTATGTAGATGCACAGAATTTAGGCAAAAATAAAGTAATTTTAGGACGGATACAACACTCAATATGAATTAAAAAGAACTTTAAAAATCACGATTTTGACACAAGATGGATGCCATATATCATTTTGAAGTGGGTCATGTGATCGTTTCATATCATGGACACGTGATCGCTTAATATAAGAGGTGTTATTATTATTTTAATTTTTATTTAAAAAACAACTGAATATATTTCGCTGAATTTTTTTTTATATATTTTATGGAACAATTTGAATATTGCCTAACATTTTCGAAGCAATTTGTGAATTTTAAATCCGCTTAAAAAATGCTTGAAAAATTAGGTCCCATAGGGCTCAATGTATTCCATTTTTTCAACCCGGGTTCAATCCAAAACTAATTGGGTGATATTATTCATTTATATTCCCATAGGTCCTATAGACCGTCTGAACAACATACTAACATTTCATTTTGATTAAGTCATTTTTAAGGCAGTTATCGTGCTAACGGACAGACAGACAGACAGACAGACAGACAGAATGAACAAAGTCATAAACACTTTTCAACTTTGTTGTAAAGTGTTAAAAAACGAAAATATATTTATAATATTTATTTTTTTTAATTCAAAATATTTTTTTAACTTGTCGGGTATGTATTTAGGGTGAGATTTTCCAAAAATTCCAAATCCGTTTAATATTCATTTCAATCTTTAATAGGTTTAAAAATAGAAAGTTTGACTGGAAATAAAAAATTAATTTCAACTTTTGCAAAAACGATTGTAGTCTTCGTCATAGGTTTGCCGCACGGAAATATCTCGCCAAGATAAAGCAAAACAATTTTTTCATGTACGGGTGTAAATAAATATATTATACTTCCCATTAAATGAAAAAGAATATTTAAATTTTATCTTAAATATGTTTTATTTAATATTTCCATTCGTTTTGTATTTGAAATATTAAAGAAATCTGTTTTAAAAAGGATTTTTTTTACCAACTTTTATGGCGCATTATTTCTTTTGACGAAAGAACAAATCGCGTACCTTCTACACCACTACAGGTTAAGTGTTCGTCAATAATAGGCTACCTGCACTATAATAACCAATTTAATAAAATTGGTTATTACTCTTTAGCTCACCATTTCAAATGTTAGCGCTACAACTTGCCCAACTTGCAACCGTCCAACTTATCCAAAAATGTCCTTGAGTGGTTGAGGTCCTCACGATTTGATGTCCTCATGATGCGCTCTATATCTCGTAGTCCACTGAATTTGTGCTGGTCGTAGTAGGGTTATTTTCCGACCGTCAACTTATTTTCTCTAACATACAAAATTGATTTGTTCTGTCGCCATTTTAAAGAACATCGCTGCCCCAACCGAGAATAGAAATTTGGATCTTTTGAAACTGGCCAGCCGACGCACTACCTTTGAGTTACATAGATGGAATTGCAAATTCTTAACGTTGAAATGAACTCTGCAACTGATAAACACCAATGAGGCACGAAAATGGAAGGCACTTTTTAATTCGTAGTATACGTACTCCCCCGTTTTCCTCTCTACTTGGTTTTAAACTCATTGTGTTATTCCTTATACAATAATGTATAAGGAAAGTATTGTGACGGGGTCGAAAATTCGAATTCGAGTTTTCAACGGGAAATCACGTTTCAAGCATCCCTGATCACGAATCGAACATTTTTGAAGTGATGCTTGAGAGTGTGTGTGTTTGTGTGTTTGTGTGTGTGAAAGTGTGTGTGTGTATGTGTGTGTGCGTGTGTATGCCAGTGAGTCTGTGGAGACAATAATTGACGAACGAAATTTGGTACAAAAATGACAATCCATGAATACTGGAAGCCTATTATTTCTATACGCAATCGGATGTTCAGAACCCCCCTAAATTTTCGAGTGACAGTTTGAGAAAATCATCAAAATATCAAAACCTCTAATAAAGTTATGCAAATAGACATTTCTTATGTAATTTTTCATTAGAAAACAATTGACATACATTTTAGAACACTAGCATGAACCATTCTCGAGATATTGCACATTTTTCAAAAAAATTATAAAAAAATCATATAAAGTAAACAAAAATATTACCTATTGAGAAACATGTTCACTTTTCCTATGTAATATCATGCGATAAATTTGGTGACATCATTCCCGTGGAACTAGCTGGTTCCATTCATGAAAAAAGATATGTTGAATAATTATTTTGTATTTGAACGCCAATAGTTATTTATCTGCTGTAAGAATAACTTATTTCTCCGTAAATAACGCTTAGCGAGATTTTGACGAAGAATTTGGTGGAATGTTACCAACTTGGCGACTTTTTAATTGTTGCTAAATTAACGAAAAACTCGCCAAATGGATAAAAATGAAGCTAAATCAATGAAATTGACGATTCATTGACGAAAATTCAATATCTTGGAAAGAATATAAGTATCTACTATAAGAATAACCTATTTTTTATTGTAAAAGTAATAAATTCATTGCATTATATAAGGAAAGTCATGTGCTGCCCACATCAAATTTTTTTTCACAGCTATCACAATATTTTCCATACTTTCAACTTTATTCTAGTTTATGGTTGCCTTACTTGATTAAATAAAGGATAATGCGATTTTAGTTAAATCCGAAGAAAATGTTGTGATTTTCTTCCGAAACCAGTTGATTCTTAAATTCAGTGTATGTTGTATTTTGAATAAGGTTTCTATAGTGTTGATTTTGATAAAACATTTTTAGTTTTCTAATGTAGTAAACATATACGGTTTAATAATAATATGGTTTCATGCGGTTTTTTAAAACATGCATTGACATGCGCATAGAATATGGCAAGCAATAATATGAATCCGCGTTTTTATTGTTAACCTTAAAATCATTAGACTTTTAATTCCTGACTTACTCCTAAAAAAAATTAAATTTTATCACGCACGAAGAATGCGAATTAAAATACCATATGCGAAAAGCATTTTATAATGAAATGCGATATTTTTGCTCCTGCTCTGCAAGTAGTTAATCCGGAAGAAATTCCCGGTAAACTTTGTTTTTCGAAAGTTTTGAGATTTTTCAAACGAAGTTTACGCAAATTGATTGGAAAAGTTTCAATCTGGAGTAATTCAGTTTGTTCCAGTCCAACAACAAGATTTTTTTATTTGTTATTCAACTAAAGACTTCCTTCGTGTTTTCCGAAGTGATTAACTTGAAATTGGAATCTGATGGCTCCCCAAGACTAAAGCGATTTTTAAAAGATTTGCAAAGATTGCGAATTATTTAGGGGGGTTTTACGATGCCTTGAAGCAGCAAAATTACGAAAATCGGTTAAATTTTTGTTTTAGTTTAAAAATGCAGATGGAATTATTATGGTGAAATTTTGATAAAGTATGAAAAGGTTAATTTTAAATTATTTTAATTTTAATGTTAACGTAACATGTGTGAGGTACATTGTGTTTCCACTACGGTGAGCTAAAAGTAAAGTCTCTTAAATTAAATTTTATATTCATATAATGTATCAGGAAGTGGAACAATTAGATTTCTTCTTAGATAGATGGCACTAATATGCGCTCAAAAGTATATCAAAAATATCAGCTGCTGTTATCATTACGTAAGTTAGACTATAAATCTTCTGAAGCCACTTGGAACCTAGAAGACTGAATTTTTGCACACTTACAGTATTAACCATGAGGCAGAAACTGAGTTTTCAAATTTTCCATTTGTGACGGAGAAAATAAAAATGTTTCTACAATTATATCCAGACCAGAAGTCTGCCCGGTGTTCTATAAGGCCACATCTTTGCATATTCACTGTATCAATTACGGGGCATAATCTAAAAAACTGGTCTTAGATTCCCCCTTGCCATGGGTGGGTCAAATGGGACTTCGGGGGCGCAACAGCCCAGTGGTTAGCGTGCGAGAACTGCATTCGGTCGTCCCGGATTCGATTCCCGCCACTGCCAAAACTGCCGCCGTGTTCACGCGGAGTACGATCACGTTAAACGCAGGGGAAGGAGGGTACGGTCCTTGCAGATGTCTCCCCCACTGGGTTCCGGTCTAAATGGGGTGGCACTTCCCGGTCGTCCAAACAGATACCTTATACATTTCTGGTAAGTCGGACGGCCTGGGTTGAAGAAGAAGAAATGGGACTTCATGGGCTAGGATAACCCAGTGGTTAGCGTTCGAGGATTGCACTCTGACGACTCGAGTTGGATTCCACGCTCTTCCCAAACTGTCCTCGTGTTCATACGGTGTACGGCAACGTTAAATATGTGGGTCCGTGAATCCTTCTGGGAGGTTGGTGGTAAGGGAAAATAGGTACGGTTCCTGTGGATGGTTTAAATTGGGTTCTGTTCTAAATTGGGAGGCACTTCCCGGATGTCCAAACATTTGCCTTACAGCTTCTGGTAGATCGTTAGGCTTGTGTCTAAAAAGAAGAAATGGGACTCTCTAGATCCTTCAGAAGGATAACTATCACGCTTGTAATCTTGGAAATTAAAACTTTGCACACTTATAGTATAGACATTGGAACAGAATCTTAACAGAGGCAATTTAGATTAATACACCCATTCCCGTACATTGTTAATCAAAATAAAACCTATAAAAAAAAATTACAACTTTTTTAAGATTTTTGTTTACATGTCTTTGACAGGTTTAAATACTAATATTTTCACAAAATCCATTCCGTTTGTTTCTGATTATTTTCATTAAGTTTAATTTAGATTCAACACATTTAAAATTCTGAATATAACTTTTATTTTGAATACATTTTTATGATCACGGATAATAAGTAGATATGATTTCATTCTGTCAAAAAATGTCTTTCTAAATCTGAAATGTGTCCGCAGGTAACATCATAAATGTATTTTTTCATACTCATGATCGAATCATTCTCCCGTTAAAAGCTTTTGACGATGAGTTGTTTTTGTCTCCAACCGTTACGTAGGTGGGTCTTTCTTACTTGTTATTTGTCTGGAGAATTAACTTAACTTCCTGCCGCGGAGAAAATAAAATGAATAATATATTTTGCATCCGGCAAATGCGACTCACATCAAGATACATTTTGTTTTTAATTTCCCTCTATTATGGACAAAATAGCTTTATTTATTATATTTAATAACAATTTTAAAATGTAATGTTTTAGTATCATATTCGTTTCTGAAACTGTAAAGTGAAATAAATTTGAAATTGTAAAGTGCAATGAATCTGCAGCTGTGAAGGACAAATAAAGAAAATATGAAACTGTGCAGTGCATCAAATATAAGGCTGTGAAGTTTAATTCAGTGAAATTTGAAGTTGTAAAGTGCAGTAAATCAGGAGTTGTAAAGTGCAATTGAGGAAAATATGAAGCAGTAAACTGTAATTAAAGAAAATGAAAATATGTAATTGTGAAGTGCATCAAATCTAAAGATGTAAAGTGTAATTAAAGAAAGTCTGAAATTGTGAAGTGCATGAAATCTAAAGCTGTAAAGTGTAATTAAGGAAGATCTGAAGCTGTAAAGTGTAATCACTATGAAGCTGTAAAATGTAATCAATATGAAGCTGTAAAGTGTAATCAATTTGAAGCTGTAAAATGTAATCAATATGAAGCTGTAAAATGTAATTGAAGAAAATATAAAATTGTCAAGTCCATCAAATCTACAGCTGTAAAGTGTAATTACGAGAGATATGAAGCTATAAAATGCAATTAATATGAAGCTGCAAAGTATAAATACGAGAAATCTGAAGCTGTAAAGTGAAATAAGTACGAATTTGGAAGTATAAAGCACTTTCTCTGGAAATTTCATTTATACATTATTTCTTTGTGTAATTATTCGTCTCTGCCTCCTTCTCCTTGACGCTCACCAATCCCAAGAGCTCTTTCAAACCTTTCGCTACGTTGAAAACCTAGACCACTCGACTCACCCTGAGGTATGAGCAACAGCTTGAGTAGCCGGGAATGGCCTTTTGCTATGTATAGAACCCCAGCTAAACATTTCATGTGTTTTACTATATAATGCGAGCACAGTAACTGTACGCGCCCTAGACAAAAGCTGAGAGCTCTCAGTTTATA
This sequence comes from Amaurobius ferox, assembly GCA_951213105.1. Lineage (NCBI taxonomy): Eukaryota > Metazoa > Arthropoda > Arachnida > Araneae > Amaurobiidae > Amaurobius > Amaurobius ferox. The sequence goes on from OX578139.1 coordinate 126,809,798, forward strand.
TTAACGACGCATGCTATTGTAACTGTTTTCTTTTAGCCTAAAGAAAGGGATTAATGGCCTTGAAACTATTGTGACCACGAAACTTACATATGCCTTCTTTCTATAATGAACTTGTGTAAGTTCTTATCTTATAAGCAACAGTTTGTTTTAGTGTAATTAGTAACCTTACTTCCAAAGTTTAAAAAATGTACTCGCAAATTTTTGAGAAATAGTGGACAGATGCATAGTACAGAAAGATAGACATATAGACCGACTTACATAGAAGTTGCGCTAAAATAAACTAAAAACAATTTAGTGAAATATAAGCTAAATTTCAAATTTTCGACACATTTTCAATAATTCCCTACACACTACAAGACAGTTACAATATTATTTTACAATAATATTCTAATTCATAGTTGTAAACCCCGTTGGTAAGAAACATTTCCAATAACTTGGAATCATATTCCTATAGTTCGTTCGTTACTAATTCCCCCGTTGTGAAGGAACGCCTACGCACCACGTCCACAAGACTCCCTCCCCAGGGAATCCCATGACGAAGGAGTTTCGCAGCTTCACTTTTATAGAAGCTCCCCGAAGGGCGGAAGTCTGACTTGGCCTCGACATGACAACATCCATGCCCGCTGGTGGGATTCGAACCGGCAATCCAGCGATCAGACGGAAACGCACGACCCTGACCGCTCGACCAACGGATCGCCATATTCCTATAGTAGTAACCAACATTGGAAACGTAGTTGGTATCCAAGTTAAAGAATAGTGGTAATTATGTTCTTACAGTCTTGCAAAGATATGGTACCTATCACATTTTCTTGATACATGTGATAAATACTATATAGAGTTGATGATCTATAACAAGGTCGAATTCAGTGCACCGATGTTTGTCACTGCAGTGGAAGCAAAGTTAGAAATTCTCTGAATACTTGTACTTCATTATATTTGCATTATATTTTCAAACATATCATTATTATATAACCAATAATGCTTCAAATGTTTCCTTAAAACATGGTGATGAAATATTGCATTAGTTTTAATGAACGGACTATTGTTATTAGATTAACGTAACATGCCTCTAATATTAAAAACAAAAATTTATCCGCTGCTTTATCCCAAACTGTTGTTCTCAATGAGCATTTTGTTTCTCTAAGACGTTTATTTTAATGCGCTGCAATAACCTTTAATACATTTTATTTTTTGAATCTATGTATTTTTATTTCTACCAAGATTAAATTTGCAATTTTAACCCCGTTTAGAAACTTCTGGTGTTTCATCAATAATTCCATGGATGCTAAACCATTATCTGTAAAAATATTTAAATAAGTAATGTTTTGTTATATTTGTCTTCTTGCATGTCTTTTGGAATTTTTTTGATTTTATAAGATTATGTGTGTCTTAAAATTATTCTCATAATGTGAAATTACTTATTGACCTTCTGAATGCAAATTTAACTTGATATTTGGGTGTTTTTTAAATTTCTAGTGCACTTTGTACTTATCGTATGGCTCCGATGAAGGGCATCTGTACAACTAAAAGCTCATTTATGTAAATTTTAAATACTATTTTTGTACATAAACTTTCATATAAAACAAAACGTATTAGTAATAGGATTATTAATTATTGCAATCCATGACTCCGCTAAAATATTTATGTGGTTAAACTGGAATATAAATATATTGAGTCTTGAACGTTGAATTTCCCATAGCCTGTATTAGGAAATTGGGACTACAATCACTTTTCTCACAGTTGACTCTACATCACAACATATTTCTGGTATGACCATGTTTGGTCTTCTAAAACAAATATCAATTGTGAGGTTCTGATTCGCATCGATGAAGATTTTAGTAACTATCGAACACAGATTCAATACAAATCTATATTTAATTTCAAATATAAATTTACATTTAATTGCAGATATGGATTTATATTTTATTACAAGTATAATTCTAATCCGCTGAATATGCTATGTAGTTTTTCTTCACTGTATAGGGAGTAAGTATCACAGTACGGTCGGAAATAATGATTGGAGTTATTGATCAGTTTTCACTCTGAAACGCGAATAAGCTGTTTTCATAGTGGCATCTGTCTGTAAATTGATTCAATTTATCAATTCACTACTCATTTTTGGTCAAAATGCATGGAACTAAATTTACAAAATTTGTGTAGTTGTCTCTTTCGTGGTATTCGATATGTAACTTTGTATTGACTAGATTTGGGTATAATTGATGATAGGACTGTCCTTTATTCTGGATGATTCATAACCAGAAATTTACAAAAAATAAAATAAATAAGTTAAACATTCTTAACTGAATTACTTTAATGCTTGTATTATACACAAATGTATTTTTATCAACCAAATAAAACTATACATATTTCACTCGGATAAACCATTTCTAAGATTTTGCGGTTTTTAGATATATTGTATAATTTTGATGGCATGGGGTAATTTAAAATTTTGCTGAGTCACCAAAAATAAAGAAAGAGATTTTAAAATCTCAAAATACGCCGTACTATCACAGTAGGAGATATTTTATGTCATAGTGTTTGCTATAAAACCCCTATTAATATAAATAATAAAAGACAAAATAAATAAGAATATATATGGAAATCCATGTCCTGCTCTGTTTTACATGTTTTCTATTTTTTCAATACTTCACTACTTGATATTTTCTCCATATATTTACTAATTCACTACTTACTGATAGTTTCTAAATCTTTTGACATATATGTACCATTAATTTCACCCGAAAAATGCTTTTAATTACTATACGAGCATCTCAACTAAAAAATGTTGCTATAGGAACCCCCAACAAACATATACCTATCTCATGGGAAACGAAACCTGCTATATTTTTAATAAAGAATATTGCATTACTAATACCTGCAAAATGCCGAGGTATAATAAATAAATTAAATTAAATTTTCAGAAATATTGAATTACAGTCAACGGCAAATTTTTTCAGAAAATCGTCAAGTGGGCGATATCCAACCCAATTTGTCACAAAATACGTTGCAAAGCGCAAGTGACAAAAATACAGATATATTGACTTTTCTTAAATATATAAAAGGAATTCTCGCCAAACAAAATATACTTTCGAGAAGAGAAAATTCAAAGTCCTCAGGTAAAATCAAAAATAAGTTTTCGTTTCAGTACGGTAGTGAATTCACCTTTAAAAGCTTTTCACAGAGAGTTGCTGCAGTCTTCAACTTCCGCATTACGTGGGTTTTCGTATTAGTTATCTGTCTTGAGAGTTAAATAGGCTTCCTGTTGCGGTTGAAATAAAATAAACGTTTGTACCTCTTATGAGCTTTTCGAAACTTGATATTTTTATAATGTTCTCCAAATGTTAAAAATACATTGCTTATTTTAATCAAAATTTTAATGTATTATCGATATTTGCTAATAATCTCTATATTAAAAAAAAAGTAGTTGACACCGCCGCCGCTGTTTGAAAAATTTCTCGTTTCTCCAGATTATTTGCTTCATACAGCAAAAAACCATTACGAATAAAAATATGAAATTTGGTACACTCGTAGAAAAAGTTTTGGGGAATACGCTGAAATAAACAGTTTTTGATATATATTGTAGTTTAAAAAACATTTAATATCAAAATCAAAGACAAAATATTTGAGCTGCGAGTTTACGTCCTGGATAGACTACCAATAGCAAGACCACGAATTTTTGCAAACTGGTACCTGGTGCATTTTTGCAGGTCACAGTCCCTTTTATAATTTCGATGTAGTTTTTGAGATATTTTAATTTATGCACTTCTGAAGTGAACTTTTTTTTCGTATCGGCATATCTAGCAATATCTCTGTCTCATACCGTAAAATCTACAGCATACAAAAATATGAAATTTGGTACATTTATAGAGAAATAATAGGGTAATATAATGAAGTAAACCGTTTATTGATTTAAACTTTAGTTTGGCACGAAATAGCTCGCGAGGCGAGCTTAAGATCATGGAATTTAGTTTTGATATTCCCTGTGCTAAGAAAACTCCCAGCTTTACCCCCTGCTGAGAATAAACAGGGTTAGAAAATATATTTTTGAAAGTAGAATTTTTAGGAAAGATAGATATGAAGCGAGCGCAGCGTGTAGCAGGCGAAGCCTCCCGAAGGGGGTTACGGAAGGAGAACGAGCAGGGCGCAGAGCCCATAGTAACATTAAAAAAATATACGTTTTTTTCTAAAATGGGTCGAATTAAACACTACACAAAATTTTTAATTGAAAATTGTACATAAAAATCGAATTTTTGAATTCCCATTATGTTTCAGTTTCTTTACAGAATTTATAAACTTTGATCATCTCTGAACTCATACAGAACATTTTTGATATGATGGCTGTGTTTATATCTGAGTGAGTATGTATGATCCCTTCTTTAACTCCAAGATATGAGAGGGCATTTCAGGTGGCTCAAGGTAGGTCAGAAATTCCAGCTGGTAATTAGCGGCATCATTGGTGTCCACTGCAGAGTCAAATGACTTGTCATGATATGAGAAAGAATCTTCCTCATAAAATGCTGATAATTAAAAAACAATTTTAATTTATTAATACTTTTCGTTGTTGAGTAAGCCTGTAAAAATTAACTATGGTGATAGAGTTTCCATTTAAATTCATATTTCAAATCTGCGATTTTCAAAAATGACTAATAAACTCCCACAACTCAATAAACTCCCACAAAACTCAGAGATTTAATTGACTTTTACGTTTTAAACCAACGATTTCCAACATTTTCCTTAGTAATCATGGAGTTAGAGAGTAGAACTCCTAGGAAAATTTTCCATGAATATCTCGACAACCTCTAGTCTTAGAAATTCGAAACTTGTGCTAAATTTATGGGAAGCTATTTCAAGACCACCCACCAAATTATATCAAATTCGTTTGAGGCGTTCTCCCGTGATGTTGGTTCATACATACATGCATACTTTTCTTTTTTATATATATAAGATTCATACAACGAAACCTAATTTTGTCGTATGCAGAATGTAAACAAGTTAACCGATTGTAAGAAATTCCAGAAATGAGTTATATAAGCATTGGTGATTGTTTTAAAGCAAAATTATTCAGCTTTGGAGTCTGGCATATAAGAGATATGAATGAAAGATTAATTTATTTTACATAGGGAATCAAACGATTTATGGCATTGCTTTTGTCGATGATGTTTCAAGTCCCCAAGTATAATAAATTACTATGTTACTGTGATAATTTAAAAAAATATCAAAGCTGAATGTATTACAGTTTAGTGTTGTTTAAATAAAATTGCATTTCAGTTGGAAAGTGTTTCATAATCAATGGCATATGCATGATTTATCTTTCTTGTTATTTTCTTCACGACAGACTCTGCTCCTGCTCTCTATATTTGACAACCCTGAGTATTTAGTCCGTTTAATAATTCGAACACTACCTCGTTGAAACCATAAATATTTGGGACTATCTGCAACTATTTTAAAACGCACAGCTGCACAATGTTGACATTTATAATCCACCATTCCAATGAACTTCACCACATTTATATATGTCCTATAAGTTATGCCTTCGGTATATAGTATTTCTGACGGTCTACCAGCAATACTAGAGTATTTTTTTAAGTTCCCCTCGATAAGATTATTTTTACTTTGGTAGCCTTTTATAATAACAAGGTACCAAATCTGAGCTGCATTAATAATCAGTTAAATATTTAGTTAGTGATCATGAAAACTTTCTTTCCGTAATTACTTTTTTCATTTTTTAATGAACCAAAAATAAGACATGTAAATGTATTAATAATTACATTATAATTCAAACTATTTATGACAATCATAGCTGCGAAACGCATGTCAGCCCGTTCCATAAATTTTTGCCCGTATCGGTATTACTAAATTGTATATTGATTAATATTTAATTAATTAAGACTTAGATCAGTATTCTAAGTCCATCTATAATATCTAAGGGTTCACAATTATCTATAGGTGATTTTCTTATTGTATGGATATTCTAATAAATATATGGAAAAGTAGAACTAAACAGAATGGATTATATGCGAAATTTAGGCGGATACTTACACTACAGATATTTAAAACTAAATTAGCTTCGTTACAAGCAACAAACAACACACAATGTTGAAGTCATAAAAGCAGCCATCTTTGTCAGGACACAAAAAATGCGCAACCGACACTCATGTGAGCTTGATCGGCAACTAATGTTAGAATGGAAAATGTGGTTGAAGGAGATTTAAGTATTTTCAACGGCAATAGAAGAAAGAGGTAAAAACTAATGAGAAAATAATAAGAAGTAAGACACAATTTATGAACGGTAAAATTTGTGTTGCATGTTGCTTTTAAAGAAGTCAATTTAATTTCATTATTTTGGCAGCAGTATGATTTGTACCTATAATTATTTACTTATATACGATTATACGCGTACATGAAAATAATCAAGATTTCCATTTCATAAAACCACATATGAAATTGTAACTCACATATCCCTGATATATTGACTATTTTAATATATATCTGCTTATAAATCCCTCAAGTTAATAAATATGAAACTAAAAAAAAATATTTGTAATGCATAAGCATTTGGCTAAATTCGATTTTTCCCTTTCCTATCCGCACTTTAAATCGCATGCCGTTAAAAGCTTCTGACGTATCGCTGGAGGGTGTAAATTCTTGTATTTTGTTTCGAGAATCAAATTTACTTCCGAGAGCGGATAAAGAAAAATGAATTAAATATTGTGCATCACCAGCCGTCGCGTCATATAAAGACATTTTTGTTTCCTTTCTGTAGCTTGTTTCACTTTGTTTTGTTAGTTTTTTATCAACTACACTAACAGCTGGAGAATTTAAGACATAATAAGAGCTACGCCGAGATTGGAGATTTTTACATATAAGAGCTTTACCCAACTCTTCAAAATAATAGGTATCGAAATTATAGAGAGGAAATTAATTAAAATCTGTGTACAATAGTATTTTTATAATTTAAGAGCCTTTAGATTTGCGCATTTATACATTGATCATGCCTTAATATAGATTGTGTTTTAAAAAGACTAATCAGACTTTTGAATTGTTAGTTCTAAACACACACTTTCAGTTGGAAAATTGTTTTAAATCGTAAGAAAATTTATATTCATAAACTTTCAAAACTATATGACATATTAGCATAAAAAACAGAAAGTAACTTTTTATATAGCGTATTTAGATTATAGACAATGAATTGTGTTTTAATGATTCAATTCTAAAACTTATATTATTTGGAAAAATTCGTACCCAGTGCCCTTTAAATATTGCCCCAAATGTTTTTGAATTTATCTTTCGAAAATTCCATGTTTCATGTGTTTCATGGAGGGCCAATGTTTCTGATCAGCTCATAAGTACTTACATATTATTACACTGCACTTTTATCAATTAAAGTTAAATGTGATTTAAAGCAACTTTTAAGATCAAAGTAACACTTGTTCACTGACAAATGTTGCTCAACTCTCAGAATATGTCTTATTTCGAAAATTTATAAAAAAATGCTATATGTAATAATTTATGCTAAATGTTAAATTTATAACTTTCTATTCCTGAGTAGGATTGGCAAATCTGCAATCTCTTGTGGTTACTCACATATTTGATTTTTATGCAATTTCACTTTGTTCATATATTTGTAAATAACATTCTCTCCAGGCAGAAAATAAGTTCAAAACTCTGATTTGCAAATGTTTCAGAAAATTCGAAAGTGTTCTTAGTTTTATGTTTTTCTTTGCTGGCACTTGAACGAGTCCCGAGTCGAAATCTCATAACCAAAACTATTTCACAATTGTCAAACATTTTTGAGTTGGAGGATAATTCTTATTTATTTTTTGTCCGATAATTTAATTTATTTCCTAGAAGGTATAAAATATAAAAGGCGACATAAAGACAAAAAAAACATAATTCAATTAAAGGAAGAATGACGGAAAATCCTTAGATGGGAATACATCATGTACTAGAAACATATATTTATATTTCTTAATGCAAACAAAATATATACAGAAGGGAATGTCTAATACCTTTCATCTAATTTAAAATTATGTGCATGAAAGTCGGGTTAGCCGAATTCAGAGAGATCGAACGGATTCCAGATTAGACGGATTAAGAATCATCCTAATCTGGTCCGAATATTATATTTTTTTCTTTTATTGTAAAATGAAAAGTATATGGATTATTAATTAGAATACCATTACATATAAACATGAAAAATGCACATTTAAAATGAACGTTAAGGACTAAAATGCAAATTTAAAATTAGCGGTAAAGACCAAAATGCAAAACTAAAATTAACGTTAAAGACCAAATGCAAAACTAAAACTAACGTTAAGGACCAAAACTTAAATCTAAAATTAAAGTTAAGTGCCAAAATGCAAAATTAAATTTGAAAACTAAATCTAAAGGCACCAAAATATTAAGTATATTCGTAATATAGTATTTTTTAACCGTAATAACCCACCTTAAACTGTTTATTTCTTTGCTACTACTAAAATTGCTGACAAAAAACATTAATTTAAGAATATAAAGAATAATGCGATTGGTTGAAATTCAAAATTATTCAATTAAACACTTTTCGAAAATAAGAAGTGATTTTAATTCAAAATTAAACTTCAAAAATATCCATTTATGTCAAATATAGAGTTTTTCAATAATTCCTACATATTCTTACTGATTTTTAAATTTTCTATTTGAATTTCTGGCAGAGTCGTAAACAATGTAATAACTTATTTATATGCAAATTTAAATAATTTAACTAATCGTACTAATAATTTATAGAAACAAATTCGAATATTTCTTTAAAGATATTTCTCCTCATAAAATATCGAATGTCGCAGTACCTTAAAATCCAACCGTTTAGATCCTTATCAACTGTTGCAGGCATTTTTTATTCGTACTTTCGGAACACAATAACATTACTTGCGGAACACAATCAACATAGCCAAATACGGTAAGAGTTGCTTGAAACCATTTGCACTGAAAATCATCCCAAAAGTGCAGGCCTGATGTTCATGTCCTTGACAGATCGTTGTATCCTGCTGGTAATATCTGAAAAAATATCTTCATTGAAAATATTATGTCTTTTCGACAAGAAATCATTTCAACGTGGGGTGAAAATCTACTTTGTAAATTTAGATTGGAGGTATCGCTCGCTCCTCCTTCTTCCTTCAGCGAAACTAAATTTGTTCATCTCTCATTGCCAGATTGACATAGTAATTTGTGGGATAGGCTTTCTAAATTTTATTGCAACCTCGTAATTGGCTTGTGATTAACGTGTTTCTTCTCCAGATATTGTCGGGCACTAAACTATATTGCATTACCATAAATTCGTGTTTTAAAAATGTCCACTTTGAGCTACATCGACTCTGAGCAATTGTTTATACCACTTCTTTTGTATTTCTTGCCATTTCAACGTATCACTTTAAAAGCACATAATGGTCCTTGCTTCTCATACATCCATTATAATTTCATATTTTTTTTATATTGAGTTATTACTTATTTTGAAAAAAAATATTGTTATGCAAGTTCCATGTGCACTTTGTGCCATTACAATAAGTAATATGAATATCAATATAGTAAAACTATTATTATTCCATTTGTGTTCGTCATAATTTTGGTAACGTCTAACTTTATATGTATTATGTAATTTATATATTAAATCCTTCGACCACTTAAATAACAAATATAATGAATTAGGTATACTAAGCTATATATCGCGTAGTGAACAAGCATGCATGTGACCGTGTTATATATTTTATATTTTTTTCCTTCTCTTATAAGTTTCTTAAATACATAATATTTAATTTCTTAATAACATATACACTATTTTCTTTTGCATAATTTAATGTCAATTTTGTCTCGGGTCACATAAACATAAACATATAACGATTAGATGTCGTATGTACTAAGTAAATTGCATATGTCGAAATAAGATAATATACATCAACTAAAAAAAAAAACTTTGTGATTTGATTCATATCATGAATTAGAATTTCTAACTGTATATCGATGCATATACCTACTATTGCATGTTTCTGTTAATGCAACACTTTCATTTTTCAAAACACTAGAAAATTAACCTAGCTAACTAAACTACCTAACTACTTCCAACTAACTACAACAAAAAGTAACTAAACTATTTCCAACTGTTTCACTGACTGAAAAATAAACATAAACCTTCTTAATTTGAGCATCTGTAACTTGGCGAAAAACAAGGAGAAAAATTCCTAAAACCAAAATAAGCTAAAAGTTTAGGACTATGTTCCACAGATTAACATGAAAAAACTGTTGCAAGCGGCTTGGGAGAAAAAATATCTTCTTGAAACTTCTACACTCCTCCAAGCATATCAATTGCAACTTTTACCACCTCCCAACTCACCAACTTACTATTACTGATCTGTACAAATAGGAAATTGCAAAACCAGATATTTCAGAAAATATGTTCTAAACATTGAAACTTTAAGGCTTCCTTGAATTCGTAAATGCGATTTTTATCTTTCCAAACATATCCTGTAAGTGCCCGCTGTTAAAAGCTTTCATCATAGACTTCTTAATGTCTTCGACGGTTGAGTTTGAGGTTATTTCTTTCGCATGATATACTTCAAATTCACTGTCTGACAACGCTGAAATAAAAATAAAAGATTGATTTCATATATTTTTGAAATTTCATGGTAATGTAGAATGGTATGATAGTAGATACATGTTGAAATTATTTATATTTCTGTAAATTGTAAAACAATGGAAACAGACAACAAACATTGAAAACTATACTCTTATCAATCTCCAGATTGGATGTTTGAATGGATCTAATTATCTAACACCTACTCCAATAGAAGCAACGCATTATAAATCGATTTATTTGTTTAATATATTGTTTGATATTAATTTTCAAGGTGGTAAGTTGCCACCGGGCTTCGGTCTTAAATTAATTCCGCATCTATCTAAATTGAGTGGCATTTTCTCGGTCGTCAAAACTTACACCTTACATCTTCCAGTAGGTTGATCGGCCTGAGTAGAAAGAATAAAAAAGTGGTCAGTTGTGAAGGCGAGAATATAGCAAGAGGTATACCCGTGTTCCTAGACACCGCACAAAACTATCCCCGTGCCTACTTGGAATATGGGAATGATAAATCTGTAATTCCTAAAGTCATTCCAAGGGGTGATATGGGTTAGAAGGATGACATGGTATCTATGTTGCTTCCTTTATTGGGTTCCGGTTTGCATTGGAATGGATGGTCCTTTCCTGTCCGTCCAAACCATATACAGGACCGAGTGTATGGTTATTTCTGAAATATCTGGTTTTACAATTTCCTATAATATGGTCCTGCATATGACTTCGAGCAAGCCAGATGGTATGGGTAGAAATAATACTTATAAAATATCATGTATATTTTCCTACTCGTCAATTCGGAAAATATTTCTTGTGGCCTCTTCATATAAAATTAGAATTTTTACAACTTTGTTGAGGTTTTTTTTTTTAAATTAGAGATAACGATATGTAAGCTACAGGTCCTTCTGGAACTCCAATAGTTCAGAAGTAAAAATGTTTACTATTGTACAAAATTGTTATGAAAAATAACAAAATGTACTTAAATTATGAAGTAGGCGAGTAATATTTAGCAAGAGTATTTAACAGGAATACATTGAAAATGTGTTTAATGACTGAAAGTAAATATTTGATATTGACACTACGGAAGCAAAGACATCTGATCAAAGATGCTTGACACCTGTACCCGAATTATAAGAACGGAGGAGAAGCTAGTTTTTGCTCAGTGATTACAATGTCGGTCTACGAAGCAAAGGGTCCCTGGTTCGGGGCCCGGCGACTCCGAACCAGGGACCACTGGTTACTCTGGACATACGAGCACGAAAAAAACCTTCCTCTCCAACGATTTCACCTCTCAACACGAGATGGCAGCAACACACGGAGTCTGAGGCCTTGCCACTCCCTTCCTGGTTGACCACGACAGACGTCATGCCCGAGGCAACACGTCGGGGGGGCACTCGGGGTTTTTCTCAGTGGCCCCCCTCCTCGCCGAAATTAGACCGGGCCCTTCATCAGGTAAGGGAGTGTACGGCAGCAAAGACATTTGATCAAAGATGCTTGGAACCTGTACCCGATATATAAGAACGGGGGAGAAACTAGTTTTTGCTCAGTGATTATAATGTCGATCTTGTAAGCAAAGGGCTCCTGGTTCAGGGCCCGGCGACTCGCAATCGCCACAACACAATTAAAAAGATCCTTAGTCAAAAGTCTGTACTAAAGGTAATACCAGTCAATGGTAGTAAATGATTTAAATGTGTGTATTATTTGTTTGCTATTTTTTATGATGCAATGGGAAAAGTTCATGAAAGAGTATGTTCAAAACGTTTAGAAGTTTTTGTTAGCTTTCATAGCATAAACATTATATCCACTGGTAGCAGATGTAACTTTTATTGGGTCCTTGCGAAATTTGAGAATTATATCTCAATATTAAATATTAAAGTTTTGATGAGTATCGAAATATATTGTCTGTCTTTTAAAATGTTTCCTCTTGAAATCATATATTGTATTACATTGCAATTGGAATAGGGTATTTTGATTAATATTGGACAATAAAGTTTTACTGTAATAATATTTTCAGAATATAACATAATTGGATGCAGCTTTGTCAATATATGTAAAAACTAAGAATTTTCTAATTTGTTTACTAGTTTGTTTTAATTTTAAAAACTGAAAGGTAGATTTTAGAATAAACATATGGAATAATTTAGACTGAACGTTAGACAAAACTTTTAATTTAGAGACACAAAAGTCTTCCATTGTTATGGAGTATTGTAATGGACATTTATAATTAAATTTATTGAATTCCAGGGAGAATAGAGAATGCCTCAAATAGATTTAGGCTGATGTTTGTATGATATATATATATATATATATATATATATATATATATATATATATATATATATATATATATATATATATATATATATATATATATACATATATCTATATATACATTATATATATATATTTATATATATATACATATATATATATAAATATATATATGTATATATATATATATATGTATATATATATGTATATATATATATATATATATATATATATATATATATATATATATATATATATATATATATATATATATATATATATATATATATATATATATATCAGAGGATAAATGATCATTTATGTGACCTACTAAAAATAACGCTGTCTCTTCTTTTACAAAACAGACACCACATGCAGTTTATGCATTTACTACCCGAAGGAAATGGGTTATTTTTTAAAACATATTTTCGATATCTTATATTGCTCTGTCGGCGGTGTAGCTTTAACAGATGGCTCAATCTATAAATAGCCACTTTGATCCTGAGCTCATTTATCAATATTAAGCCGCCGCTCTTGGAACAGTGCCAGAAGTTGCACTTGTATTTCTCTTGACTTCTAAATGGGACACGTAATCTTTAAACGAGAGTAATGTAATTTTAAATTTTAACACACAAATATAATAAAGTATCGAACCTCATTTAATTCAATATTTGATTCGGATTTACGAGTATTATGGGTAAATGTAAATGAATTTAATACAGGATAATTCCAGAGACATTTATTTTGAAGGACGAAATTTGTACTTGCAGAACTGGAAACACTATAAAGCTGCTGAATCTAAGTCACTCTGACTAAAGTCTCCATATTTAAAAGTCTTCATTTCCAGGTCCAGAACTCCTAACCCTGCAGACGACTTTCCTCCTGCGGGTTGCCTGCGGTTACCGAACCTCCCCACACGGTGCTTTATACACCCTTCTGGTTCTGGGTATCCCGCCCATCCACATCGTTCTTGCCCTTCGTAAGAAGTTTCTTTTTTATCGGAGGAGATGTGAGTCCGCGTCGGTTGAACTCCCCCCCCCCTTCTGACTATGACCAAAATTTTGGAATTAATAATGTTCCTCCCAGGGAGAGGATACAATATGGGGGACAAAGTTGACATTGCCGTTGTTGTTTTGAGGGGACATTTTGGTAACTCAGTTAAGAGACAATTAAGGTTTTACAATTTAGTTTTCCAGACAGAGATCCTTGCTATTAAGTTTGCTATTAAGTCCTGCAGGAGAATAGTAAGACGTTTATTATTTCAGATAGCCTCTCGTCGTTGGCTGCCTTGGGTTCTACTAGTAGTAAATCACTTTTTATAGCCAGCGTTAAAACTGATGTCTCTCCTGCCCGGGGGTTGGTCAGGATTCAGTGGATTCGTGCCTATGTTGGTATTCCCGGGAATGAGGTCACAGGTAGTTCTGCCAAAGATGCTGCCCAGACCGGCGAGCAATTAGTGATCCCTGCTCCATATTCATTGCTGATCCGTTCTCTGCGGAGGAAAGTAGTGGGTGATTGGCGGACGTATGATGACCACCTTGTCTCGGGCTCGCGTTTCATCCCATCCCTGATCCTAAGTTTCATGTGTTTGATCGAACTCTGTTTCATTTTGCCTGTGGACATGTGTTCTTTTCCGAGACTATTTGCGCAGATTCAGGGTTAGAGCTTCCCCGAATTGCACTTGTGGTGATGCATGGGGATTCTACTCACTACATTTTTGAGTGCAAGTTGTGTCGGGATTTCTATATCTTTCTAAGCCTTTGGACGAGCACTGAGCCAACTGGTTTAGTAGGGTAGTAGCTAGCTCGTCTTCCATTGCCAGGCACCGTAGGTGCATAACTATTGCTAATGAGACTGCTAACTCCTTTCAGAATGGATATAGCTAAATTTGGAGGGAAACAATTGACGAGATTTAAATGTATTTGGAAAAGGTTTAAAACGCTTATATAAAATGATTATTGATAAATAGTGCTGTTTCGTAATAATAGGTTTTTTTTTAAATATGTAGTGCAATAATTTTATAGTAAGAAAATTTGCTATTAGTATTTTAATATAATTAATTGTATTAATAGTTGTTTTTGCTTTTATGGCCTTTATGGAGTGTATAATATAATTGGAAATAAGTTAAAAAGGTTTAAATTAACTAATTAATTTATTACTAGTGTTGTTTTTAAATAGTGGGTGTTTTTAAAGTTTGTGGATCAATAATTTTGCAGTAATAATAGTATTTAAAGGCAGTATCCTAATATTAGTTGTGTTTTATTTTATGGTAATTCATTGAACTATAATGATTATAATGAACTTTAATTGTTTAGGTTCTTTCATTAGGGACGAAATTTAACCGAGTTGGTTACTTTAATTGTTAGTAAGAAATATTTGTTTATGCCACGAGGGAATGTGAATTTATTTTGCTGTCTAAATTTGCTAGACTTGCTGGAGTACTAGTAATTCTGTTAGATTTAAGTTATTGGTAGATGGCTGTGACTAACCACATTGTTAATAATTTTTGTTTTGTTAGACCATGTTGCAGTCTTTTAATTTTTTAACTTTTTAATTTTATGTTTGTTGCGGGTTTTGTATTTTGTTGCATCGTTTGGAGGTTATATATAAATAAACATGGTGACACAATTGTAGGTAATTGTATTTAATTGCATATAATTTGTTATATAGCTAACTGATTTCATATTGTTAAATGTTGATAAATGATGCTGTATAATTAGCTGATGATTGTATATAGTTAAACGATGTTGAGTGTAAATTGTTGTAAAAAATTGAGAACATTGTATATAAATGAAATTATATATAAATAGTTTAATAAACAGTTTAATCTAAGGTGTAACGGTATATTTAAGAATAATAGTGTCAATTTGATAAATACTTGGATATTAGAGATTTAGATATAAATGGTATTAAAATTTTTATTGCGATAACAACATGAATGGATTTAAAAGTTTTTTGTTTAAATTAAAACATTTTAAATTAAAATGAGTAAATAGTTTAATTACATATTGTAAAAATTATGAGTTATAATTTTGCTCTATTAATTTTTCCACCAATTGAGGGGCGGTTGAATGTTTTTTTTTAATGTTTGTTTATTTCTGTTGGATGTATGTTTGTAATTTTGTTACGTTTCAGCCAAAAGTTATGCAGTTAATGCTGGTTGACTTTGTTTAATACATGGGAATTTTTTTGCTATATTATTTTCCCGCTGTGTGACAAACGGATGGCTGTATTCTGAAGGATGTAACATTTTTATTTTTTTTAATCAGTATTCTAGGGGTGCTACTGCACCACCGTTTAGTGGTGACACGGGTGTCTGGTTGACTTGAGTGTTATTTACAATGGCGCCAGAACGAATTCACCTTGTGGATTTGTTCAAAGAAGGTCTAAAAGTGATTCTAGTACGACTACCACGGATTTCGTAGACTCTGGTAAATGGAGCGTCGACTATTTGCAAGCCATTGGTCATTTGCAAGATCTAGGGTTTAATTCCCTCTTTGGGACAGCTAGATTCTTTACAAATTCCCCACTTCATTTATTTAATCCCTCTAATCCCTCCCCTATGGTTTCACCAGGGGCAGAAATCGTTGAGCGGGAATTATAAACCGGGTAATGTAATACTCTAATCCGTCCTGAATGATTTCTGAGGTATTATTTTAGTATATTTAAACTGCTTGGGATACAACACATATTTTTTTTAAATTATTTTTTAAGGGTGCCCACTATTACATATCATATTGTAAGTTTATTTCACCACAATATAAAACTTTGACTGATTGGATATACTTCAAAACTATTTAGAAAATAAGTCAACTTAACTTAAAGTTGACTTTTTTATTTTGTATGTTTTATAAATATACAGTTTAGGATATTTAAAAGTTCAATCCTATGTATAACATAAAGTGGATTGTTTTTTAACAAAATGTTAATATATTAGCCGTCTTTGATTGTTCAGTTGTTCAATCAAAATTATATCGCGATTGCAGAAGATAGAATTGGTTTTGTAAATGAATTGATGAAAACTACTTTTTTGTAGTGGGCATTTCAATGGATTTTTTTTATTCTTATCCTAGTAGCCCAATGATTAGTACATCGACTGGCAAGCTTTAAAATCATTGGTTCAATCCTCAACTGAGACAGTGTGACCTTTACAATGGCGCTAGAACACGTTAACCCTGCAGATTGGATAAAGCTATGTGTTTTTAATGATATGGTAAAGCTATGTGTTTTCAATGAGATGGTAAAGCTATGTGTTTTCAATTATATTGTAAAGACATGTGTTTTCAATGGAGTCTGTGAATTACGGCGGCAGATTCAACACCACGACTACACAGTCTAGATAAACATGTCCTGCTAAAAAAAATTATATGGATAAAAATGAAATGTTATGTCTGAATAAAAAGTGAATAATGAGCGTTCAGATTGACATTTGCCTGCCGTTTTGACTTCAAAAGGAAGAGATTATAAAGTCCACTTCGATGAGTAAAACTTGTCCCAGCAGCTCAATGGTAAGAAAATAGGCTAGGCAATTTGATGATCCGTGGTTCGATCCACGGCAGAGAGAGTAAGACCTTTCAAACATCTTATCCAATTTAATTGTTCCTAAATTATTCTTTTAAAGAGGCATGCATTTATATATACTTTAAATTACTTCGCAAGATAGATAAATAAAATTTCAAATGCGTAATTTAGTAATTATTTATTTCAGGGAATTCAATTTAAACTTGACGACTTTGGCGAAAGCATCGATTTTAGCTCCAAAATGTATATTTTTTTAAAGGCAAAATTAAGATAACGTTAGATAAACAATTGATTAATTTATGTAATTTAAAAATGTATTTATTTGGAACTATTATATATATATTACGACTGCGCATTTATGAATAATTTAAAATCCATATGTGTAATTATACCTATACTACAATTTAAGTAATGTGGAAAATAATAATTGTCATATTATTTTCCACAGTTTTTACTTTATCGTAGTAGAGATCAAGGACTGTTATCAAGAAGAATTTCGATTTTGATATTTTAATGCCATATATGCTTCAGGAACTCCTGAATACGTTTTGACAATTTTTTGAGTGATATCTGTCTGTCTGTGGTCAATTGTTCGTACACACAATAGCTGCCACAAATATTAATGGATTTTTACGATACTTGTTATTCAGCTTTGTAAACGTTACATACGGAACTAGACATAATTTTTGAAATTCTGCAGAAAACTTCGAAATTTTATACATATATTCTTAAATGGTACAGGACAAAATTTGGCATACTTATGTATAAAAGATGCCATTTCTGGATCAATTATCATGAACTTAACAGTTTCAATTATTGTAGTGAAAACGAGCCAATACAATTTTATTAGCCAATACAATACAAAGAGCTATACAATTTTTGTATTCATGACATCATTAGCCCCACGGGGGACATGTTATAATCAGTTAATAAGTTAATTTTATATTAGAAGTCCTATATTTAAAAATATAATATTAAGTAATACGCTGATATTCCTTTAATTTCCCCAAAATATTCAATATATTGTCCCTAGCGGTTTAAGAAAATCCCTATAGAATTTCGATGTCCCCGGATGATGAACTATTGATGAGCAAAACTACATTCCATTCAATATCAAACTTTTCTGGAAGAATCCTATTCATCAATCAATGCTCTCCCCATTCCATTTATTTCCTACGTGTCAATGTGTTCTTTGGGGGACTTTTTCCTTCTTTTTCTCAAATTCCTATTACAAATATGAAAGAAACCGTTTAAAAGTGGTAGAAAAGGCAAAAAAATATATGTATTAAAAATATTATAAAAGCGAATTTGCTGAAAATAAGATGCGTTATTCTGGTATCGGAAATTCTAATTTTGTTCCTTTTTAGAATTTGGAGATATAAAATTATTTTCAGACCAGAATTTATTGACGAACGACACTTTTAAATTTTAAGTAATTAATGGAATTATATTTTATGTATCAATGTAATATTTTAAATGATACAAATCAAAATATATATTTTTAGACGTTTATATTATTGGTATTTAGTATATATGTCAAATGCAGAGAAATTAACACTCTTGGAAAACCAATCTGCAACACTTTTTAATAAGTTTTATTTGTTTAGCGATGTATAGCACTTAGAAGTGAAAATAGTTGAATCAGGTGAACATATGCAAAGTTAGATTATGCCCCGTGGTCCAGTTTCAGCTTTTCATGTTCCCTGTGGAGCTTCGAGAGGGTGCTGACTTCTTAGAGACTACCTCCCTCTCTCCCATTCTGTTAAGATTCGGCATATTTAGCTTTATTCCAGTGATCTATGTTATAATTGAGCAAAAATTCAGCCTTCTCAACCACCAAACAGTTGCTTGAGGGTCTGGAAAAAATAAAAAAGCCCGTAATCTCCACATTAGGGGGGAGGGGGTAATCCGATTACGTAAGATTATGTCCGATGAGCTATGTGTCCAAAAATGTATCCTTCTGGATAATCAGGGGGATTCTGAAGTGTCTGAAATGGTTTTTCAAAACCTTTCCCAATTTTCTCCACTCCCCGTTAAATAAAAACCCGACCCCTTTAGATTATGTACCATAGTGTACGATAAAAGGTCAAATACAGTCGATACTGTAAGTTTTCTGAGCCCACTTTGAAAATAAGAGCTTGCAATTTTGCCCCAGTATCTCAATAGTAGAGCATCGACTGGTCAGTTCGAAGATAGGGTTCGATACCTGGTTGGGGCAACAAGGTTTTACAATGGCGCCCAAACAAATCAACCTTGCAGGTTCGTGAAAAGATGTTGGATATCTGAAAGTGATCCTAGTACAACTTGGTCGAATTTAGAAGACACAGAGGTATGGGACGCCAATTTCAAATCGAGAGGATAACGACCAGCTGAAAGCTAACCTGCAGGGTAAAAATAGTTTAAGTAGGTTAACATGAGTTCGAAGATCTAGGATTTAATTTCCGGTTGGGACAGCAAGGTTCTTTGCAAGTAGGTTCTTTACAAGGTTCTTTACAAAGGTAGTCGATACTGGAAACGTGTAAAAGCAATCGATACTATAAGTGTGCAAAGGTAATTCATACTGGAAGTGTGCAATAATTGTTAATACTATAAGTGTGCAAAGTCGATGCTATAAGTATGCTATGTCAACGGATGAACATCTGGATAAACTAAATAGGCACACATACGTTATACACATTGGACAATTATATATATATATATATATATATATATTAATGTTAGTTCGACAGCAACGGCCGGGATACCGGCACCAATGGTTATGTCAAGGGGATCGTATGAGTTCGATCCTCATCATCTTCAAAACATATCCACCTGTCTACACGGAGTATGGTCTCAATATATCTGTAAGTCCGAAAGTCCTTTCTAGAGATGGTGGGTAATGGAAAATAGGGTATGGTTTCTATGACATTCACCTTCACTAAGTTCTGGTCTAAATTGGGTGGTTTATGGGCGTAATGGAATTTCATTCCCTGTGGGTGGTGAGTCGTGGCAACGTGTTATGATGGCTAAATTGCCCACACTACGGCAGCTTATTAGGCGAATGATTTAGTTATCAAGTGTCTGGCAGTTGTGAAAAATTCCAATCATAATAGTTTAATCAATAAGTATTAATGCTATTTTAAACAGATTAATTTACGAAAATGTAATTAATAGAAAATATACTTGAAATTTCATTCGAAAAATATGAAGGGCTGAAGATCGCTATCCGATCCTTTTTCAATTTTCAACATAATTTGTTCTGTATGGTAAAATATTGCTTATAGATGTTTGTGTTAGAAGACCCAGACCACACGACCGACCCTAAGGCTTGCGGTAGCTTAATATGTGGCCGGAGATGTTTGCATGTGTGTGAGAGAGAGAGAAAGATAGATAGAGAATTTCTATGTAATGGGGAATCTAATTTCATCTGTAATGGGGAATCTGATTGTCAGACAGCGATGAAATCTAGTACATCGGTCTTTAGGGCACAGAACGATAAGCATCGGTGATATTTTTTGCCGAATTAGTTGTTCAATTGGAATTAGTTTTTCCATTGTTTCATGTTTTAGTACGTTTTTGAGCGATTTCACGATTTTCACATGAATGGATTCCTTAATGATCGAAAGTATTATCATAGAGTTTCCATCTTCACACGTTCAGAAAGATCGAAAAAAGTTATTTACATCGATGTTTGAACCGAATTCGTAAGACAATTCTTCGTATTTATTTATTTAATTCTAAAAACGTCTGTATTTTCAATAAGTTATATGATATTTATTTCGCCGTATTTAACCCTTTCGCGACGGTTGACCGCGCCCGCGCGTAGGTTGCAAACTTGAATTCAAGTACGACGGTCACGTATCCGCGTTCGGAAAAATTTACCCTAAAAGACGGCGGCCACATGAGAACGTTTTCATATGGAACGTTTTCATTTGGTTTTATTTGTCTAATAGATGGCGTTAAATGTATATGCGAACAACTCCAATGTATTTTGCAGATACTTGACCTTGGTTAGTGGTGGATCCAATAAATTATTAGGTTAGCTGGGCCCGCAGGTATGTACTCTATCTGGAGCAGTGAAACATGGTTTTGTAATATAAACAAACAGAGCACTTCTTGCAGCATCTACAGTTTTATAATTGAGTTTCAGGTCTCGTTTTGATTTTAGCTTAATGATTTCTTTGGTGAATTATAGGAATGTAAGAGAGTATTTTCTTTTAGTTTAGGATTTAAAGGAATGTGCGGCGGTGAAATTATTAGGTTATTTCGGATCAGAGAATGGCTGGGCCAGGATTTTTTTTTTCTGTGGAAAAATACACTCGTATGAAAAAAAAAAAAAACGGGCAATAATGAAAGTGAAGCAGATAGTAAATATTCGTGGAACTGCGGTCTTTTTGAAGATGAATACGAAAATGAAAATGATTCTTCAGATTCTGAGCGTAGTATTATTACAACGCCGCCAGCTTCAATAGGTGTTTCTGCGAACTATGTTTTTGGACAGGAGATTTGAAAGATTTTAATTCTTTTAAGTTTTTTAACATACTTGGAATCAATCACAATATTATGCCGCCTAATTTAGATAAGGAAATTAATTTTTTTAGCATATTTTTCGATGATGAATAGTAGAATTCATAGTAAAAGCATCTAACGAGTATTTTGCATTACGATTCGTATGAAAAATATACATCAAATAGAAAATAAATATTTCTATTATTCAAGAAAAAAGTAGATTTCTGTGTTGAAGAGGTGATTTTTAGTGAATTCATTTCGATAGTTAGGCTTAGCGCAACAAATTATCCGTCCTTTGGGAAAAGTTCGGAAGCGAAGAGCTCTGTCTTTCGGGCCACGTTAGTTTCAAAATGCCGCCGTCACGAATGGAAATGGAAGATTAGCACAATTTTATAGTTTGGCAAAACGTTAATATATCTCAACATTCTGAAAAAAAAAACGTATTTTTAGAATTACTATATTTTATATTTTGTCATTTTTCTAGCAGATACATGAAGTTTTAATTGTACATTCCGTAAATGAAGTCTGGTGGATTGTTTTTTTCCTCTGCACTGCGCATGTCCAACACACGGTGCCGTTTATGCCACACCTTCTCTCCTATAGAAAGAGTATTTTTGTTTTCTTTGCTTTCCAATTTTAAGGAGCACATGCGTGGGGGGTTTGTTTGAAACGAAGAGGGTAAATTAAACAAGAGCAACGCCAGGTAACTCGTTCTAGTATAAAAATACAATGCATCTTACATAACAAAAGATGTAAGCATATGTGTTTGTCGTCTGTTAGCGAAAACGTCATGCTTTGGTTAACCACAAAATTCTACACTGGGTTAGATTATATTTTGTTACCTCATATCTCGTCGATATTTGTTTTTCAAATTTCGAACGAGTTTAAAAGTTATTTTTAATCTCTTTAATTTGTTTATTGTTAATCATTTAATTTTAATATTTTTAATTATTACAAAAAGTCGTTGCCATGAAAAATCTCTGCAGATGCAGCGATATATCATGGCAAAAACTTTCAGTTTAGACTTGGACTGTAATGAATATTGCGATTATCAGTTTGAGAATTTGAACGTAAAATTTAAAATTTGTTGCTCATTTTATTGAATATTAAGTGCTTTGAAAATTGGACCCCACTTGCTGAGATAGCAATTAATTTTCACATTTTACTTCCGAGGTAAAGGAACATTTTTTTCATTTTTGCGACTTCCAAGTATTTCCATACTAACGAATTGTAGCGGACTTATTTAGGAAGTATCAAAAAAACTTATTTAGGGTAAATCAAAAACGCACCTGTATATTAAAGGAGCGGGCGCTTATTTAGGGCTCGGGCAACGCCGGGTACATTTTCTAGTACATCATATAATTAAGTATCATTTAAAATACCCATTTTGAATTATAAAATTAAGCACACATTTTAATTCCAGATACAGATTTTTTAATTCAGCATTTTTCTTTTAACACCAAACTGTCGTTCTGTTTTACATTGAAAGGAAAAATTTTTATTAAACGAAGAATTTGTCAAGTGAGTTCTTGTGAAAAGATATTTTAATGATAAGAATTTCATAATGCAAAATTAATCTTAATTTAATCGAACAAAATGTAACGGATAAAAATAGAAAAAAAAATCCGATATGAATAAAAGTGATGCGGCATAATTGGATAAAAAATGTTTCACGCATAAATTGTCTCGTTGTTTAGATAATTAGATATTGATTTTATGTAGCAAAAATAATTTTATAACGAGAAATGCTCCAACGACAGAAGAATAAACGAATAAAAAAATGCGTGTTGTAAATTAATTACTTTTAGTTGTAAATAAGTAATAAAATAAAAATTGTGATGTTTCCTTGAAAGACGGATATTAAATTTAAATAAATATTTTTAATAATGTATTCCTTAGTTTCGTATTATAAATACTTTTAAAACAAATAAATCCTAAACTACTCGCCAAGAGTGTTTAGTCATCCATATATATCATATATATATATATATATATATATATATATATATATATATATATATATATATATATATATATATATATATATGGCGCAACAAATGGCGCTATCTAGATTTCTATCGAGATATATTCTCTTGTTAGGTCACCGATATTTTCGGCGTCAAGAAGAGTAGAGATAGGTATGTGTATTATTTCTATTTACATTCTAGTTGCTTGTTCGGTAAATCACTTATATCTGGTATTTGTTTTGTTATTTTCTTCTTTCCATTTGTCTCTTAATATTTCCTTACTGTGTCTGTCTAGTAATGTGTCGGATCTTTTAGCGATGTTTCAACCACGTGGTTGCATTGCTGTGCGAAACACATTTGGAACCTCCGTGGATGCAAAGATCCTTGAAAAGCAACATTTACGGATGTTCTATTCAATCCAAATCTTTTATATATTCAATATATATCTTATCTTTACAGATTTTTCTCTTCGGCATTTTAATATTTTGAGCCTCCAGTTTTTGACAATACGTTTATGCTTGTGCTTATTTTGTGTATATATCACTTTTGAATGTTGATTTGTTCCCATGTATTATTTATTAAATGTTAGCTTAAAATGTAGATCAAAATAAAATATCCCGTATTTTTGGTTTCGGGTTGTTGGATATCTAATTGAACATCCTCAGTATGTCTTTCTGTCTGAATCGCTTGGCGAAAAATAGGTGCTTTTTAAAAACCATAGCTGCCAAAACTACTCGCCAAGAGTGTTTAGTCATCCATATATATCATATATATATATATATATATATATATATATATATATATATATATATATATATATATATGGCGCAACAAATGGCGCTATCTAGATTTCTATCGAGATATATTCTCTTGTTAGGTCACCGATATTTTCGGCGTCAAGAAGAGTAGAGATAGGTATGTGTATTATTTCTATTTACATTCTAGTTGCTTGTTCGGTAAATCACTTATATCTGGTATTTGTTTTGTTATTTTCTTCTTTCCATTTGTCTCTTAATATTTCCTTACTGTGTCTGTCTAGTAATGTGTCGGATCTTTTAGCGATGTTTCAACCACGTGGTTGCATTGCTGTGCGAAACACATTTGGAACCTCCGTGGATTAAAAGATCCTTGAAAAGCAACATTTACGGATGTTCTATTCAATCCAAATCTTTTATATATTCAATATATATCTTATCTTTACAGATTTTTCTCTTCGGCATTTTAATATTTTGAGCCTCCAGTTTTTGACAATACGTTTATGCTTGTGCTTATTTTGTGTATATATCACTTTTGAATGTTGATTTGTTCCCATGTATTATTTATTAAATGTTAGCTTAAAATGTAGATCAAAATAAAATATCCCGTATTTTTGGTTTCGGGTTGTTGGATATCTAATTGAACATCCTCAGTATGTCTTTCTGTCTGAATCGCTTGGCGAAAAATAGGTGCTTTTTAAAAACCATAGCTGCCAAATTTATGAAAATGACACTCATACTAATTTGACGAAAATACTGTCAAATTGGTAGCTTTTTAAAACCGCAGTCGTCAAATTTATGACAACGACACTAATACAAATTTAACGAAAATGACGACAAATTGATAAAAACTCCATATCTTGGAAAAAAAGTCCACTGTCTTTAATAAACGGTGTTGCTTTGTGGGAATTATTCATTTAATATACTCGTTCAAAAATATATTGAGTTTCAATATTCGCGAAAAGAAAACGTTTTCCTAGAGGATATTGGAGATCTTAAAGTAATTGTGTTTTGTTTGGGGATGGTATAATATAGATATTTTTGATAAGAAGTCGTATAGGGAATAACAGAATTGAATGGGAGGGATGCGTGGCTCACATGTAGAGAATGTAGAGAATTAATTCATCATCATAACTACTTTCTGATGATAGAAAACCAGGTTTTGAGTAGACGTCGTTACAGATGTTCATGGATGCAATTAACTGATGATGAATAATTTTCTTCAAGATAAATAATTAGATCACAGCGCAAAAACTAAATAAGAGTAAGAAAATAGGCGTAAGAAACCAGGTGCAGAACACGTGCTTTCTTGCAGTCTTATACGGATGCAAATCTTACAGTCTGCCTATACACGCCGGTCTTAGTATATATATATATATATATATATATATATATATATATATATATATATATATATATCTTTTTGGACTCGTCAGAAGAGCAGCTGGTGACTTTGAAGGCTAAATATTTGAACACTTTTAGTATCGACGATGAAACAAACAAAATCTAACGAAACCAAATTTTCAATTCTTCCCGGGAAGCGGAGGAAATAGGGATTTTTTTCTTAAAAGTATTTATAGTCGTTTCAAATGATCCGACAATGGTGAATCCTTGCATCTGTATAGTATCGAAAATTAGACAGAACTTAGCGGAACAGGATTTTCGATTAAAGTGATTATTTTTTACTTTATGCACAATATATTGTCAAACAAAATAAAACGCATTAAATAAAATTTAACTTTATTTTTTAAGAGGGCCAAACTCCCTATCTTTAACAGGACTAAATAAAAGTTAAACAAACTTTATTTAATATAATTAAATTAATCATTAAATGTTACAAGGTTTTCACATATTTATCTATAAAATATATTTTATCATAATCTTTAAATATGTGCAACATAATATACGATGCTGGATCGATTTAATATTTTAATTACACAAATCGCTAAACCGCATTTCTGAAGATATTTCCATTATATAATGCCAAAGAGTTCTTAAAGAATCTGGGACCAATCGCGAAGTAAAATTTTTAGTATTAATATAATGCTAATGTAATCAGTGCTTACAGATGAGTGCGCTCAATAAAGGATACGCTTTAAAGATTTTTATAATTTCACTTCCGCCAGAATGAAAAATTTGAAATTGATTATGTGACGGAAAAATTAAGAATTCATAAGATCCTTGATTTGCATGTCATTAATATATTTCTACAAAAATCTGAAGAGTTCTGATAGAGTTCAAATTCTTATATGATACGATGCGTCTCATGCAACGAATTGCATAAATTATCATAGAAAAAGCGTTTTTAATATAAAATTTAAAGATTCTGGAACATAAGGATATGTTTTCAGATTTATAAAGTTATATTTAATATTATTAAAATATGAAAAATATGGGGTTTTCATTTTATAAAAAAAATCTTGGATGTCTAAAAAATATAATTATATTTTAAAAAGTATGCATACAATATTCGCCATTTTTTCTAGAAATAAATCAATTTTAGTTTATGAAATTGTAATACATTTTCTTATATTTTTATCCAGCTAAATCTAAGAATAAATTGCGTAGCTGCCAATTCAAAATGTCAAATAAGATTTCATATCACTATTTTCATTTAATTGTACACATTAAGAGGAATTCCCGGACGCACATTTTTTCTGCTCTATGTCTTCGGATGAGTCGGAAGGCCTGGGTTTTCGACACTATGAGGAACGTAAGATTTCTGGAATCTCAAGTCAGGGCATAAAAAGTTTCACAAACCGGGATCATTAGCTGTACTCAAAAGTTCTCAACTCATTTTGTAAGAAAAGTAAGAAATAATTATAATTTTAGAAAAATAATATCTAGTCTGCTTTTTCAGATGTATTCAAATACCGGCAATCTACTCAAATACACATTCAAAAATCCATCTGAGAACATTACAAAAACTTTTAGAATGATTACTGCCGTGATGCGGGTGCATGTGTGGCATGTGTGTCGCTCAAATGTGATCGATATAGACAGAATCTTACTCAATGAATGGAATCATCCCAATGGAATTTTATATCCTGCCATATTAAATGTAATACAATTAGATAGACGATTTTATAATCTAAATTGCACATTTGAATTGCAAATTTAAAATTTCAAAATTCTGTATTGAAAGATAATAACCATTTATAAGGATACAGTTTTTACATAGAAAGGTCTGAATGTCAGCATATATTAACTTAAAATGAATGTAATTCATTCGCTTGATTATCCCATAGCTAAATTGATTAATTAGCTAAAATGTAAAGGATTAAAAACAAAAATTAAAATACATGTTTTGTGAGCATATGATCATATAAACAGATAATACTCAGTATTCTGATGGTCAGAGAATTGAGTGTGTACTATATTATATTGTAGTATAATTAATAGCTGGCTGGTATAATAAAACTGAAATTTGCTAAACAAATTATATGAAACTAATAGAACAACACATGGGATTAATATCTACATAAAAAATTACTTAATATCAGTCTCTATAAAATTCATATTCAACATTGTAGTTCTTTTTAAACAACAGTTGGTATTCTACAAGGGCGGCACCTCATCATTACCGGCTAATCTATATTTATAATTCCATGAAAAACTATAATCACGATTTGCATAATATGCTCATGTATAGATATTTAGATGATATATTATGTATATCACATACTAATAATCCTATTGCATTTAACTTTTATCCTAATAATTTACAATTAAATGCAAGTAACAGTAATTCCAATCTTGCAAACATTTTAGATTTAAATTTAGACATACACAATTAAATTATATTATGCCTGTAAACTTTTATGATAAAAGTCTAGATTTTAATTTGAATACTTCTAAAATTCAAGATTTTAAACCTTGTTTGCTTATATTAGTATTCAGAAATATTATATTGAACCAAGTTCTTAGAATAAATAAAATTTATGATGACAATTATAAATTAGCATATTTTATAATATTTTTAAAACTATACAACATAGTTGAAAAATGTTTATGACTTTGTTCATCCTGTCTGTTTGTCTGTCTGTCTGTCTGTCCTTTAGCACGATAACTGCCGTAAAAATGACTGTATCAAAATGAAATTTTAGTATGTTGTTCAGAAAGTCTGTGGGACCGATGGGAATATAAATGAATATCACCCAATTAGTTTTGGATTGAACCCGGGTTGAAAAAATGAAAAAATACATTAAACCCTATGGGACCTAATTTTTCAAACATTCTTTAAGCAGATTTAAAATTCACAAAATGCTTCAAAAGTTTTAGGAAATATTTAGAAGATCCCATAAAACATATAATAAAAATTCAGCAAAAATATATACAGTAGTTTTTAAAATAAAAATAAAAATAAAAATTACAACTTTTATATGAAGAGATCACGTGACACACTTCAAAATAAAATATGGCATCCATCTTGTGCCAACACAGTTATTTTTAAAGTTATTTTTAATTCATATTTAGTGTTGTATCCGTCCTAAAACCGCTTTATTTTTGCTTAAATTCTGTGCATCTACATACTGAAACAGCGCAATTACAATATATTTGAGTTTAAATGATCATCCAAATTTGATTATTTCTACAACGAAGCCTAATTTTCACTTACAGAGAATGTAAATATTTGTAAATACCAGAATGTAAATACCAGATGTAGAATGAGTTGTATAAGAATTGCTGCATTTTTTAACGCAAATTTATTTAGCTCATGCAGTCTGCAATATAGCTGATATAAATTAAATATTTATTGATTTTACACAGAGAGGCAGACGATTTTTTTCGATGAAGATTTATGCATATAGTTAAATTACTTGTACCTCCATGGTCTTCAGTTTTTAAATAAAATAAATTATTATAGTATTGTGATGGATGAAATGAATGGAAAAAAGTTTATGAATGAAATGCTGCTTTTATGGAGAGAACCAGACGTGTTATATTTCGATGGCATCATTTGAAAAAAATTCATTTGTTTTCGTTGAAGTTTTCAAATGTAATAAATTATTGTAGTATTATGATAATTTTAAAAGTATTACCGAGGAATGCATCGCACTTTAGAGATGTTTAAACCAGACAATTTATATTTCAATACCGCCATTTGAATGAAGTTCATTTTTTTCAATGAAGTTCTAAGTTTTCAAGTATAATAAATGAATGTAATATTGTGAAAATTGTTGAAATATTACCGAGGAATGTACCGCATTTTAGATATGTTTAAATAAAATTGCATTGAAGTTGGAAAATGTTTCATAATTAATACTTTATGCATGATTGATCTTCCTTGTTAAATACTGAAACTAATAAAGCATATCCGTCCAAATTCGGCACTAATATTATCAACTCAGTATATCAACTACTATTCGATATCATCCAAGACAATGTTCCCAGTTATAGTAGCTACTAATTTATTTAATCAGAAAACTCTAATTATTATTATTAATTATATGCTGAGAATTATATTAAAACTGAAAAAGTAATAAAATAAACAAAAAATTGAAAAATAAAAAAGTCTGATGTGGACAACTTATGACTTTCTCTGAAGACTCAAATTTATTTTTTCTTTATTTATTTAATAATTCATTAATTTGAGTTTATTTGAGCAAAATAACACTAAATTTGCATTTTTAATTTAATTTTTGTTTTTATTTGATAATTGGACTTTTTTCCGAAAGCGGCGTAACACAAATGCAAGAAATCTCAAATTTCCTGACAACTGTTAGACCTAAAGTAATGGAGTTGGTTATATTATTTTCCTCTTCAAAAATTGTGAATAAAATAAGAATTTAACTGATACATTTGAGCATACGTAGTCTGTTTTTGGTAGTATGTTTCTTTAGATTTAGAATCTTTGTTTTTAGATTTTGGCAATGGTTGCGGCTCATATCGTAAGAACAGACAGGTTGTTTGTTCTTTTCCGAATCGTACCAAAACCTAATCAGCACCAGAGTATCCAACAAGTAACTTACCTACCAAATTTTGTAAAATTTGGTAGACTAGTATTTTAGCTAGAGTGGATTCATGAAATTTTTACGGGCCATTTCGAAAAAAAAGGCGGGTTCTGTTTCTTCGAATCGTACCAAAAACTAATCAGCAACAGGGTTACACCCAAGTGACTTACCTGCCAAATTTTATTAAATTCGGTCCATTAGTTATTGAGTTAGATTAAATACATACATTGCACAGACAGACATGACACATAAACATACAGGCACATAGACAGAAAGACAGACACACACAGGGACGTCACGTTAAAAACATTTGTTTCGTATTCAAAACCTGTAGATCCGTCTAAAACTGAAGTTGCGATTTTCGACATGATTCCAATACTTTCTCTATACATTACCGTGTATTGCAGGGAAAGTAAAAATCTGATGTGAGCAGTACATGACTTTCTCTGTAGATTCAATTTCATTTTGCAGTGTTTTAGGGGCCAGTTGCACTTCTCTACCTTCAGCGGTTGCAAAATGCTAATTTTCAGCAAGATAGCGCGCGACCACACACCTCAAACTTCAGCAGACAAGCCTTGCAAGGTATACATGTATTTCCTTAGCCTCCGTTGTCTCCAGATCTCTCGCCCGTCGAGCATGTATGGGACGTGATTGACCGTCGTTTGACTGCGCTGCCCAGAATTCTAACAGAATACGACCTGTGGTGGATGGTTGAAGACATTTGGCCACCCATCCCTAAGGAAACTATCCGCTCGGTCATTGCATATGTTCCTCGAAGCGTTTCTGCTTGTATTACCGCAAGAGGTGGTCCTATTGCCTACTGATCACTCTGTCTACACCATTACTGTATTGCATTATTCTCCTGGAATTAACATTACTTAATTATGTGTGTCATCTCTGTCTGTATGTCCTTCAGCATAACGTTCTATTCGCCCTTCCATGGTGTTGCATTTTCTGTTGCGGGTATTGTATATATAATCAAACAATATATGTATTTCATTATCGAATCAAAGCATTGTTCTAACGTATAGTTTCGCCAGACTTATGACAATGGGTTGAGAAATATGCAGTTATACGCAAGGTGCTGGTGCTAGTATTTCATATTTGGTATTATCCAGCCGACACTTGCCACACAGTTTACAAGCAGACAGACAGACAGACATCACCTAAAAAATGTTTGATTCGTGATCAGGGATGCTTTCAACGTGCTGTCCTACCGAAAACTCGAACATTCAACCCCGTCACTAAACTTTCCTTATACATTATGTATATAAGTTAAGCAAAAAGAGAATTGAATCTAATGAAAGCATCAACCTTTTTTTTATCATCTATAAATATATGCGATTACCACAGAAACTGAGATCCTGGCATTTCTCCAACTGTAAGAGCGATCGTAATTATTACACTCAGCTGAACCTGTGTGCTATTTTCAACGCCCGAGATTACAACCTGTCATTACTTTGTATCTTGCGCTTTGTCGGCCGAAGGTTATTAGCTAATTTCGCATACATAAAATTATTCGGTGTATGGTGAGATAAATGCGTAATTTGTATAATTAGAACATGGCCTGAATCTATTCAGAAAATAAAGAGTAATAAATCAAAATGTAAGCGATTCTCGCATTAAATGTACCACTAATGCCTGATTTGAATGCAGTTATTCCGAATAGGAGCATTGTGTGATTTAAAGCTTGATAAATCTAATGAGAGACAGCCCCTAAAATTGTTTACATATTATGATTGATTGGGGTCTTAAAAGGTTTCTGAATTACAATTAAATAAACCGTGCATTTTAACGATTAGGTGTAGCTAACCAATTAAAAACTTTTAAAAAATATCACGCATCCTCTGTGTTATATGTTAAAAAATCTTGCGCTTCTGGGGAGATATTATAATTTGTTCAGCAGGAACAAAACTAAATTTACAGAATAACAGCCGTACACATCAAATGGTGATCTAAGAAAAGCTAATAGAATCTAACAATTGGTTTTGAAGGAAGACTATACTAACAGATTACTATAAAGACTTTATTGATAAATGCAGGTATGTATTTCCTGTAAGAGCAGTTAATTGTACAAATAAGTAAGAAAAACTAGATTAAACCACACATGGTGATTGTTACCCTAAGAGTATGACTTCTAGCCATGTAATAACGATAACACTTGAGGTCCTGAACAGTATTTAATTAGCTTCATTTTTATTGTTTAAGCGCTCATTAGAATTACTTTAAATTATCCTTTGCGTCACACAAGCGGATTTCAAAGATTGTAGCCTCTGCATTGAAGTCACTGTAGCCTCAGAATATTCGGAGCTTGTTCTAAATTTAAAAAAAATGGGAATGGAATTGAAACAAATTAGGTAATTTTTAATAACCATTAAGCAACTAACCAATGTTCGGTCAAAGATGATACCATAAAAGTTGCTTAAACTGCTGATTTAAATAATCTGTAAATTGAAATACTTCTAAGTGCATAATGAGGTAGATGAATACGCATATCAACCGATTTTAGTTGATATTATTATTCAACTTCCTTAGTTGAACATTTTATTAGTATAAAGATACATACATTCATGTTTTCCAACGCAATAAATACTTCTGTCATGAAAGTAAGTATATTACTGGCAGCAATTTTTGAAGTACATATTCTTTGTCTGTATTATCCATCAATCCGGAGATTTTAATCTATAAGTTCGTTTACTTTTCTCTTTAAAATTTCATTTTTTCTAGTTTTAGTTTAGCAACGTTCATTTTTCTAGTCAACGTGAAATCTCTGAAAAAAGTATATGCTATATTGATGGGTCTGACTCTGTATAATTTTGTCCTTCTGTTGTTGTTTACTCTGAAAACGATTGATGTATTTATAAAACTGTCTTATACTGTAACGTACGAAATAATTTTACTTTAAGACAGAAAATAGGCTTTTGGATTTATATGCGAATTTGTTTCAATGTCTATGCATCACACATTAAAAACAAAACGGTATTGAATGAAATGCACTGTAATAATATGGCTACCTTTTAAAAGGAATATGTTTATAAACATTTAATGAAGTAAAATGTTTGTCTGAACGTAAAGAAACAAAAACTTTGTAACAATTCCCTCCGTCTGCTCCCCTGCTTTGCTCGTGATCATAACATTACTGGATACACATAGGTCACTCTTATGCAGATCTATATATTGTTTATTACAAATAACGCCCTAACAGAAATTAATTCAATCCTTTGACGAAAAGTAATTATTTTTCAATCAACGTAAGAAAATTCAATTACCATATTATCATCCCTTGACAAAATGACATTACTACATGACTCTCAAATGAAACGTGACTGTTGTCCTACTTTCCATAACAAAAGCAATAATCAATCGTAATCTCTAAGCGGACCCATAAAAATTATGTATCACCAAACGACTCTGGAACAGTGCTTACATTACTATGTGAAAAACCAACAAATACGAAGCTCAATTGCAATTTATATTTGTAAGTACCCCTAAAAAACGCAATTACTTTAACACTCTCTGTCTCATATCAGTGAGGCATGAACAAATAGAAATAAAACTAGATTTTGTAGGCTCTTGTAGAATCACATATGCTACTAGTGCTGAAATATTAAATTATTTTATATTATTTTTAAATCGCATTGTTATTGTTCCGTTAACTCAAATTTTAAATTTCAGTAATTGCGTTTATTAAAAAAAATTATAAGACTTAGGATAGTTAGGATAGGATCAGTTATAATTAGAAAGAAAAAAACAATATTAAATGCTGAACTGTTCTCAAAACCGAATAAGCATTTTATAAAAGAAAGATATTTGCGGAAGTTTAGTAAAGAAATTTTGCAAATATTTTGAATTAAGGACCAAAATACAAGCCGAAAAACAACAATACAAAATAAAATATGGTTACAGTAACAAGTAATTTCTTACCTCGAGGAAAACGAAATTCATTTAAAATATTCAGAAAGATCCAGACTCACCTGAAACAAAAATAATTATTGTTAGCATGTTTCTTTAGCTGATAGGTTAGTAACTGCACTGTAGGGAAATTAAAAAAAAAATCTGATGTGGGCAGCACATGTCTTTCCATATAATGCAATGAATTTACTACTTTTACAGTAAAAAAACATGTTATTCTTATGGTAGATTCTTATATTCTTTCCAACATATTCAATTCTCGTCAAGTAGTTGGCAGTTTCATTGATTTAGCGTCATTTTTATTCTTTTGGCGAGATTTTCGTTAATTTGGCAACATTTTAAAAAGTCGCCAAGTTGGCAACATTCCTCCAAATTCGTCACCAATATTTCCCCAAACGTTATGGAAGGAGAAATTAGTTATTCTTATAGCAGATAAATGACAATTGGAGTTCAAATACAAAAGTATTACTGAAAGAATATTCTCTCATGAATTGAACAAGCTACGAGAATGATGCCAC
The DNA here is from genome assembly GCA_951213105.1 of Amaurobius ferox. Taxonomy (NCBI): domain Eukaryota; kingdom Metazoa; phylum Arthropoda; class Arachnida; order Araneae; family Amaurobiidae; genus Amaurobius; species Amaurobius ferox. Next base: position 126,844,778 of record OX578139.1, read on the forward strand.
CAAATTTATCGCATGATATTACATATGAAAAGTGAACATGTTTCTCAACAGTTAATATTTTTTTTTAATTTATGAGATTTTTTGATACATTTATTTGAAAAGTGTGGAATATCTCGAGAACGGCTCATGATAGCGTTCTAAATTTCATGTCGATCGTTTCCTAAGGAAAAATTACATCAGAAATCTCTTTTTGAGTAACTTTATTAAAGGTTTTGAGTTTTTCAAAACCTCACTTGAAAATTTAGGGGAATTCTGAACATTCGATTGCGTTTAAAAACAATAGGTTGCCAGTAGTCACGGATTATAATTTTTGTACCAAATTTCATTCGAATAGCTCCATTCGTGTGTGAGATAACGTCTCCACAGACTCACTGACACACACACACACACAGATATCACCTCAAAAATTCTCGATTCGTGATCAGGAATGTTTGAAACCTGCTCTCCCATCGAAAACTCGAATTCCAATTTTCGATGTCGTCACAATACATTTCTTATACATTATACTATGTATATAAGGAAAGTAATATGTACACAGTTTTATTGAAACTAACGTTCAATTAATTGTATTCCAATTAATAAATAAATTGAAACTGTTTTGTCTTTGTTTTTGTGTGTAACAGTGATAAAAATGGAAAAACTGGTGCAGTTGTTCAATCCTGGAAGACAGTTTTGTGGTTGTTATAGAAATTCGGAAAGAGATGATACAACTCTTGATTCTTGTTCTCTTTTGTTATCGCTCATTCGATCTGATAGCTTTTTTTGACACACTATAGCTAAACAACATATTATGGTTAACACACTAGTTTTTCTTAACATTTAGTATTATGCTTAACGTATATGTTAATATATGTTTAACATATATATTAAGCATTTTTAACATATTAATATGCATAATATATTAGTAAGAAGTTGGCTTCAAGTCCTCCTGCTCACAAGCAAAATTATTTTGAGTGTCAATCTCATATCTAGCTGATTTCTTTATGTATTTTGGAAAACAATTTAACTGAGTAATTTGTTTATAATATGGAGCAAATAACATATAATTGTATCACATAAAGAATTTCGTAAAATAAAATTATAAATAAATAAAATTATAAATAAATAAAGAAAAATATTGTGACGGGGTCGAAAATTCCTTTTCGAGTTTTCGACGGGAGAGCACGTTTCTAGCATCCCTGATCACGAATCAAACATTTTTGAGGTGATGTCTGTGTGAGTCTGTGTGTGTGTGTGTTTGTGTGTCTGTGTGTGTGTGTTTGTGTGTGTGTGTGTTTGTGTGTGTGTGTGTTTGTGTGTGTGTGTGTTTGTGTGTGTGTGTGTGTGTGTATGTGAAAATATGTGTCTGTGTGTGTGTGTCAGAGAGTCTGTGAAGACGATACCTGGCGAACAAATGGACAGATTCGAACGAAATTTGGTACAAAAATCACAATCCGCGAATACTGGAAGCTTATTGTTTTTAAACGTAATCGAATGTTCAGAACTCCCCTAAATTGTCGAGGAAAATCTTGAAAAATCATCAAAAAATCAAAACCTTTAATAAAGTTACTCAAATAGACATTTCTAATGTACTTTTTCCATAAAAATCGATTGACATAAACTTTAGAACGCTAGCGTGAACTGCCCTCGAGATTTTGTACATTTTAAACATAAATTTATTAATTGGAACAAAATTAATTGAACGATAGTTTCAATAAAACTGTGTACATATTACTTTTCTTATATACATAGTATAATGTATAAGAAATGCATTGTGACGACATCGAAAATTCGAATTCGAGTTTTCGACGGGAGAGCAGGTTTCAAGCATCCCTGATCACGAATCGAGAATTTTTGAGGTGATGTCTGCGTGTGTGTGTGTCAGTGAGTCTGTGGAGACCATATCTCAGAAACGAATGGAGCTATTCGAATGAAATTTGGTACAAAAATTACAATCCGTGACTACTGGAAACCTATTTTTTTTTAAACGCAATCGAATGCTCAGAATCTCCCTAAATTTTCAAATGAGGTTTTGAAAAACTCAAAACCTTTAATAAAGTTACGCAAAAAGAGATTTTTTATGTAATTTTTCCTTGGGACACGATCGACATGAAATTTAGAACGCTATCATGAACCGTAATCGAGATATTGCACATTTAAAAAATAAATTTATCAAAAAATTCCATAAATTAAAACAAAATATATTAACTGTTGAGAAACATCTTCAATTTTCATATGTAATATCATGCAATAAATTGGGTGACATCATTCTCGTGGATCTAGTTCTATTCATGAGAAAATATACTTTGAGTAATACTTTTGTATTTGAACGCCAATAGTTAATTATCTGGTCTAAGAATAACTTATTTCTCTGTATATAATGCTTAGCGATATTTTGGCGGAATATCGCCAACTTGGCGACTTTTGTAAATGTTGCCAAATTAACGGAAATCTCGCCAAATGAATAAAAATGACACTAAATCAGTGAAAATGACGACTATTTGACGAAAATTTAATTTCTTGGAAAGAATGTAAATATCTTCTATAAGAAAAACCTGTTTTTTTATTATAAAAATAGTAAATGCATTGCATTATATAAAAAAAGTCATGTGTTCCCCACATCAGATTTTTATCAATGTTTCTGTGTGTTCAAATTGAATGGCAAATTGTGTAGAAAGAAGGTATATATATATTATTTTCCCAATATTTTCTACTTTTTTGCAATGAATCCAAATCCGTTGATTTGAAAATTTCTTTTGATGATCGGCGGAGATGCAATTCTGCATTTTGCTTAAGGCCAGTTCAAACAACATCAAAAGATGATATTCATCAAATGAAAAGATAGAAAGTAGTTCCCGGACAATCCAATAGAAAACGTCCTACATGAATTGAATGAACATGCTCATATATTTTTATTTTCTCAAATATTAACGACACGTAAAATATTCTTGGATTAGTGCAAATAATAAAGTAACAGAAATACAGACTACGTAAAATAAAATAACACTAATTACCTGGAAAACAAAATAATATAAATACAGAAAACTTCTTCGCATGATAACAAAAAAAAACAGTACAGATAAAAATATAATTTTTTTTGTTTGCATACTTTTATGTCTTTATAATATCCTTAGAAAATAAATGTTGTTAAGGAATTTACTTTAATAATATTTTTTTTTTAAATTAGTACCGTATTATCTGAGATTAGAATAATTTTAAGCAAATTTTAAAATATTTTAGAAGTTAATTTGAATATCGTTCGAGATTCCAGATTCTATAAAAAAAATGACGTTGCTTTTTAAAACAAAATGAGTGTGTCGTAAGTACCAGAATTTTGTTTCCTATTTAAATTCACATTCACATCATTTCTTCATTATACATTCTAATGTAGATTGCGATGCTAAAAACTAAATTAGGTTTGCTTAGATTGAGTTCGTTATTCATATTTACAAAGATAAAAACAACTTTTTAAATTAAGCTAACGAAGAGGGGAAATTTGAAATTCAAACAAGTTAGAAAAATGTATTTTGCCATCTCTCGTTTCGAAATGGATAATTTGCTCAGATTATTAAAGATATAAAAATCTGATGTGGGCAACACATGAGTTTCCTTATATAATGCAATGAATTTACTACTTTTACAGAAAAAATATAGGTTTTTCTTATAGAAGATACTTACATTCTTTCCAGGATATTGAATTTTCGACAATTAGTCGTCATTTTCAATGACTTAGAGTCGTTTGTATCCATTTGACGAGATTTTCGTTAATTTGGCAACATTTCAAAAAGTCGCCAAGTTAGCGACATTCCGTCAAATTCGTCGCCAAACCCTCGCCAAACGTTATGGACCGAGAAATAAGTTATTCTTATAGCAGATAAATGACTATTGGCGTTCAAATACAAATGTATTACTCAAAGTATCTTTTCTCATGAATGAAACGAGCTAGATCCACGAGAATGATGTCACCAAATTTATCGCATAATATTACATATGAAAAGTGAACATGTTTCTCAACAATTAATATATTGTTTTTAATTTCCAAGATATTTTGATAAATTTATTTGAAAAATGTGCAATTTCTCGAGAACGGTTCATGCTAGGGTTCTAAAGTTTATGTCAATCGCTTTCTAAGGAAAAATTACATAAGAAATGTCTGTTTGCGTAACTTTATTAAAAGGTTTGATTTTTTGAGGATTTTTCAAAATTGCACTCGGAAGTTTAGGGAGGTTTTGAACATTGCTTTTAAAAACAGTAGGCTTCTACTATTCACGGATTGTGATTTGTGTACCAAATTTCATTCTAACCGCTTCATTCGTTCGTGAGATATCGTCTCCATTGACTCACTCACACACACATACTTTCACACACACAGACATCACCTCAAAAATGTTCGTTTCGTGATCAGGGATGCTAGAAACGTGCTCTCCCGTCGAAAACTCTAATTCGAATTTTCGACCCCGTCACAATACTTTCCTTATACATTATGTATATAAGGGAAATAATAATGTGTGCATCATATAATGTGTAATCATATCTAAAAATATTCTCAAACGATTTTCTTAAGTAAAGTTCAATACGCCTAGTACAAAACATTCTATAAATATTTACAAATTTTGGTATTTTGGAAATACATTAATAAATATTATAAATCGCATATATATAAATTCCATAGCATGTTTAATTCCATAGCATGTTTAATAAATTTCATAGAATAGTTTAAATGACTTGATTCTATGTAACACTATTGCAATGTAACACTATTCTCTAAACACTGTTCTTTTCAGACCCTCTGGAAACCCCCCGGTGAGCTAGAAAAGAGAATCTTTGGTTAATTCTAGTATCGACTGCCGTGCAGAACTTAAGCATTCAGATTTTTGATTTAACTCCCCCCCCCCCTGCTACCGGAGAAAATGAAGTTTTTTTTAAAGTGTGTTTCGAGTTACCCAGAAGTCTGAATGGTTATCTACTTGATCTGGAAGTCTATTTGCATACTTATATAGTATGATTTACGGGATACAATCTAAAGCAGCTTTTTTCGAATTCCAACCTCTCCAGTGGCAGATAAAATGGAGGGTGTTTCACTCTTCCAGCCTATCAGAAGACTGGATCTCCGAACACTTATAGTTTCATCGGACAAAATATACCGTAGTGGACGGAACATACCACCCTGTGTTGGATATTTTGGTCTTTAAACGTCCGTCCAGACCTCCGGTGATTTAGAAGGCTGAATATTTGCCCACTTGTATCGACAACTGAAAGGAAGCATACGGAGCCGGATTATCGAGTTTTCTCCCAGAATGGACCAATTGTGACATTTGGAAGGTATAAAGTATCACAGAAACTTCTAAAAGTCCTCATCGGGAAGAATGAAAAACAAGAACTCGACACGTGGCAGAACCTAACAGGGACACTTTTCAATCGCAAAAACTACATTCGACGAATCATATATTGTCAAACAAAATGAAATTTATTGAACAGTTTGCAGCATACATATTTTAGGGTGTTATTGTATCTGTCTTTGACAGGATTGAATGTCAATTATCTGTGTAATATGATATGAACTTACGGGCTGACTGATTGGGTTACACTAAAGTGATCGAGTACTTATATTCAATTCAGAATCTTGGTTTCGGTTTATAGCCATTCGATAGGTCTCAATTTCGTGACCAAGGGAGATACCTAAAATTTCGAATATTCTAATTAGGGATGATGGCGCGAAGAGATAATGAAAACACCCAAAGCCACTTTTCAAAATTATTGAGCACCCATTCAATCCAGAATCTCGGTATTCTTCTCATTCAATCCGTTTTCGCTTCCAAGTCAACGGATCTATTTAATATTCGATTAAAGGACGACGATGAAAAGGAATAATAAAAGAAAACTTGAAACAACCTTGCATAATTATAGAGCATTTCAATATTAGTTTTGGTGCTATTCGAACTGTCTTAGTTTCCAGGCTATCGGAAAAATCTAATATTTCAAAAATTCGAACTAGGATTGACGATTGAAAAAAAAATTAAAATAAAGAACATTCCAGACCAAGTTGCTTACCTATGGAGCACTTCTTCACTGGATAAAATATTGGTTTGATTCCCAATCAATCCGATCATCTTTCACAATAACGGAAAAATATACATATTAACAAATATGTTTAACTTACATGTTAACAAACATCATTATAAAATGTGCGCCATTTTTATGCCTAAATCTGAAAGGGTTTTTGATATTTAGAAAATTTATCAACGACTTTTATTAAGTGTGTCGCATTTAATGGCCGCTAGTAACTTTGAAAGCGCAAAGCGAGGATTGAAATGGGTGACTGTCAATAATGCGAAGCAAAAATAAAAAATAAATAATCTAAAAGTAAATATGTTATCCGTTAGTTTCAACATAAAATGTACATTAAAATTATCATTATTTTAATTATTATTATTATTATTTTAAACACGAACAGGGATCTTCTATGTCAGTTAAATAAAACATAGCATCTACTATAATAAATTTCAATTATTAACTAACAAAATGTTTTATTGGAGAAAACTTTTCCTTCATTTCTTGCAGTGGCTGATTTGTATTATTTATCCTGACGAAGAAGGTTATGTTTTGTTTTCTAAACCGGTTGATAGTTTTAATTAACTTAAGACTTATTAAATATTTATATATTTAAACAGTTTCAGATTGCGGTTTAAAATAATTCTCACAGTTGACTACTTATTGTAAGTGTAGGAATGGATGTTTTTATCCAACCAGATTCTAATTCGGTTCATGCAAGCTTACAAGACCAATGCTACAGCAGGACGAAGGCTGCCACACACTCTCTTCCATGGAAATTTGTTCCGTTGGACTGTGAAGAATTGCGAGGTGGACCTATTGTACAGCACGTATCAATCAGGACCGGCAACCAATGAAGTTCGTGCGTCGCGTGAATCTTGCCGCAACATGACGTCAGTAGTCGTGCGGAGTGTTCAGGACCTATGGTTTAGAGTGGTGCTGCCATCTCGTATTGGTTAAGTACACTAATTTCACGTCTAGTTCATCACTAGAATAGATGTTTTAATTCGAACCTGGGACTGGGACCTTACAAGTTAAATGCTATAAGATTACACTAAAATCTAGCTTCGGGTCCGATCTTATAATCGGGGAATTGATTCCTAGCATAGTCGATCGATGTTGTGGCAGGAACAGAGTCAGCTGCTACATAAATATAAAAAGTAAGGCAAAAAATGCTCTCGACATACATATATTTTTATATTCAATCAATGAATTCATTATTTCATATCCGCAAGACATATTTTTTTACACGTATTTTATATTTTACATCCATATTTCTAGCGCTAACGAATTCCTTTGAAATCCAAGGACTTATTTTTTAATAATTAGATTTCAAAAGCATATTTGTAGAATCTTTGCTATTTCAATACTTAAAATAAAACAAATAAAATTATTCTGTTTTTTTTTTACGCAAATATTAATTTAAAGACATCAAAGAGGAATATTTTTTCTCCCCCATTTACTTTAATGATTCTGAGTGTTTACGTATAAAGCTAAATTTTAGAGGAGTAATTTTTTTTAGGTTATTTATCAAATGTAGTCAAGTTTTAAATTAAGTAGATATAGAGTATAGTTGTTTTATTAAGTAGACATAGAGTATAGTAGTAGAAATATAGTAGTTTTTCGCACATTAAACTCCCTGAATTATTAATATTGATGATCACATTTAAACTAGTTGATGAGCCCATCTAAACTGCTTGATTAATAGCATATTTGACATAAAAACTAGATTTTTTTAAAATTTTTACCATTTGAATACTGAACACAAAATTAACAGGTCCTACTAATTTTGTATGCAGTTTCATGAACTAACGGCTTACAGGGTTAATCCTAACGCAAAAAGTAAGATACAAAATTCCACTAAAACTATTGATCGAAACAAATAATGAAATGTGATATAGAATTTTCCTTAATTTTTCTATAGATTTTCAAATTTCTGTTAGAATTTAAATGCTAAGAAATTTGACATCTATGTTTGTGCCAAAAATTTTCCTTGAAACAAACATCAATTTCTTGGATTCGGCTATATTTAGGTTGATTGGTTTATGACTGATATGGATTTAACATTGACTTTCGGAGGGGTTAGGGTATCCACTACGAATTTCCAGTTCTCTAGATGTTACGGAATTTTACGAAAGAGTGTACAGAAGAGCATGAAAATACATAACGGTTCCATCGAAAATTAAGTCACTGCTTTTCACCAAATGATGGCTCCTTGATAAAATGCTTTTTGTCCTTCATTTTTCTTCAGATAAATTAATCTCAATTTTGGCACATATAATGACAACACGAAATTTATACTCACTGGAAATAACGAGAATTTTAAAGGGTGTTTCACTTATAACAAACTGGGGAAAACTCAAATTGGCGTCATTTTGACAGAATCCCAGAAAACTCAAATATCACGGGAATCATGTAGCCGAATTGGATTTAAGTGGTTGTATTTGTTTTGTTATCACAAATGAATAATAAAACGTTTACTTAATTTAGATATTAAGCATAAACCTAATGTACGCATATACATCTTAATGGACCAAAGCAGAAACTCTGATCTTTAGTGTATTTTATTGCTACCGCACAACGAAACATAGATGTAATAAGTCTTCTGATATAAGTGAGTGGTACGTAGACGGACCAATTCGTTTTATATATGAAAATAGCAGCTTCTGATTCTAATACATGCTTAGCACAAACGATTCATTCTCAGAATTTCAGGGTGGCAGGGACCATTAATTGGAATTCCTATTTAAGCGCAATTTGTGATTCATGCAAGTTTGCTAGAGATGAGTTAGGAATGCAAAGGTGGTTTACCACAAAATCATTCTGATTTTCGATAATTTCACGGTCTAGGGGATACGTCCGTTACTCTATCTGTTAACACTTTCCATATAGAAAAAGTCAATTTCTATGCGCGCTCTATTGGCACGAGTGCTGTCGTGCATTAGAAATCTCAGACCAATCCCAACTGCTTTTAAGTTTGAAATAAAGATGAAGGATTTGATCACAAAAATGTTGCACTGTCATATTGCGCCAAAAAGCACATAAAAATGAGTGTGGCTCCCCAATGAGACCATATTACTGTGACACTACAACTGCAAAGAGCATGGTGTTGAGCAATGTTACTGGACTGTTTGCGGATTCCTTCGGATCTCTTAAGAATAGATTTCGTCTGCTGTCCAATTGCAGGGTAAAATATAAGTCGTTTTTGAACAGAAAATTAGACTATTATCTTAGATTCTGGAGAACATCCCAATAACTGGGTTCTTAGGAACCTAGAGATTAAACTTTTGTTTTTCGTGCATAAAGACCTGTCCTTACAGCCTTTTTCTTAGAAAGTCTTATTAAGAAGGAATTACTCAAACCAGTGGCTGCAACAACACTGTCTGAATAATAACTGCAGAAATTCCTAAATATTATTAGCAGCGATGAAAATGAACTCATGCCACGGAAGGACGAAGACACGGTTGGCGTCTAGAACCGAAATCGGACCAGAGTTTGTTGGATAAGACGATTGAAAGACATGCTGTATCTTTATCACTTGCATAAATGAAATTGTGTGGAAAATAACTTTTGGATTTAAAAACAATGAAAACCGCCGAATCTTATAAATAAGCCTAAATTCAGAAGAGGAATGCGCACCGCAAGCCCACAACTAAATCGCTCACTCCGCTTATATCTGCAAGATAAAATTGGGGTTTAAAGCTTAGTATATTACAAAACATTAGCAAATACGTATACACCTATTGCTGAGGCTAAAATGACATTGTGTTTTATGCTAATAGGGCACAGTTCAAATACCAGAGTCCAAATACCAAAGTACAGATTCCAGAGGACAGACATATTCTTACTTTTTAAAAGTTGCGCTCTGTTTCCTGAAGAACGATGTGGACGAAGAAAAAAATTGACCAGGATTATCCAAACACCCAAAACAGAGTCAATCTTCATGCACGACACTTCCCAGTTAGGAATCTCAAAGCTACATTTCGGACCATGTAATTAATTTAGATATTATGTATATAGTAATCGTTAGTGTTGTGTAGCGTAGTTTTTGTTAGTGTTCGTGCAAAATAAAACATTCGAAATGTGGATCCGCTTCTGGTCGATTGATTATTTATTTGTTCTTTGGAATACAGAGGGCCCCCGTCAAGATATCGGAAAATATTAAATTTTCTACATAAATTAATGCAGAGAACATATACCGATTGTACGAATAACATGCACAAACACTGCAATTTACCTAAAAACTATGCATCATTCATGGAAATAGGATGTAACACTAGAACGAACCGAAACAGATTTGAAAGTATTTAAAAAAATCAACTGGAGTGTGGCACAACCCAACTGTCTCATATAGCAGAATCCTTTTTTAAGTACATTACGATTTCGTGTTTGCAAATTTTGCAGGAACAATTTTAAAATAGCTGTATTGTTGCTCTAAGTGATCACAATTATAAAATTTTACCCTTCATTGCAAAAGTCTTGAATATTTTTCTATTGATACGAAATATGACAATATACACCCGGGGGGTAACTTGTCCCTCCCCCTTCGAGGTTGGATAATGATGCCACAAATGTGGAAAGTTTATCACTGCTTTTTTCCATTACAGAGATTGAAACTGTTAAGTTTCGTTATTATTGAGGCATAAGTACCCCTTTTATCCATAATTAATTCATTTTCATCTATATTTCCATGTTAAAAAAAAAGATAAAATTTCGAATATATTTCGTAAAAATTCATTGATATTTAGGACAGCTATCGTATACATAAAACTCATTCACAGACAGACAGACAGATGGGCATCACTGTAAAGATTCTCAAAATGTTTTCAAAAGGTCCTAAAACCTATAATGGCATTAAAATCTCGAAATCGAAAATTTCGCGAAAACAATATTTCACGCTATATTCAGTAGTATGAGAAATAAAAAATAAATAAAAAATGACGCAACGATGCAAAACACACGGATAGGTGCGGCTTTCCATCTAAAAGCAAAATGATGGAATGGCAAAATGAGGGAAAATGCCAGAATGAGAGAGATGTACTCAGCAGAACTTCATCACCTCCTTTAGTAAGTGTGAAGTTTTGAATATTCGTTACACACATCCCTGAATATATGCAACAATATTCTTATTACAAAATTATTCCAATCATTCAAACTGCACAGTAGAATTTCACTGTCACTAACTGTAGATATTCCTTTTTGTTCAATACTATTTCAAATCAGACTGTTATAAAAATCTCACATCTTCATATTTATTTCATCTGTCTTAATGAACAAAATGTAATCTCATTTATGTGTCCTCACACAAAACGCATAATCAATGAAATGTTGTAAACAACATTTTATTGCTCAATGAAGAGTTAAAATAAACCAATTTCACATTTTATACTTAGGAAATCAAATTTCCTTTTTGCAATATTACTCTTTATTTGATACAATTAATTAATTTGTTATTTCATACTAGAAAGTATGCCCGTCATATGACGAAATTAAAAATTTGACAGCATTGTTTCCAGTTAGCGTTATTTTTATCAACTTGGCGACATTTTCGCTAATTTAGTAATAATAAAAACTCTCCAAGTTAGCGACATCCCGCCAAATGTTTCACCAAACATTATGTACGGACAGGGAAATGGGTTATTCATATAGTCGTTTGTTATGTTATTTCCAAGAATTTCAATTTTCATCAATTAGTCTTCATTTTCATTGATTCAGCGTGAATTTTATCAATTTGGCGACATTTTCGTCAATTGAGCGATATTTAAAAAGACTCGCCAAGTTGGTAATATGCCACAAAAATTCGTCGCCATAATTACGCCAAGCGTTACCCAAAGATAAATAAAGAGACAGATAAATCAAGGTGTTTACATTATAAAACCCAAATACTAAGTTTACACCTACATATTGTATAATTACATTAGTTGTCTATAACTGAATATATCCTTTTAATGTCGAATACTTGTAATTTTTAATAATTAGATCTAAATCCAAATTCGTAGAACAGCTCCAATTTCAATGGTTAATATGAAAAAGAGAACAAAGTGTTATGTGTCTTTACTCTAAATGTAATTTAAATATATCAAAGGCGAAACATAATTTTTTCCGTCATAACAGTTTTTTAACACTTTATACAACATAGTTGAAAAGTGTTTATGACTTTGTTCATTCTATCTGTCAGTCTGTCCGTTAGCACGATAACTGCCGAAAAATGACTTTAGCAAAATGGAATTTTAATATGTTGTTCAGACGGTCTGTGGGACCTATGGGAATATAAATGAATAATATCAACCAATTAGTTTTGGATTAAACCCAGGTTGCAAAAATGAAATGCATTGAGCTCTACGGGATCTAATTTTTCAAACATATTTTAAACGAATTCAAAATTAAGAGATTGCTTCGAAAATTTTAGGAAATATTCAAATTATACCATAAAATATATAAAAAAAATTTCAGCAACATATATATTCACTAATTTTTTAAATAAAAATTAAAATAATAATTACACCCTTTATATGAAGAGATCACGTGACCCACTTCAAAATAAAATATGCCTTCCATCTTGTGTCAAAATCGTTATTTTTAAAGTTCTTTTTAATTCATATTTAGTATTGTGTCCGTCCTAAAACCGCTTTGTTTTTGCTTAAATTCTGTGCATCTACATACTGAAACAACGCAATTACAAAATATTTCAGTTTAAATGTTCATCAAACTTTGATTATTTCTATAACGCAGCCTAATTTTCAGTTATGGATAATGTAAACACCAAAAGATATAGAATGAGTTGTACAAGAATCACTGCATTTTTTAATGCAAAATTATTTTGCTCATAGATCTGCAATATTACTGATATGAATGAAGCATTCATTGATTTTACACAGAGAACCAGACGAATTTTTGGATGAAGGTTTAAGCATAGAGTTAAATTACTTGTACCTCTCCATGATTTTAAGTTTTTAAATAAAATAAATTATTATAGTATTTGGATGAATGAAAGGAATGAAAAAATGGTTATGAATGAAATGCTGCTTTTATATAAAGACGATTTACCTTTCAATGATGTCATTTGAATAAAGTTTATTTGTTTTCGATGAAGTTTTCAAATATAATAAATTATTGTAGTATTATGATAATTTTAAATATATTACCGATGAATGTATCGCATTTTAGAGATATTTATATAAATTTGCATTGAAGTTGGAAAGTTTTTCATAATCAATACTTTATGCATGATTGATCTTTCTTGTTTTTATTGATTTATAGTGTTTTGCATCAATACGAATTTCAGCGAAGTCGATAATTTAGATTGCTGAAAACGAACATTCTATTGTTTTCTTTTTTTTAAATTAGCTATGATGTATTAGTATATAATGTTTTTATATATAAAGCTCTTAAACATAAATTTCTCATATACAAATAATGTTCTTATATATAAAGCTCTTATACATAAATTTCTTATATACAAATAATGTTCTTATATATAAAACTATAGAAAAGAGAAGAGATTGTTTTTGCCTCGCAATAATATTCTTTACTTATTTAGAGTGTTATTCAGCAAAACATGATTTTAGAAAAGTTCCTATTTTAGATTGTTGAATTCCTTAGATTTTGTGAAAACTAAATAAATATTAATATTTAGTGCAATAATATTTAAAAAATTATCTACTTTCATGAGTGTAACACCTAGATACACAAATTTGTGTTAGTAAGTTTGTTGCATAACATATCTTATGAAAGTGAACATGTTTAATAGTTTTTTTATTTCTGGTGTAATTTTATGTCACTTTCTTGATACGTTTATCCACAAAATGTGCAATATCTTGAAAACAGTTTAAGCCAGAATTATTAAATAATTGTCAACTGGTCTCGAATTGCTAAAAATATTTGCTAAAAATAACAATATAAAATAACTATATACCATTTTATAATATTACGGTATCTTTTAGAATTTTCAAACTTTTTTTTTTAAGTTTGGGGTTTTAGGATCGTTTGATCGTAACTGAATTAAATAGAGAACTAGTAATAAATTATGTTATAATTATACCAAATTTCATTTTGAACTCTCCTTTCGTTTTCAAGATATCACATTCGCAGACTCACTCACTCCCACTCATATGCACATACATATGCACAGAGAAAAATGTACAAACATATAGTTCAGACATCACTTTCAAACCTGTTCGAATTGAATTCAGGAACACTTAATATAAAACCCCGTCAAAAACTCTAATTTGGATTTTCAATTCCGTACAGTACATACCTTAAACCTTATAATATGCATATTATGTAACAAAATAAATGCATTTTGATTTGTATTTGAGGCGAGTAATACATTTTACAACGTACGTAGGGGAAGTAATAAAGCTTGAGAATAATATTATATTTAAAGCAAATTGTATTTAATATGATTGTGAAATGATTATAAAAATAAAAATAAACATAAATAATTGTCTATTTATATCTCTTCTCATTTTTGTTTTTTATTTATATGACAGTGTACCATCTGGATCATCAATAACTTTCCCTTATTTTCTATATTGGAAAGGAAAAATGAAAGTAAAATAACTTTCCTTGTACACGACTGTTACTGAAATACATATCACTTTCTGCAGAAAATGAAAACTGAAGAAGAATCTGTCAAATTTGTTGTAATAAAAATGACTTTCTCCATGGAATGATTATAAATAACAAGCATACACTGCATATTTATTTTTAAATAATCATCATCACAAAATAGTTTTACTACAAGGGAAACATTAGTAACATGTACAAGCAGAATTAAAATAAAAATGCAGCATTCAGCTTTTTCAAGAATATGCTGAATCCCCTTCGTTAATACTTCGTCAGGCCCTTTTCGTCTTTTTGACTTCGGATTTGTTGGTTCTGTAGTACTGACGAAGGTGATTAACCGATTCCTCGAAACAGCTCTATGTTGCTGTGATGCAGTGGTAGTAAATTTCTGTACAGATTGTAAAATTAGCAAAGCGACAGAATGAAATATGTCGTTACATGAAAATGCAAATTTTATGTACAGACATTATACATAAATATGCAAATTTTTATTATGCGGCAGACGGTCATTTATGATCAAGGAAATTAATGATGACCCCACGGCACGTGAGCTTCGTGGACTCAATCAGATCTGCAGGGCTATAGGAAATTCTCCAATAAAAACATGTACGCCTCGTCACAGCCCTGTGAGCCAATGGGCAAACAGATGACGGAAAACCAATCGGATCCAAGGGGAGCTCAAAGAGTACCACTATGCTACATAATTGAGAAAGTTAGTTGAATTGAAAATATGAAGCTTGTGTGCTTTAAAATGTGAAGTAGAGCTAATGTACTCCAAAATGTGAAGAGAGCAAGTTCAATTGAGTTGTTGGAGCAGTTCAACTAGAGTTCAAATGAAAATGTCGGCCCATGCAGTGCATTTTTGAAGTTATTGTGCAGTCTGAAAGATGAAGGTTGAAGTCTTGTCTAAATTCAATTCAATTATGAGTCGAATGCAGTAAAGTTCAGTTGAATTTGCCAGTAAATCTGGACAGAGAGTACACGCCAAAGACGGCGCACAAAAGTGAACAAGATAACATTGTATATATATTATATTATATTGTATATATATTGTATATATATATTATGAGCATTGTATATATATTATATTATATTGTATATATATTGTATATATATTATGAGCATTGTATATATATTATATTTGAGCAAAGAATAATAAATCTGATTATAAGTCATAACAAATATACACTATAGCATACCCTCCGTATTTAAGCAGGATATTCTGTAATGATATTGGTAACTTATGATTTGTAAATACAGAATATTATTGGTGAATTTAGTCATACGAGAATTTAACATAAATAATATTTTCATAAAATTTTATTTTGACCAATAATGTCTCTTTATTGTGCTGAATGTGAATTAAGTATGTTAATATATTTATTTTCAGGTAATACCGGGCAACACAGCATAATTGGAGGGGATATCACAATGGCAATGTACAGTTTTAAATTCACAACCACTCTCCAAGCTTTGATTATTTAGTTTTTAGTCACCACAGCTGCATTTTTATTTTATTTGTGCTTGAATACTTTACATGAATACTTAAGTTTTCCTTATCTTTTGCCCGATTTGACTTATTGAGTTTACGATATCCTACATGTACTTATGTTTAGTTACTGTATTCTAAGCTAACTGCATCTAAATCGTGGTACTTAATATTGATATTTTAGCTTTACTAGGATAAGTGTTGTATCTATGAAATCCCTCTCTTTTAATAAGAATGCAATAAAAATGGGAAAAAAGGACCTTTATAGTTTAGTCCTCTGAAATATATTCCACTTGAAATGTAATACATAATGTAAAGCTTACTTGAAATGTAGTAATACGAGCAGTCAGCTAAACAATTCTGCAATTTTTTAAAAGAAAAACGGGATATATGAAGGTTTCTGTAGAATTTAATAGTATTTTTGTAGGCTGTAGAACTTTAATAAATACATTTGTAGATTTTCTGCAGACACAGTTTTATTATGAAAGTAACTTTTCATGTTTTCTGTAGATTGCTGCAGAGTTCTGAAAAAATGAACTTAACAAATGATTTTACAGATATTTTGCAGATTTCTGCCACACTTTTAAAGACACTCGTATTTTACAAAAAATATGTATAGCTTTTGTGTACGGTTCTTGAAGGTAAAAGAATTTGTACAAATTAACTCCAATTATCACCGCAAATTAACAAATTCAAGGTCTATATTATAAATCCCAAGAAAATAAAATTTGATAGTTTGTTTTTTAATTTTCGTCACAAAATATAATTTTTTGGTGTATTTGAAAGAAGAATTTCAGTAGAACACTTATACTTCTTACGTTGGTGACAAAAGGGTGACGAAAGATGCGATAAACGTCGGCAGAATGGAATGTTGTGATTTTTACCTTGGAGACAAAAAGGTGAAGAATGACGCGGAAAAAGTTGCTAGAACGGAATGTTGCAATTTTTACCTTGGAGACAAAAGAGCGAAAACAGGACGACAAAAGGGCGACAAAAGACTACAAAATGAGGACAAAAGACTACAAAAGGGCGACAAAAGACGCAAAAAGTGTCGTCAGAATGGGATGTTCTCCAAATCATAGCAGGGATTGCAAGAATCTCACCTAAAATCGCCAATAATGAAAAAGGGATTGCACTACATCTGCACCAAGAAAGCCAATCAACTCGCTTTGTAAAGACAAAATGCTATACCTTGATATATGCCCTCCCACCATCAGAAGGTTGGTCTGCCGACTACATCTCATCAATAGAACATATATCTTGTAATTAAAATGTATTCAGTTCTATATTAGGTTCAATACTAGGTGTTGTCGTCTGTTATTCAAAACATGGATTAAAGTATTTTTATATAAAAATCATATTACAAACCTTCTTGAATTCTACTTAGAATCTGCAAAATTTCTTTCAATTAATTTTAACATTTAAGCTTTTTTTTACATTCTTGCATATTTCTGCAGATTTTTAACCAGATTTTTACCCAGATTTTTAACAGATAGGTTTCAAAAACATATATATTGTCGGAAACATATAAATTAAACAGAAACTTCTAATTGAATTTTGACCCATTACAATAATTTCCCTTTTAGATAAACTATTCATATAATTGTTAAATTAAAAGTGAACAACAACCTATCTGTCAAAAGTTATTCCAATATCAAACCAATTTTCGCTAGATATAGCAACAAAAGTAATTTTGTCCTTTAGAGCTAACAAAATAAAATCAGATTCACTTAAAACTCAAGAGTAAGTAGAAAATAAATTTTAGATTCTTCCGTATGGAAAAACATGGTAATCGGATTAAAGTTCTTTAGGGAGATTTAGGATATTTAGGAAAATTTAAGACTCAATAGAATTGCAAATAAAAGTTGAGATTGAAGTTTTATAAACTTCCAAAGATATACACTTTTAAAGTGACAGAATAATTTGAATTTGAGAACTTAGAATTATTGATTCGTGAGGTATTAAAATAGCTATCGGTGTACAATGTAAAGGAGTTTCAATTCCATAGTAGATCCTGAGAAATATATGTTTTGTTAAGACATATAATATGCATATATTTTCGAAAGTAAATGTGAACATAAACTTATTTGTGAAAAGTTATTCCTATATCAAACAAAATTTCTCTAGATACTGTAGTAACAAAAGTAATTTTATCCTTTAGAGCTAGCAAAATGAAATCAGATTCACTTAAAGCTCTTTCAAGAATAAATAGAAAATAAATTTTAGATTCTTCCGTATGGAAAAACATGGGAATCGGATTAAAGTTCTTTAGGGAGATTTAGGGTATTTGGGAAAATTTAGGACTCTATTGAATTGCAAATAAGAGCTGAGATTGAAGTTTTACAAACTTCCAAAGATATCTATTTTTCAAACTGACTGAATAATTCGGAATTGAGAACTTAGGATTATCGATTTGTGAGGTATTAGCATACATAATAATCATTTGATTACGGGTGGGGCAGCGTCCATCCCAAAGGCAGAACCTCTAAAAAGGGCAGCTATTTGACGTACCCTATCCCAAACAGTTCGATACCCCTTTGCAGACATTGCGTCCATGAACGCCAATGTCTGCAAAGGGGGATGGAACTGCTTAGGATATTTGTATATATACTGTTTGGGATATTTGGCGTCCATGAACACTAATGTCTGAAAAGGGGGATCGAACTGTTTGGGATAGAGTATGTTACGTACCTGTCTTTTTGAGAGGTTTTTCGTTTGGGATGGACAATATCCCACCCGCAAACAAAAGGTTAAGGCACAATGTAAAGGCGTTTCGCTTCTATAGTAGATTCCGGGAGGTAGATGTTTAATAAAATCATATATATAAAATTTCATTAACTCTGTATTGATTATATCATTATACTAAATCTTAATATTTCTCTAGATTCCTGAATAATGTATCTGCACATGAGTTTTCATACTGCTATGTAGGGCTTATATGGCCTACACCTTACGGCTGACAGCCATACAAGGAATTTCGAAAATATCTCGATAACGTTTCTTTCTAGAGTTCTAAAGTTTACGTCAATTGTTTTCTAATAATAAATTACACATAAAATGATTATTTATTTAATATTATTGAAAGTTGTGATTTTTTAAAGATTTTTTCAAAATTTCATTTGAAAATTCGGGGTTTTCCGAACATTTGATTGAGTTTAAAAACAATTAAGCTTCCAGTATTCACTAATTATAATTTTTGTACCAAATATTGTTCGGAATGATCGATTCTTTAGTGATATATCGTATCAATAGACTTACACATAGACATCACATAAAAATGCTATATTCGAGTTTAGGGATGCTTGAAACATGCCCTTCCGTCGTGTTAAATCACTTCAAACTTCCAGAAAGCCCCATCAGCACTACAGTTCATGCCGCAATTGGCACAGAAAGTGCTATCAGAAAAATCAACATTAGAGACAGTCACACGGTTAATGATCTACCTCAGAGAGAATGAACACAATAATTAAACCTCAAGTATATTTCATTCTGCTGCACTAAATACTATCTTTCATCACTCTCCCTAAAACGTAAATGGAATTAACAACGAAATAAATAACCTACCGCCACTCTCATGAGCAGAAAACACAATCTGATCCAACAAACAGTAAAAATAGCTCTACAACCAAGTAAAACCTACTGTCATCACCAACTTACCTGATTAACCTCGCCTCAGTCATGCCTCAACAAGAGAAATTTAAGCCTCAAAGAACATGTCGCATTTCGCTTCACACCGTCTCCAAATTTCAAACAAGTCATTTCTCAATTATTTTTACTTTCCCTGCAATACATGGTAATGTATAGGGAAAGCATTGGAATCATATCGAAAATCGCAACTCGAGTTTTCGACGGATCTACACGTTTCGGGACCTCTGGAATACTAAAAAAACTATTTTTAGCGTGATGTGTGTCTGTGTGTCTGTGCAATGTATGTATCCACTCTAACTCAAAAACTAATGGACCTAATTTCATAAAATTTGGTAAGTAAGACCCTTGGGTATGACCCTGGTGCTGATTAGTTTTTGATACCATTTGGGAAAAAATAACCCGCCATTTTTTGCGAAAAGGCCCGCAAAAATATCATGTATTCACTTTAGCTAAAATACAAATTGGGCAAATTTCACAAAATTAGGTAGATAAATCACGTGGAATATTCTGGTGCTGATTAGATTTTGGTACGATTCAGAAAAGAACAACCTGCCTTTTTTTACGACATGGCCCGCAAAAATCGCCAATATCTCAAAAAAACTATGTATGCTCAAATGTATCAATTAAATGCTTGTTTTATACTTAATTTTTGACGAGGAAAGGAATAAGAATAACTCTAATACTCTAAGACTAACCGTTCTCGAGATATTTGAGATTTTTCGCATTTTTTATGCCGCCTTTGACACAATGTTCAATTACCAAATAAAAGCAGAAATTGTATTAAAAATGCAAATTTAGTGTCATTTGTGCAATTAAACTCAATTTAATGAGCTCTTAAAGAAATAAAGAAAAAATGAATTTGAGTCTGCAGAGAAAGTCATGTGTTGCCCACATCAGATTTTTCAATTATTTTTTTCTTTATATATCGGACTTTATAAATCTGCTCACTTATAAACAGTACTTTCACCCTCAACATACAAAACAACCAACGGCTTCATCATTATTACTCGTTATGTACTTGTATACAAAATTTAATTATTTTTTAAGTATACTGATACGTATGTTTTTATATGCACTTTGTCTGTTCTGCATTATACTTAGTAGTAACAGGAAATACTTTGAGAGCCCGCTATTCAAATAGTTAATCAACAACCGCGGCATAGTTACTGAACAATAAAGTAATATTCATTATTATAATAAATCATCATTATTTATAAATATAAGTTTAAATATTCCATTCTTCAGCTTGAAGTATCGCTGTCCCCGTCGCGGGAACTTCGCCGAGTGCCCGAACTTCTACAGTATTAGCCAACTTAGGTTTTTATAACTGCAAGCCCCAATGGGCTGGCTCTTAATTTGGGCATAATCTAATAATCAAGTCAAATCAATATTTCACTGCAAAAATATACGAATTTATATATTTTTTATGCTATTGTTTTTACGGTATGAGATAGAAAAACTCGAGGAAAGCGAAATTTGTCAAACAGCGGCAACGGCGGCGATATCAACTCCTTGGTTTTAATATAAAGAGAAAGACGATTTGGGGTTTCCACAGCTCCGTTTGAAGCGAATTTGAGTAAAAGCGATTTTAGATTATTACACTAAAGTAACTACATTGTTTCAACTCGAGTTTCTTATACCAGAATTCATTATTATCATTATTATTATTTTTACAAATTTCACAAGAAAAATTTTAAAAAATCGGTATCATGGGTCCAAATGATTACACTCGTAGCGTGTTACCCTTCTCTTTAAAGGGCAAAAATACTTCGATTGACACCGTGCATGATAATGCCCCCCCCCCCCAGGGGTGTAACTTACCGCCGAGGGATCTAATGACATCACGAACAAAAATAATTTATATTAGGGTTATTTTTTGCAACAATGAATGAAAAGATAAAGTCTGGTGGTAATTCAGTCATAAATAAGATCTTTTATGCATAATTATGTCAAATTCTGTCCTATGCTGCCATGTTAAAAAAGTTTAAAATTTCGAATAAAATTTAAAGTTTTCGCTCGGATTTAAAAAAATTATATATATTTCTAGAATTTTTATAACAAAACCAGATACAAATTTTCATGAAAATCCATTAATATCTGTGCTAACGTGTGAACAAGAAATCGACCACACACATACACAGACAGACAGACAGATAGACAGGCAGATAAACAGACAGGTATCACTCCAAAATTAGTCAAAACGTGTTCAGGAGGTCAACATTTTGAAATGGAAAATTTTTGTGAAGACAATACTTTCTCAAAACTATGTATGAGAAAGTAAAAATCCTGTAAATGCTTACAACAAATATATCCTATTTCATTTTAAGGCAACCGCGGTAAACTTTCCGATATTATTATAAATTGAACAAGTACATTGAATGTGAAATTTGATTTAGAATTATTGTTAGATTGATATTGTTTCCACAGACCAAACAGACATTATTTTAGACATCTTGGTTCGTGATCAAGCTTGCTTAATCTTATACATACAATAACATCTGATAATCAGATTTATGACCTCAACGTCAAACATTCGTTTACATAAACAGTGTTTTGAAAGCAAAGCAATAATTTTTAAGTTCGTTAATTATATATTAACAAATTGAAATTTTATACTAAAAAATAACTCATTATTTCGAAAATGCATAATTTTAATGAATTTTTATTTTAAAATTTATTTCTCAAACGATAAAAATAATGTTTTAAAATATTTATTTATTTTTCCCCATTATCAAACAATGTTTAATTCTAAGTACAAAATTACTTCTTATAAAAATAACTTTGCTAGCATGTTTAGAAAATCCTGCAAGGCATAATTTTAATTGTAATTTATGTCTTTTTCTATCATAACCTAGATCAATCGGTCTTTTTATTTCACATATGTGATATAACTTATTTAAATTTATCTCTGCCTTTTAAACTTTTATAGGAATATATTAATCGCATGCAAACTAAATCATTTAAATATTTAATTTTGACATATAAATAATTCAAGCTGTTTTACATATTTGTGGAAGCGAATTTATGAAAATGTTGAAGATTTCCTAACTTAAAAACAACCTTACAAGTTGTCAATTAATTAAAATGTTTGCTACATCGATAAAGCTTAGTATCTAAAAATAAAGATTATTGCATCATTCTGTTTCTTTGACAATGCGATTTTAATAATTAATTAAATAAAGTTTAAATCTTTAGGTCTTCATTCAAAAATCAAATAAGTTATTTTCCAGTAAATTTTCTATAATAATGAAACAAGATGATTGTCGGTTTGTTTATCCGTCGCATAGCGAAGAAACTAAGCGACCCACAGACATTACATTTAGCACAGAGGTGCCACGACTCTCAAAAAGACATACTTCGCTGAAATATTTCACTTTTTAAGCTATTAAATGTAGCTATTTTGAGAACATTTTGCATAAGTCGGTTCTTTATCGGTCCCTAATAGTATAGCATAGTTTTCATCTTAACACCATTGAAAAAACCTAAGAAGGATATTTTAACGAGCTTTAAACCGAATCCATACGATAATATATTCATATTTTTAAATAAATTGAAATTTCATCTAAATATGAAAAGTTTATGAAACGCCATGAGTAGTGTATATCATAACGTTTCACAAACGCCGTGATATACATATACGTATACATATACGTATCGATGTAGCATAAATTTGAAGAGACGCACAATTTCAATTTTTGTCATAGATATTGTGTGATATCTTCCATTCTTATGGAAAATAATAATTACTCTATATTTGAAATATCTACGAATTTTAATGTGAAACCTCTCATTATTTTTCAAACCTGTCCTAACAGAAGTCCCAAAGACATTGTTTCCTCTAAGAACGGGTTTTTCTTCTTTACTCCATACCGGTAGCATATTTATAATGACCGGTAGTAAGATATTTAAAATACACCATTAGTGTGGAGGGATGGGGTTTATTTTCAAGAATCCGTTTCAATTCCCGGTGTAGTTTTATTCAAAGTACAAACCGGTATCTTTAACGAAAATATTATAGCAGAATTTTCAAGCATTTGAATTTGACCTACATACTTATTTAGGGCGTATCAGAATAGCTTATTTAGGGCGTATCGAAAAAGCTTATATAGGGCGTTTCAAAGAGATTACTTAGACCGTATCAAAATAGTGTATTTAGGGTGTATTACCCCAGTGAAGAGGACAAAAGTTCATATCTATGGCGTGTCAAAGAGTTTAGTGCTATCAAAAGATCTTACTTATAGCATATCATATCTTGCTAATGGTGAACGGCATATTCAGGACGTAATATTAAATTGCAATAGGGCGTCGCGTTTGATGTGCATTATATCGGACCCAAGGCGTATTACTTTCCATCGCAGCAATTTAATGCATATGCAGGTATTATTTAGGGCGTAATATATCATTCAGCGTATGGGGCGTAGCCATGTGTGTACTCTCGCAGAGGGTGATTACACTTTTTTAAAACCTAATGCTCGAATTCAATTAAAATCTAATTTAAATTCCTTGCAATGCAAAGTACATTTTATAGTTAAATTATAAAATTGAAGAAGTTTTATTTAAAATATCTAACATTTTGGAATCTTCATATTTAGATATTGTAATTGTTAAATATTTAGTTTTATCATAGTTTTTGCAGATATTTATATTATGTAAATAAAAATAATTTGTTATATTCATAACTTGTTAAAATTAATTTAATCTAAAACTTTATTTTCCCCTAAAAATATTTCTAGATACACATCTCGGTAATTTTAGCTAAAAGAAAATACCACCTAGGTTTATTCTTATAAAATATTAACGGTCTTAAGTATGACTCAAAATATTGATCTACAATTATTTTTTTATTTTTATTTTATCTTCATGTAAATTATTCTAATTATTTGTGCATGATTTAATATACACTCCATGGCCAAACAAATGCTGCGACGTCAGTTAAAGCACACAAATACTATAGAGTTAAGAAGTGGTGATGCATTTAAAAAAATTACGTAACTCTGGAGCCAATACAACCTTTAAATGTAACTTGATCACCGTGCAACTGATCAGTTGACAGCAATTATGGCTAAATATGCTATGCAAGAAAGCGGGAAATATGAGAAGAGTTTAAAAAGGACCAAATTCTTGCCCTGTGTCAAAAGCCAGTGTGGCCAGTAGACGCGCAAAAGAGATTGATGGAAACACTGGCGGAAAGCTCAGCAATGGTGAAAAATCATGTGGCCCAATGAGTACAGGTTTTATCTCTCTGATGGACGCATCAGGTTTGGAAGAGAACCGCATGAAGCATTGGACCCTCCATGTACTGTACCCACTGTACAGGCCTCAGGAAGAAGTGTTATGGTCTGGGGATGCTTCTATTCGGCTGGTCTAGGTTCAGTAACGCTGAACAGCAATGAAATTGAATTCATCTGAATATCTGAGTATACTGAATCTTATTCCATCAATGGCATTTTTCTTCCCCCAGGACAATATTATATTCCAGGATGAGAACGTCCCGATTCATAGAAATAAAATTGTGAAAGATTGGCTCGAGGACCAAGATGCTGCATTCATACACTTGAATTGGCCACCAAGTCCAGACATCAACCCCATTGTAGGTATAAGGGATATACTGGAGAAGCAAGTAAAGAGTAATTCCACTCTTCCTTCAACAACCAATCTTCGCAAAATGTTACTGCAAATCTGGCCACAGATAAGTGTTGAGAAATTGCATGAACTCATAGACAAAATGCCAGGACGAATGCATGCTGTAATTTATGCTAAAGGTGGTCTAATGGAATATTAACATGCACGGCTTTTATTTTAGCTAGATAATGCATTATTTATTGATATGTAGTTGATGTTCACATGATTTATTTTATTAAATAAAAAATAAATTGTCAGTTTAAAACTGTGTTTTCTTTTTAACTGTTAAATTTGTGTTTTTGATTTCAAGAACATGGTTTTGGCTAATATGAAAAGCGTTATATAAATAATATTTAAATCAATTTGCAAATCAAACAATATCTCTTATTTGAAAATATAGCTAAATTTTATTCATCGTTTCCACTTTAAAGACGGACAAAATAAAATTAAATACTAACAGAAGACATTATTTTATCTAGTTTCTTACATTATTTATTACACATTCCGTAGTTTTGCGATAAGATAAAATACAGTTTCATTAGATCTTCATTTCCAATGTAGCTAATAAAATGTTTTGGTATTTTACTAATATTAAACAATAGGAAGTTGTATGCTGGAAATAATTCAAAATAAAATATTTTTTTTTTAGTAAAAGACAACGCAATATGGGAACAAATATAATAAATAATTTAATTCGAAATAAGTTTTATAGTTATGCAAAAGTCAATTGCAATGCAGATATATATGAAATGAATTGCAGTATATCATATAAAAATCGCTCTAACTGTTGTCTTAAATAACAAAGAAAAATAGTTTTCACTAATAACATTATAAACACTTGAATGGCTGCTCTGACTCATATATTTTAATAAAAAAAATAAGTTTTCTTTAACTGGTTGATACATGATTTGTTGATGCTGAATAATGATCTGTTGATGATGAAATTAGCGAAAACTTTTCATTTTCAAATTATAATATATCACATTATTTTATTTTGTAAAAAAATAACAATCCCATAAAAATCTGTTTGAAAGTATAAAATAACAAGAAAGATCAATCATGATTAAAGCATTGATTATGAAACACTTTCCAACTTCAATGCAATTTTATTTAAACATCTTAAAAATGCAATACATTCCTAAGTAATATTTTAAAACTTGTCACAATACTACATTAATTTATTATATTTGAACATTTAAACCTTCATCGAAAAAATAAACGTCATTCAAATGACGACATTGAAATATAAATTGCCTGGTTTAAACATATCTAAAATGCGATAGATTCCTCGGTAATATTTTTAAAATCATCATAATACTACAATAATTTATTATATTTGAAAACTTCATCGAAAACAACTGACATTCATTCAAATGACGTCATAGAAAAAATTAAGGCTCCTCTATATACAAGCTGACTAATCAAGCATATTGAAGCCCACCATAGCTGGAAGCTCCATCCATTAGCATTAGCTCTATTCGTATTTTCACTTTAGGAAGTATTATTGAAATATTTATGGGTGGCTGTTCTGCACTGAACTGCTCTAATCATTCTAAAAAGGGTTTTAGGCTATTTCGTTATTCTAGAAACGAAGAAGAAAACAGCGGCTGATAAATAGTCGGCGCGATAATTGGATGCCCAGTACTGGAGCATATTTATGCGAGGTAAGTTCTACAATATTCTAATTGTAACTTATTTTTTTATATAAATTATTTATCTGAAACACTTATTTTATAATTTCTGTAACCGTAGTATGGATTATTAATGATTTTTAGTTGCTATAGTCTTATCTTAGTACACTTGGTTTGTAATCTAAACATGACCTTGAATGCATTCTACTATCTTCCAAACCTAGAAGAAGATAGCTTCAAATCATATATATATATATATATATATATATATATATATATATATATATATATATATATATATATATATATTATATATATATATATATATATATATATATATATATATATATATATATATAGGTTGGAGTTATATATATATATATATATATATATATATATATATATATATATATATATATATATATATATATATATTAAAGATTTATTGCTGTAACACCAATATCTTTCAAGTTTTATACACATTGTTGTATGTTTCGAATCACAATGAATCACATAATTGGTGAATCCTACTATTAGCAAACTGTCGACAAATAGAAAACTTGCCATGTTATAGTAATTATGCAAACATAAATTAAAATGGTAAATAAATCGAAGTACGTTTATCATAATAGCCACTTAGTGATCAACTATCGTTTAAATATCCTTGAAGAAAAAAAAGCCGATCTCAGTAGGTTATTATTAGTATTTTTCTCTTTAAATACAAAGTAGTTAACAAACATTCAAGTATGTGAGGCAAACATTCATACATGTTATTATAAATACTCCATTAAAGTAAAACTATTTTGAAACATTTATTCAAAATGTAGAGAATTTTAAATTGTATATACACGAGTGCCAATTTCAATTTGTAGAATATTTGCCTATCTAATTTTTTTAAATGCTTGTCAATGAATGTGTGTGCAGCTGACTGGTGTATTTTCTGTAAGTGATTTCCAGTAGAGTTAAAATATTGGTGCATGTATTTTAACCTATCTCAATCATTTATTCGTGAAATATCACTGATCAAAGGTAAAACACAATTAGTGTAAATTGCCTGAACTATAAATCCAATGAAATTTGAAATCAACAGGCTTTTGATATTTATTACTATAGATATGATTAAAAAATGTTGACCAGTTTTCTCGATTCATTCGTGAAAAATCACTGACCACACAGAAACATCATAGTAGATAATATTGCCAAAACTATACATCCAATAAGCATTAGTACCGATAAAGGTAATCCGATAAGTTATGAAAAGTTCAATTAATTTCTACTTCCTATTTATGAGATATCGGTTACTACAGAATGTAAAAATATTTTTCTGTAGTCCCACCCAACAAATGGTATGCTACAGTACAACACACATTTTTATTGAAATCAGTACAATACATTTAAAATTTCAAAATTGTAACCACATCCAGAGGAAGGATTTCCAATTTCCCCTGTTTCTGCTAAAATAATCTAGTTCTGTTGGAAATTAAAACAATATTGATAATGTTGAGAAGGGGAGAGGGAGGAGCATTGAAGATTCACTGTCGTTTTAAAAGTAGCAAAAGGAAAGGAAGTAGGGTTATTTTATCCGACACATTTGACTTGAAAATTTAAAGGGGGGCAATTTTGTCATAAACTTGTGTATGTACAGTCATAACATTTAAAATCTTCGTAATAATAATGCATTTTATAAATCTATATTGCAAACGATATATTTATGCCTAATACAAAAGAATTTAAGTACCTTTTGAAAAAATGCTATAAAGGGAAAGACTGAACGCCAATGTTTACATCAAATGATTGGCGCCAAACATCGACTTGGCGATAAAATAATCGGTGTCGTTAAAAAGTAATTTCGCGTCATTCGAAAATAATTTTATCGCAGTTTTTCGAAGAGATAATAGTTGATCATTAAGTATCTTATATGATAAACGTATTTCGATTTATTTACTATTTTAGCTTATGTTTGCATAATTACTACAACATGGCAAGTTTTCCACTTGTCGACAGTTTGTTGATAGTTGCATTCACCAATTTTGTGATTCATTATGATCTAAAAATACAACAAAGTGTATAAAACTTGAAATATATTGGTGTAACAGGAATAAATCTTTAATAAATATATGTATAATTTGAAGCTATTTATTTCTAGGATTTGAAGACAGTATAATGTATTCAAGGTAATATTTGCATTACAAACCAAATGTCCTAAGAGAAAACTATAACAAATAAAAATTATTAATAATCCATATTACAGTTACAGAAATTATTAAATAAGTGTTTAAAAGAAATACTTCATATAAAAAAAGAAGCTTCAATTAGAATATTGTAGAATTGTAGAACATACCTCGCCCAAGTATGCCTCAGTACCGGATATCCAATTATCGCGTCGACTATTTATTAGCCATTGTTTTCTTCTTTCTTCGTTTCTAGGAAAGCGAAATAACCTAAAACCCTTTATAGAATGAATAGAGCTGTTCGGTACAGAACAACAGCCCGTAATTATTTCAATAATACTTCCTAAACTGAAAATACGGATAGAGCTAATGCTAATGGATTGAGCTTTCAACAATGGTGGACTTCAATATGCTTGATAAGTCAGCCTGTAGTAGAGGAGCTCTAGAAAAAATAACACGCCTGGCTCTCTCTGTAAAGGCAGCATTTCATTAATAGCATTTTCCCAATCATCTCATTCATCACTGTACTAAAATAATTTATTTTATTTAAAAACTTAAGACCATTGAGCTACAAGTAATTAAACTCTATGCTTAAAACTCCATCGAAAAAAATCGTCCTTCTCTGTAAAATCAATGAATATTTCATTCATATCAGCAATGCAGACTCCATGACCTGAATACTTTTGCGTTAAAAAAATACAGCAATTCTTATACAACTCATCCTAGATATTTTGCTGTTTACATTTTACATAAGTGAAAAATAGGCTTCGTTATAGAAATAATCAAATTTGGATGATCATTTAAACTCAAATATATTGTAATTGCGTTGTTTCAGTACGTAGATGCACAGAATTTAAGCAAAAATAAAACGGTTTTAGGACGAATACAACACTCAATATGAATTAAAAAGAACTTTAAAAATCACGATTTTAAGACAAGATGGATGCCGTATTTTATTTTGAAGTGGGTCATGTGACCTTTTAATATCATGCTCACGTGATCGCTTCATGTAAGAGGTGTAATTATTATTTTAATTTTTATTTAAAAAACTACTGAATATATTTAACTGAAATTTTTTTTATATATTTTATGGAATAATTTGAATATTATCTAAAATTTTCGAAACAATTTGTGAATTTTAAATCCGCTTAAAAATGTTTGAAAAATTAGGTCCCATAGAGTTCAATGTATTTCATTTTTTCAACCCGGGTTCAATCCAAAACTAATTGGGTGATATTATTCATTTATATCCCCGTAGGTCCTACAGACCGTCTGAACAACATATTATTATTTCATTTTGATTAAGTCATTTTTACCGCTGTTATCGTGCTAACGAACAGACAGACAGAGAGAATGAACAAAGTCATAAACACTTTTCATCTTTGTTGTGAAATGTTAAAAATAGGCAATGATTCGAATATATTTATTTTTATTTTATTCTCTTATTTTAGATGTGTCTATTTTCGGATTGATAACTGTGGTAATCCCATACATCTATTTACACAATGAAGCGCCGCCCAGGTGGTGAAGTGGATAGCGTCTCCGGCTGCTGTCTAGTGGGCTTGTGTTCGAATCCCGAGTAAGACATGGTTGTTTTCCTGAGGATGAAGTCAGTCTTCGGCCTTCTGGGTCCTCGTTAAATGAGAAGCTGCACCCTTCACACCTCAGTCAGTGATGTTTGCATGTATTAATAAACTTTGTACTCTTGTCTTGTGTGTCATTCTCTCTGTCCTTCTCCTGGCGTCACTGGACCTGTATTCGTGCTCTGTAGAAACAGGGGTCATATGAACAAACAAAAAATAAATAAAACACAATGAAGCAACATGTATGTCTGTCTGTGTGCCTGTGCAGTCTGTAACAGGATTATGTAAGTATCGTGACGCTATGAAATTCAGTACACAAGTACTATAAGATCTGAATAGATGCACCTCGGCGTTATTTTTCTTAAATTTCGAACTATATTTTTAATTATCTTATGTTTTAGCTCGATTTACAACGATTTACGATGATATTCACACAATTTGATTCCTTTGCGACAAAGAATATTATCAGATAGTTTCTACCTTGACATTATCGGAATGATCAAAAAATTGTCCTTAAAGACAACTCGTAAAATAATCCATACGCTTAATGGACGGATTTTAGTGAATTTTTAAAATATGTATACTTTTCGTGCGTTTAAAACAGGGCCGATATTTTTATTGTGATATACATTAACTGACGAAGTTTATAATTAAATCACTGGTTCTCTTAATTTCTTAGAGTGTTTCAAAGCAAAATTTAATTTCATGAACCGATCCGTTCATTCATCCGTCCGTCAGCGCAGTGTTAATATTTTAACCAAACTTTACAACAAAGTTGAAAACACTTTACAACAAAGTTGAAAAGTGTTTATGACTTTGTTCATTCTGTCTGTCTGTCTGTCCGTTAGCACGATAACTGCCGTAAAAATGACTTAATCAAAATGAAATTATATGAATATGTTGTTCAGACGGTCTGTAGGACCTATGAGAATATAAAAAAATAATATCACCCAATCAGTTTTAGATTGAACCCGGGTTGAAAAAATGAAATAAATTGAGCCCTATGGGACCTAATTTTCACAAACATTTTTAAGCGGATTTAAAATTCACAAATTGCTTCGAAAATTTTAGGTAATATTCAAATTGTTGCATAAAATATATAAAAAAAATTCAGCGAAATATATCCAGCAGTATTTTAAATAAAAATTAAAATAATAATAACACCTCGTATATGAAGCGACCACATGACCATGATATGAAAAGATCTATTTCATGAAATGACCACTTCAAAAATGAAATGACCCACTTCAAAATGAAATGACCCACTTCAAAATGATATATGGCATCCATCTTGTCTCAAAATCGTGATTTTTAAAGTTATTTTTAATACATATTGAGTGTTGTCCCAAAAACACTTTATTTTTCTAAAATTCTGTGCTTCTACATACTGAAACAGCGCAATTACAATATATTTGAATTTAAATGCTCATCCAAATTTGATTATTTCTACAACGAAGCCTATTTTTCAATGTAAAATGTAAACATTTTTTTTTTCTTTCAAATGGCCAGGCACTTGACTCATCATCATTCGCCTTTGTAAAATGTAAACAGCAAAATATGTAGAATGAGTTGTATTAGAATTGCTTTATTTCTTTAACACAAAATCATTTTTATCATCATTTTTATCATGGAGTCTGCGTAGCTGATATGAATGAAATATTCATTGATTTTACAGAGAGAAGGACGATTTTTTCGATGAAGTTTTACACATAGAGTTTAATTACTTGTAGCTCCATAGCCTTAATTTTTAAATAAAATAAATTATTATAGTATTGTGATGAATGACATGAATGGGAAATTATTTATGAATGAAAAGCTGCTTTTATAGAGAGAGCCAGGCGTGTTATTTTTTCTATGACGTCATTTGAATGAATTCTAGTTGTTTTCGACGAAGTTTTAAAATATAATAAATTATCGTAGTATTATGATAATTCTAAAATTACTACCGAGGAATGTATCATATTTTAGAGATGTTTAAACCAGGCAATTTATATTTCAATGCCGTCATTTGAATGAAGTCCATTTCTTTCGATGAGGGTTTAAGTTTTCAAATATAATAAATTAATGTAGTATTGTGATAAGTTTTAAAATATTACCGAGGAATGTATTGTATTTTAGACATGTTTAAATAAAAGTGCATTGAAGTTGGAAAGTGTTTCATAATCAATTCTTTAAGCATGATTGATCTTTCTTGTCTCTTATGCGGAACCTCTTCCCGTTTCAAGGTTATTGACCTACTGAAACTGCACCTACAGTAGGGGAATTTGCGTATGCTCTTAATGTATGCATACAACTTGATCAGTGATCTTAGATCGAGGGAGGATTGGGGATTTCTAAGATTCGGCAGGGCAAATATGTACGTGGTTTGAAGAGGTTATTCTGCGAATGTATTATTTAAGAAGCAAGTATTTATTTAGAACCTGAACAACCTAATTCGTTTTTGTAATATAATAAAACATAACTTTCAAAACGCCATTGTACGTATATACAATCTTGTAGAAGTTACTCGATTAAAAATTTTAGGAATAGAAAAATATTTAAATTTCTGCAAAAAAATTTATTTGGATGAGAATAAAAAAAATAAATTATGAGAATAAAAAAACAAGATTCCTCTGCACAATAGTAGCGCACGGTGATATCCGAGTATAAGATAAAATGTAATCACACACGAAATTGACCAAAATTGAGGTATATTAAGATGAATACAGCATTGTTTTAATTTGATCTTAATCCACAATTTATATTATGCGAAATTGTCGAAAGATAATGAATATGTAATTATATGAATTTCTTAGGCAATTTTGAACATTTCCAATTTTGAACAATGCGAATCAGCTTACGCCCTCATTTCTCTTCGACAATTTTGCTTATCATAAATTTTAGGCGTAATAGGAACAGCTTATATCCTCAATTTGATTGATTTTTGTGTGTGATTAAAATTTATTTTTTGCTTTTCAATGCGTCTCTGGCGTGTAGCAAAGGATATTTGAAAAAGTATTTTTTTTCTCAATTTATATTTTGCTTTTCAGTTCCTTTGTAAGTAATTAACGTAGTAGAAACCTATATAATATCGAACGAATTGACGTGTTAGAGCAAGGAGAACATTTTATCTGAAAAACCGCAATTAGCAAAGAAAGTGCTTGAAAAGGGTCGTCACATATGTCATTTACGTACATAGTTATGATGTACGTAAATGACGTAATTGAAAATTGGACAAATGAAAATATTCAGAAAGGTGAGACTGCGCGCCGAGTTTCAGTATTCTACATACTCCATGAACAAACAACTATACCCTGAAATGTGTTGAATGAAAATACAAACTAATAAAGAATGTTAACGTGAGGAACTAAATAAGAATTAGAGTGTGGAAAAAATTTCCTCATAATCAATTCTGGTGTCTTCCAACTGTCCTACTAATCAATGAAGGAGTTGTTAATAATATAATTCATAGATATGCAATATGGATAAGATGCTGTTTGTGCTCAAAAGCTTTGGATGGCTGGCATTTCAAATGAATCCTTTCATGGAGAACAATATTTTAAATTTTCCATGTCGACCGGCATGGGCGGCATTGCAAGGGACGACCGACATGGAAACAGTTGAAACGAAAGGTCGTATGTGTGTTATCAAAGTTAATCAACTTGCTATATTTTCAAAAAAAATTCTAAAATGTTTCTCTTAACAACATGAAATTCCATTTTTCTTATTCTATGAAAAACAATACTAATTAAAGTTTTTACGTATGATTTTAGTTCAGATAATAATGGATTTCGTCTGCATAAGAAGGAATTAGAAGTTTGCAAACGCATATATCTAAAAAGCATTTTCATCTTTCCGCTCTCTGCTTTTTTTCCAAAAATAAATATTGCTATGAGTATTTTAATGCAGCAAAATTTGTTTTAATATGTAGTCTTTATGATTCAAATATTAACGCACTACATGCTTTATGTATCCAGCATCAAATATTACATTTCTCAGCTTCAAATGTTATATTGTGAGCCCCTAAACGGAGTAATCAATGCGTTACAAGCTCCAAACTGGCGTAATATAAAAGCATACATTTTTCCAAAATCACATAAATGACATAGAATTAATATTGATCTAAAAGAGTCATCGTAAAATAAATGGTCCTGCAAGTCTATAAAAGTCAATTAAAACCTTTCAAGGTAGCTTTCAATTTAATATGTATAACATTTTAATATTAATATATATTTATTATAACTTTAAATCAGTTATATATTTATTATAATTAACAACAGTTTTATATTGTAATTTACAAAAAAATAATTAAGTAAAAAGAAACTTAGATTTTTCTTTACTAGTTGTTTTACATCCCATATTATTTGAGTAATATAAAGTTTTTAAAATAATATTTCCGCATCGCTGAATTGAATCATAACATCGATGTCTTTCAATTTATTATTAAATAAATTTAAAATAATTTCATTTATTTTGTCTTACACCTATTTATTTATCTGAAACTCGACCAATAAAGTCATTATTTCTTGCCCCAAGGCAAATTCATCATATAAATACTATATTTTGCTCCAGTTCTCTCTTGCTAACAAACACTTTTGAAATCATGTTTTTCTTGGTAATTACATTTTGCAAAACAATTCTATTCAAATGTTTCAATATAAACATTAAATGAAACTACTGCTGTATTTATTCCCGCTTATAATGTTACAAGAATTATTTTGTATATCTTTTCGTATTAACTTTTAAGATTGTTCTTGACTTGCAGAGAAATTTAATTTAACGTTACTTGAAATAATAATATATCCCAATTTTCAATTTGCAATAATAGAAAATAACTTAATCTACGAAGTATATATTATACCTAATATATTACTTTATCGTCATTTCTATGTTTATATTTTCAGCAAATATATAAATTTAATAATATCTATTGATATATAAAGGAATTATTTATCTTTACAGATTGCAATAAATATACTAAAAGAGAGTATGCTTTATTTCACAATGAAACACGTGTTATTTTTTATTCAGAACAAAAACGCCATTATTCTTTGAATATATGTTTGGGTTCTTAAAATTATAGCACACAGCAAGACTTATTTCTGATATTCCATGCTGAAGAATACGTAAAAAATAAACGGTACTAGAGATGGTGTTACGAGGGTGACATTGAAATTTTTAAAACATGAGCAGACGATATGCGCTAGAAAAATTGATCGGTTATTAAAATTTGAGCTATTTTATGTCTGAAGGCGATAATTTGTGGCAACAATTATAATTTAGCTATCGTAGAAGAAATTTTGAAGGAAAAGGAAATGGATTTGACGCGAAATTATTATCGACCTAGGATTTTCTATGATTTTAAAGTAGAGCTAAATCAAAAAGAATGTCTGCAATGTCTATAACTAGTATATGGAAATGATGCTTCCATCTCGTGCCAGATGGCCTTATCAGATGGCTTACAGAGTTTAGAAGAGGTCAAAATTCTCTCCTGGATGAAGAATACACAGAAAGACCTGTGTCAGCTGTAGTTCCAGTAAATGTGTCGGCCATTTGAAAAATGTTAATCTATGATAATCTCTGTACCTACCAAGTATTACAGAAAGAACTTAACATTGGATCCGTAGTCATACATAAAACTATTCAGGAAGAACTCCGTATGAAAAAATTACTTTGTCGTTGGGTAACAAATAATTTAACAGAACACCAAAAAGCGAAGCGTGTTAGAATCAGTAAAGACACTCTAAAATTACTTAATGATGGTGGCAATTTTTCAAAAATTATAACTGGTGATGAAACGTACATACCGTTTTTTGACGCTCCAACACGTTAAGAAAGTAAATCATAAGTTTTTGAAGATGACCCCAAACAAACAATTGTGAAAAGACAACGGGCAATGGAAAAATTAATGTATGCTGTGTTCTTCAGAAGTACAGGTCTAATCAAAGTCATAAAGCTAGAGGATCAGAAGACAGTTACAGCTAACTGGTACACCACTAGGTTTCTTCCAGAACTTCTTCAGGAAGTGAATGTTAGGGTGCGCATATTTTACCATGACAATGCATCTTCTCATTCAGCAACAATGGCAGTCGAATTTCAAGAACAAAAAACATCAAAGAGATAAAACATCCACCCTATTCTCCTGATCTTACTATGTGTGACTTTTGGCTATTTTTTAATCTAAGAAGAATTAGGTGGGCGTCGTTTTCATTCCGAATATGAGATTGATGAGGCTATAAATACATAGTTTTCAGCGATTCCAAGAAATGGATGGCTTGAAGCATTTAATCTTTAGAAAATTTGCCTACAAAAGTGCATTGATGTTGGAGGGGACTTTGAATACTTCCAAGAGTTAGTAAGTTTACTTGTTACCAAGAGTTAGTAAGTTTACTTGTTACCAAGAGTTAGTAAGTTTACTTGTTACCAAGAGATAGTAAGTTTACTTGTTACCAAGAGTTAGTAAGTTTACTTGTTACCAAGAGTTAGTAAGTTTACTTGTTACAAAGAGTTAGTAAGTTTACTTGTTACCAAGAGTTAGTTAACCAAAAATACCTTTCAACCGTTAAACTGCAAGAAAACAAGAGAAACGTAGATAAGCACAAAAAACACAATATTGCAGCATATAGCTGTTTCGAGGCTATGCTTTATCCCATTCGTCAATGCAAGAGAAACAATATACCAGAAATTCAAACGAGGAATGGGCGTGAAAGGAGAAGTGTGGATTATATATACATGACCTAGATTTAAGAGAGAGCCAATTAGAAGGCAGAATAAAGAACAGTCTAGCCAATAAAAAACGAAACGTAGCACGCAAGAGTGGTGGCGCTAAAACACAACAGAAATTTTGCTCTTTCAGGTTTTTTGGGCTCATTAGTACTGTAGAAGAGGATCCAACGTATTCTTGAAACAACTGTGTCAGACCAGTAGTGTCTATACGCACGTCTGAGCGGACATATTCTTTTTACACTAAAAAACATGATTTTATAGCTTTTTTTATCTTTTTTTATGAAAAAAAAAAGGTCTTGATCCATTTTAATATTAAAAACATGATTTTTATAGCTAAAAAGGTGTATATATACTTTTTTTACATTAAGACCAAATTTTAACAATGGATTACTGAACTTTTTTAGTTAAAAAGCTAGACATATAAAATAAATGCGTGAAAAAAGAGGACCTGAATTTAAGTCGTCTAATATATGTACCTTTAAACAATGAACTTATTTAGTTAAAAAGGCTACACATATTTAAAGAATGCAGTGAATTATTTAAAATAAATGCTTGAAAAAGAAGAGGACCTCCAAATGAATGGAAGTCTTCTAATGTATTAAAAATGTATACCTTTTAACAGTGAACTTTTTAGTTAAAAAGCTAGATTTATTAAAAGTATGCAGTGAATTATTTAAAATAAATGCGTGAAAAAAAGAGGAAATGAATGGAAGCCCCCTGTTTTTAAAGGGTGGGGTTGAGACCCCCCCCCCCATATATTTAATAGAAAAACTCAAAATGTTTAACTAAATCTAAACATTTTTTATAAAATTAAAAAGAATTATAAAAATATGAAATCATTAGGAATATACAAAACAAAAAAAGTTCACTGTTTAAAGGTACATATATTAGAAGACTTCCATTCAGGTCCTCTTTTTACACGCATTTATTAACACTTTACAACAAAGTTGAAAAGTGTTTATGACTTTGTTCATTCTGTCTGTCTGTCTGTCTGTCTGTCTGTCTGTCTGTCTGTCTGTCTGTCTGTCTGTCTGTCTGTCTGTCTGTCTGTCTGTCCGTTAGCACGATAACTGCCGTAAAAATGACTTAATCAAAATGAAATTTTAGTATGTTGTTCAGACGGTCTGTAGGACCTATGGGAATATAAATGAATAATATCACACAATTAGTTTTGGATTGAACCCGGGTTGAAAAAATGAAATACATTGAGCCCTATGGGACCTAATTTTTCTAACATTTTTTAAGCGGATTTAAAATTCACAAATTGCTTCGAAAATTTTAGGTAATAGTCAAATTGTTCCATAAAATATATAAAAAAAAATTCAGCTAAATATATTCAGTAGTTTTTTAAATAAAAATTAAAATAATAATTACACATCTTATATGAAACGATCACGTGACCATGATATGAAACGATCACATGACCCACTTCAAAATGAGATATGGCATCCATCTTGTTTCAAATTCGTGATTTTTTAAAGTTCTTTTTAATTCATATTGAGTGTTGTATCCATCCTAAAACTACTTTATTTCTGCTTAAATTCTGTGCATCTACATACTAAAACAACACAATGACAATATATTTGAGTTTAAATTCTCATTCAAATTTGATTATTTCTACAATTAAGCCTATTTTTCACCTATGTAAAATGTAAACAGCAAAATATGTAGAATGAGTTGTATTAGATTTACTGTATTTCTTTAACACAAAATAATTCAGTCCATGGAGTCTGCATGGCAGATATGAATGAAATATTAATTGATTTTATAAACAGAAGGACGATATTTTTCGATGAAGTTTTAAGCATAAAGTTTATGAATTGTAGCTCCATGGTCTTAATTTTTAAATAAAATAAATTATTATAGTATTGTGATGAATGAAATGGAGAAAGTTATGAATGAAATCCTGCTTTTATAGAGAGATCCAGGCGTGTTATTTTTTCTATGACGTCATTTGAATTAATTTCAGTTGTTTTCGATGGAGTTTTCTAATATAATAAATTATCGTAGTATTATGATAGATTTAAAAATATTACCGTGGAATGTATTGCATTTTAGAGATATTTAAACCACGCAATTTATATTTCAATGCCGTCTTTTGAATGAAGTTCATTTTTTTCAATGAAGGTTTAAGTTTTCAAATATAATAAATCAATGTAGTATCGTGATAAGTTTTAAAATATTACCGAGGAATTTATTGCATTTTCGACTTTTTTAAATAAAATTGCATTGAATTTGGAAAGTGTTTCATAATCAATGCTTTAAGCATGATTGATCTTTCTTGTTTTATATGTCTAGCTTTTTAATTAAAAAAGTTCAGTAATCCATTGTTAAAATTTGGTCTTAATGTAAAAAAGGTATATATACACCTTTTTAGCTATAGAAATCATGTTTTTAATATTAAAATGGATCAAGATCTTTTTTTTTCATAAAAAAAGCTATAAAATCATGTTTTTTAGTGTAAAAAGAATATGTGCGCTCAGACGTGTGTATAGACACTACTCAGACCAGGAGGCATTTATGCGGTTCTGATATTACGAAGATTTACGATATAGAATTGCGAAACAAAATACATACACGTAGGTGACAGTTTATGACTGTCCTGGACCATGAAATCACGACCGCAATACATTTAGTGCACATAAATTGCAGGTGTGGTTGGGTCAAAAATATCCTTGAGGCCAAGGCTGAAACCAAGCAGATGGGATAGTAAGCTGGTGAATGAAGTGTTACAGCATTGCCTTGAGGATCAACCAATAAGGTACGGAGGGCGTATCTGGATCTCAGGCGAAATGATGAGGCAACAAGCCAAGAAAGTTCAACAACATATATTCAGAGATTGAGATACAGTCAATTCAGAATGAGCAGCCAAGACTGTTGTGCTTCACAAACATGACAAAATGCAATAAAGGTCTAACAGTGCATTTTAATGTCCAAGACGACAAACAGTGTTATATACAAAAATGCATTAAAGTTAGGTCTATTGCAGTTAATTCAATAATGCGCTTAATGTCACATTTTCTTTCACCACAAGCTGTATTCTACATTATTGTGTTATTTGTGCTTATTTACGTTGTTCTTGTTTTTGTGTATTTTACATATTCATTAGACTGTAAATTACATGTTTCTCAAACCCCGTACACCGCAATCATGCGCGTATTTCGATCAATATTATTATTTACTGTAAGAATCCATAACATAAACTGGTTATTGTTCGACCCCTTAACAAAACGCAATTACTTTTCAACTTCTATCCTCCCCCTAACCAAAAGCATCTGTGCACAAACAGTGGAAATCGCTGAATTTTGAAAAGCAAGACTCTTACATAAAGAAAGATGTTTATTTGCATGTGTGTTTGTGTGTATCTGGTCTGTAGCCGAAAATCAAAGCTTTGGGAAACGGTCAAGTTTACTACGGAGGTACTTCAACTGCCCGTACAATGTACCTTGTCTATACTTTCTTAAAATTCGAATTAGTTTAAAAGTTTTGAACTTGTAAAGTCGAGGTTTGAATATTTTTCGAAAGTTGTCGCTGCATTCATTGTTGTTGCAGACGATATTATAGAGCAGGTATTTTAATTAAATGACAGGCATTATTATCTCGAAGAGAATGCAACTGTTTTCAAATTAAGTGCATTATTTAATCGGTTTTCTAGTCTGGCGGATTTAAAATATTTATCTTCTTATTACTTTCCTTATATACATAGTATAAAGTATCAGGGAATTATTATGACGGGGTTGAAATTTTGAATTCCAGTTTAATACTGAAGAGCACGTTTCAAGCACGTTTCAAGACGAATCAATAGTTTTTGAGGTGATGTCGCTATGATAAAAAGCACTTTAGCTTGGCGTCCTGTCTGTGTGTCATTGAGCCTAAGGAAATGACATGTGACGAACAAATGGAGAGATTTGAATGAAATTTGTTACAAAAATTATAATCAGTAAATACTGAAAGCCTATTGTTACTTTCATTATATACGAGAATGTATAAGAAGAGTATTGTGACGGGGACGGAAATTCGAATTCGAGTTTTCGACGGGAGAGCACGTTTCAAGAATCCCTGATCACGAATCGAACATTTTTGAGGTGATGTGTGTGTGTGTGTGTGAATATTTGCGAATGTTTGCGTGTGTATGTGTGTGTGTGAATATTTGCGAATGTTTGCGTGTGTATGTGTGTGTCAGTGAGACTGTGGAGACGATAACTGATGAAAGAATGGACCGATCCGATTCGAACGAAATTTGGTACAAAAATTACAATCCGTGAATACTGGAAGCCAATTGATTTATTCGCAATCGAATGTTCTGAACCCCCTAAATTTTCTAGTGAAATATTTAAAAATTCATCAAAAAATCAAAACATTTAATAAAATTACGGAAATACACATTTCTTATGTAATTTTTCATTAGAAAACGATTAACATAAATTTTGAACGCTAGCATGAACCGTTTCCGAGATATTGCACATTTAAAAAAAAATCAAAAAATTATATATAATAAAATAAAACATATTTCATATTGAGAAACATGTTCACTTTTCTTATGTAATATCATGCGATAAATTTGGTGACATCATTGTCGTGGATCCTAGCTCGTTTCATTCATCAGAAAATATACTTTGAGTAATACTTTTGTATTTGAACACCAGTAGTCATTTATCTGCTATAAGAATAAATTATTTCTCCGTCCATAACGCTTGGCGAGATTTTGACGACGGATTTTGCGGAATGTCACCAACTTGGCGACTTTTTTAAATGTTACCAAATCAAAGACAATCTCGCCAAATGGATAAAAATGACACTAAATCAATGAAAATAACGAATAATTGACAAAAATTCAATGTCTTGGAGTGGATAAAAGTATCTACAATTGAAATAACCTATTTTGTTTTAACTGAAAAGTAGTGAATACATTGCATTATATAAGAAAAGTCAGGAGCTGTCCACATGAGATTTGTGTTAAACGCAATGGAATGTTCAGAATCCCACTACATTTTCGAGAGAAATTTTTAAAAAAATGATCATAAAACAATTTTTAAAGTTACGCAAACAGTCACTTCTTATGTAATTTTTCATTAAAAAACGATTGACATAAACTTTAGAAAGCTAGCTTGAACGGTTCTCGAGATATTGCATTTCTTCCAAATAAATTTATCAAAAAATCGTATAAAATAAATAAAATAATGTTAAAGATATTTGATTTCCGTCATATGAGGAGTATGCATTCTAATATACAAGGCATGCACTTCTCTGCGTTTGTCTGTCACATTTGGTGGTGTACTTGGCAAACTTGGCGAAAAATCTTACAACGTATCACCAACTTTGCAATATTTCACCCTAGATTGACGAAAATGTCGTCGAAATTGCAAAAATTCCACTAAATTAATGGAAATATGACCACTGAATGAAAGGAATGTAAAAAGTTTATGCATGAAATATTCACTGCTTCTATATAGAGAGCTAGGCGATACATATTTCGATGACGTTATTCGAATAAAGTTCATTTGTTTTCGATAAAGTTTTTAAATATAATAAATTATTGTATTTTTATAGCATTGCCTTTTTTGGTGAAGTTTCCAATTATTGTACTATGATAATTTTAAAAATATCACCGCTGAATGTATCATATTTTAGAGATGTTTAAATGAAATTGCAGTTGGAAAGTGTTTCACACACACACACACACGCACACACACACACACACATAATCAATGCTTTATGCATGGTTGAACTTTTTTGTTGTTTATAAAGTT
The DNA here is from genome assembly GCA_951213105.1 of Amaurobius ferox. Taxonomy (NCBI): domain Eukaryota; kingdom Metazoa; phylum Arthropoda; class Arachnida; order Araneae; family Amaurobiidae; genus Amaurobius; species Amaurobius ferox. The sequence continues at coordinate 126,887,975 of OX578139.1, forward strand.
TAAATGTAATTTTGCAAGCAAAATGATTAAATATTTAATTTCCAGAATTTTTTAAATATTCATCACAACTGATATATAACGATAGACCCATCAAAATATGTCTGGCCCAAAGTCCCGTGGTGTACCTCATAATGGAGATTAGGGTGCAAAGCTATTTATATCCAACGTTATAGCTATAACTCAAGCCATTGTTACAAGTGATGTTGAGGCATATATGTCACGTAAGGAATCATAGCAAACGGCATGGATGTTACGCAGCCGCCTGGAAATATGGCGCAGCGATAGTGCTAAAAATCGCATCAACATGTTTAGCGATATGAAGATTATAAGAACGTAGCATTGGATTTAGGTAAACCAAGTTTAAAACCTGAATCGCCTTTGATGGGACTTTGGTCTGATCAAGGAGCTCGGGGAAGATAGAACAGCTTCTAAAATGTATTTTATGATATCTATTATCTATCGGAATCAAATGATATGATGTCATCTTAAAGTTTTCATTGTCTGATAAAAATATTTCTGTAATTTGGTGTGAAATTGAAACATCTTAGGACGCGCGGTAGAGTAAATCTTGAAAGGAATGTGACTTAGATGAAATGGAAAAGGAAGATCGAGCAATTGTAAGATCCTTTGTATAAGAATTGCTGAATTTTTATCACGTAAAAAGTTTCCAAGTAGTACAATAAATTACTGTAGTATCATAAATTATTCTAGTGCTGTGATAATTAACAATAATATGAGTGCTGAATGTATTGCATTTTAGATATATTTTTATAAAGTTGCATTGAAGTTAGAAAGTGTTTCATAATCAATGCTTTTTGCATGATTGATCTTTCTTTTTATTAATATCTCGACAATCCTGATCCTAGAAACTAGAAACATGGATTAAATTTTAAGTGGGGCTATTTCGTTGCTACCCACAAATGTTCATGAAATTCAATGCAACCATTCACTTGAGAAGATAAGATAGACACACGTACATATATACAGACACCCAGACATATTTTCAATTTTATTTATATAGATAATTTAAAGCTAAAAAGCAACACAACTCTTAAAATTATTTCAAACTCATTGTCAACTATAAATAAAAGGAATATGCTGATGACGTATTTAATTTCTTATTCTAAACACACTTATTTGCATGATATGCGTTTTAAAAGTCATAACACTAAACATGAACCTGGGAATTATTGAATGTTTTTATTTATGGGCATCGAAACAAATATTAATCTCTTCCGCATGATAGGAATTCATTTTTAATATTTAACACGGATATGCGACGTGGCATCAGAACCATCAATAAATGTTGTTTATTTTCGATATCGGACAAGAAAAATCGACATTAATACATATATTTCTTTAAACATGACAGTTATCCAAAGATGACATGTTTCTTTTGATAAAAAAGGGACGAGAAATTTGTTTGGTTTACTGTAAGAAAAAATATGTTTACACTTAGAAATGCCCCAATTAAAAACCCACTATGTGGAAAGGTCAATATTTTCTTCAATGATAGTTAAGATAATACATGTTGGACGTTGAAGAAAAAAAACAATTTTAATACACAATTTAACATTTTAAGTTAATATAATGCTATTAGTTATATAGTCTTTATTTTAAAATGTACATATAGAAGTTAATATATAAAATAATAAATCAGGATTATATGCATAATTAAATCAATTACAGCAGTTTTATAGCTCCTCATAAAATAGATTGAACATAGCTCCTTCAAATTTATTTTGGTGGCTAAAATACATTACTTAATAATAAGGAGCATTTTTATTTTAAATATTAGACAAAAAAAACGCATTTTGAAAATCCATAAATTATTGAAATTTTAACAACACATTTCTTTTGTTATTTTCAATTATTTTGTAGTCACGTGTATAAATTTTGAAATTTTAAAGGAACGAGTTTGTTACACAAAATTTTTTAATTTTCTACTTTGTGAAAATTTTTAATTTTCTACTTTGAACACATTCATAAATATTACACCTGCTACTATGTCTATTTACAAAGGTGGCAATTTTTGTTTACATAATTAAATGACGAAGATATATATCATGAACCTGTATAAATTACTTAAGTTTGGAATCGCGTTCTTTTAATCTATTTTAAACCAAAATTGAAAAATCGAAATCTGAACCACAAAATATATTATGTGCCAATTTCTATATAGATTCCTTATATTTTCTCTAAACTGATTTAAGATTATCGCAAAATATAACAGATGAAATATATAACTGTTAAGAATTAGTGGAATTTAATCTATTTTAAAACAAAATCGATAAATCGAAATCTGAACCACAAAATATACTATGTGCCAATTTCCATATAGATTCCTTATATTTTCTCTAAATTAATTTCATATTATCGAAAAATATAACAGATAAAATATATTTAGAAAATTTCCGTAATTCGTTCAAAATAACGCAAATGAAATAAATATCTTTAAATCTCAAGATATAATTTTTTTAATCGTAATAGATAATTGTAGATTTTAGATGTATATTATTTTGGATTTTTCTCATTACTTAAGGTCTCAATAATCAATCTGTCGCTAAATGGGGCAATTGGTAAGAAAAACGGTACTTCTCCATTTCGCCGGCGCAGGCGATAAAGTCGCCAAAAATACTACAACCGATGCCAAACGATATTAAAATGTTTATGCTTCCAAAGTAAAAAATTCTTAGAACTAGCATTTATTAACATTTTTTTATGTGTAAACTGTGTGTTGTCGCCAATAATGTCTGCTTGGCGAAATTTGCGCCCGCGAAATGGAAAAGTACCAGAAAAACATAAAAATACCTTAAACTATATTATTAACATTGTAATTGACATTAACTGCTTTAATAATAATTTAACTTAAATAAACAAAGACGTTTTTAAAATTGACCCAGACCTGAAAACCATTTCTTACTCTTCGTCAACTATAAATAAATAGAATATGCCAGTGAAATATTTATCTTCTTATTCCAAAACATTTGTATGCATAATATGCTTTTAAAAGGTCACGAAGCATAAAAATACGCGCGTGAAATAGTGAATGGTTTCATTTCTTGGCGTCAATACGAAGATAAAACGTTTCCGCATGAAAATATTTTTTTTAAATATTTAACACAGATAAGTGATACGTCATGGCATCAGAACCATCAATAAATTGTGTTTATTTTCGATACCAGGCAAGAAAAATCGACGTTAATACATATCTTTCTTTGCTCACGACAGTTACCCAAGGATGTCATATTTCTTTTTTCATATATAAATGTAAGAAGATAAATCTATTAGATTTGTGATAAGATAAACGTCTTTACACTAGGAATGGTTTCAAAATTAAAAAATATATATAATATTTACGGCAAAACGGCAAATGCTTTTCTACTCAAATTAAAAGTATATTTTACATTAATTTGAGTTTATTGCAAAATAAGACACATAAAATAGATAAATATTAAAATGATAATAAATATTAATATTACAATACATAAATGTATAATGATAATAAATAATATTAATATAATAATAAATAATAATAATAAATAATATTATTTATATTAATTTGATAATAAATAAATATTAATATAAAATTATAGAAATTAAATAGTTTTAAGATTGTTTTTTTCGATTTTATATTTTAAAATACTGCCAGTTCTCCAAAATATAGCGATAAAAGCATCGCAATATTTCACGCTAAATCCTTTCCAAATATAATAGGAATAATTATATGCTATTTTTTTAAATGAAGCATACAAGTATTTAATTAATACATATTTAACATATTTGAAATGGTACACAAAAGATAAGCACAATCGCTTTACATATGATACGCAACAATGTAGTAGAAAATAGTAATAAAAAAATAAATGCAGGAATTATGCATTTTTAGAGAAAAAAAATGGTAAAACATGAAACAACGCTGATACATGTGCATAAATAAGGGGTGTGGTTATCTCTTGCAGCCACGCTATCCTCACATACATTTTTCATGCTTTCAATGTTTATGAGATGTGTGGTAGAGTTCAAATCGGAACGAAATTTCAAACTTTTACTCAACCTAGTCCGTTAGTACCAGTGGTATACCCTTGTCCATATGCGAAAAAATTAAAATAATATAGAATAGGAGTACAACCAGGCCCGATAGTACCAGCAGTACTTCTTATTTGACCCAGATCGTCCGACCTACCAGAAGGTGCAAGATATCTGATTGGACGGCCGGGAAATGCTACCTAATTCAGAACAGAACAAAGTAGAAGTAGTTCCACAGGGACGATGCCCTCCTTCCCCTACCACCAACGTCTTGGAAGGACTTACGAACCCACATATTTAACGTGCCCGTATACCGCATGAATACTGAGACAGTTTGGGCAGGACTGGGCTCGAACCCGAGTCGTCTAAGTGCAATTTCCGCGTGCTAATCACTGGGCTGTCTCACCCAGTATCAGTACTTAATCCCGGGTTGAACTCAAAGAAATAATGAATATAGAACCGGATCCCGGCACTCCCCGTCGACAATTCTGTCTCGGCCCTGTCTGGCCCGAAATGATTTGTATTCAAATGAGTTAAAAACGAAAGTTTTAGAATTTTGGTCCGAAGAGCTAAAATAAAAGATATTTCTTTTTAGCATTTATCTTTATAGAGTTGAAAGCAACACAATAATTTAGTACATTCTTAAAATTGATTAAAAAATTTTCAAAATTAAATACGTTCAGAGTAACCCGAAACAGTGCGAAGAAAATCAACCGGCCGACCCGCGGGAAGTGCTATGTCTAAGCCTGTGGGAAGGAACTCTTGGAAAGGGTGTCTGTATATAAATTGCCTCACTAGTGCATTCTATAAATGGTCAATGGGATTCATTTCTGGAGACTGTGACTGCCAATACATTGGCTGGATATCTTCGCTTTGAAAAAAATCATCGACCAGCTGGAAACGGTGTAAATGCACGTTTTAGTCCATGAATAGGAATTGTAGACCCACAGTATCTCAAAAACTCTGAACATGAGATTCCAGTATGTCGTCTCTGTACCTCGTGCCAGTAACAGAACTTATGTCGAAAATATGAAGCTCTGTGCGCGCAACCAGCATTATGCCTACTTATACCACGATTCCATCCCCTTCAAATTGGTCCCATTCTGCGATATTAAGCGAATGATAAAGTATTCCCGTTTTCTCCATATAGTGGTTCGACGATAATCAATCTGCAAACTGAATCTAGACTCGTCAGTGCAGAGCTTAATGACCCACAGATTCATATTCCAGTTTCAACATGACTTTTATGTAAACACATATGCCTGTGAGCAAACATGAGCGTGAGACAAACTCTTAGTCGTTTGACATACGGATCGATTTTCTTAAACAATTTGTCTAGAAACGTATTGTCTAGATACTTATTGTCTAGAAACGTATTTTCAGAGAGTTGCTTTGCAGGCATCGTCTTGTGATTTCGTACAGTTATTCCCAGATATCGGTCCTGCCGAAGAATTGTAACTCTTCAACTCCATTGTACTGTTTGTCATCTAACATCTAGAGTGCTATGAAACCTTCTACACAGGCTGCAGATTATCCATTCTGGCACATTCAGTTCTCAAAAACTTATGTATGCGACTGTCCTAATTTAACTATTCGGAGCATTCTACCTTTGAGATAACTACTTTGCGTCTTTGGCCATTATCGGTTCCTGCTCAACAAGAACAACATTATATACAGGAATCTTAATAAACTGGAATAAGACATGCACGCCACGGTCAGCCATTTTTAAAGAGTGACAATATGCACATCATATTTGCGCCATATTTGCACCATATTTGCGCCATATGACATATAAATAAATATTTGCTTTTACAAACTTTCTACAGAATTATCTCGATAAATTCCTAAATTTTCAGACATTTGTGCCTCATATAAAGTGGTAATCAGTAGTTTACTTTCATTTACTTAAAAATGAATGTTGATAGGAAAAATAAAGTACAAAAATATACTCAGTTTCTTATGTATTTAAATCTAATATATTATTAATATAATTTTTTTCATATCCCAATTTATCCATTATACTACCCCTTAGAGAAGCGTTGGTACTTTTAAAATATCCATATAACAGAAACCATATAGTCTCTTCCAGCTAGATGATTTTCAAACGATTCCTCAGAGACCCCTTGATGTGGTGTAATGGGAATATTTCCATCGACGGCTGCTTGATATTCAGTATGGCAAGATTTTGCAAAGTGATTTTGGTATGGAGGGGTTGTATCCATAATGTAAAAGATTCCATCTCTATGTTAAAGCATGAATTTTGAATCTTTTAAAATATATTTAGATGTGAGTTTGTGTCTTTTTGGATACGAATTCCAATCTGAATTATTTTTTATATATATACAATATCGTATCTGAGAGAAGTTTCGGCTATAGCAAGAGCTGAATTTCTAATAATTGTATTTACAGAGTACAGAATCCCAGTACGTTATACGATCGATGTATTTGTCTTGGCTGACATAAATCCTGTAAAAATAAAAAGGTACATGTATAAAGAGTGTGTTTAGAAATGCTTATGAAATATATCGAAACAAGGTTACAAAACATAATGGTCAAAAAAGTGTACATTCAAGTTTACTGAAGAACCAAAGTACATAATTTTATATCACTTCGAATATTTAGTGCTGACATTTTAAATTGTTATTTATTTGATAATTTCACTTCATTTTATAATAGTTTCGCGTTATTCAGAAGCCGTTAAAATTATATTTTCAAAAATTATTCAGTAACTTAATACATCAATTTTATGTATTAATATGCTATAAAAGATTAGAAATTCATGATATTTATTATCATGTATATAGTTGAAAACTTGTTGACTACTTCTTTGATTGTCACATTTTTATAAACAATGACTTAGATTAGAACAATAAATATTTATTTTATACAGATCATTACAATTCTCATTCAACAATAAAAATAAAAAAAATCAAGTATTTATGTAGAGATCAAAATTAAACAGTAAAATGGTTTATTTTGTATTTTTATTATAAATGTTACTTTAACATTTTTACTTTCCTTATATACATAATGTATAAGGAAAGTATTGTGACGGGGTCGAAAATTCGAATTCGAGTTTTCGACGGGAGAGCACGTTTCAAGCATCCCTGATCACGAATCAAACATTTTTGAAGTGATGTCTGTGTGTGTGTGTATGTGTGTGTGTGTGTGTGTGTCAGTGGGTCTGTGGAGACGATAACTGACGAACGAATGGACCGATTCGAACCAAATTTGGTACAAAAATCACAATCTGTAAACACTGGAAGCCTATTGTTTTTATACGCAATCGAATGTTCAGAACCCCCCCTAAATTTTCGAATGAAATTTTGAAAAAATCGTCAAAAAATCAAAACCAATAATAAAGTTACGTAAATAGACATTCTTTGTGTGATTTTTCATTAGAAAACGATTGACATAAATTTTAGAACGGTAACATGAACCGTTCTCGAGATATTGCACATTTTTCGAAAACATTATCAAAAAGTCAAATAAAATAGAAAAAAAATATTTCCTATTGAGAAACATGTTCACTTTTCATATATAATATCATGCGATAAATTGGGTGACATCATTCTCGTGGATCTAGCTCGTTCCATTCATGAAAAAAGATACTTTGAGTAATACTTTTGCATTTGAACGCCAATTTATCTGCTGTAAGAATAACTCTTCGTTCATAACGCTTGGCGAGATTTTGGCGACGAAATTGGCGGAATGTCGCCAACTTGGCGACTTTTTGAAATGTTGCCAAGTTAACGAAAATCTCGCCAAATGGATAAAAATGACGCTAAATCAATGAAAATGACGACAAATTGTGGAAAATTCAATATCTAATAAGTTATATAATATATAAATATATAATAATAGTTATATAATATATGTCGAAAATTCAATATCTAATATGTTATATATATATATATATAACTTATTTCTTTGTCCATAACGCTTGGCGAGATTTAGCGACAAAATTGGCGGAATGTCGCCAACTTGGCGACTTTTTGAAATGTTGCCAAATTAACGAAAATCTCGCCAAATGGATAAAAATGACGATAATCAATGAAAATGACGACTAATTGTCGAAAAGTCAATTTCTTGGAAAGGATATTAGTATCTACTAGAAGAAAAACCTATTTATTTTACTGTAAAAGTAGTAAATTAATTTCATTATATAAGGAAAGTCATGTGTTGCCCACATCAGATTTTTATTCTAGTTGTGCAAAGATAAAATAGCCGATGTAAAATACGTCAAACATTAAAAAAAGTTTGCTTCAACTGCTGAAAAAGTTATCTCCAAAAAATACTGTATGTGTTTCAATCGAACTTCCTTGTTAAGGATATTTTTCGCCTCATTTTTTACCTCTGGAAATCTATTTTATTCTTATCTGACATCCACCCCTTTCATTTTTTATAACATTTAAATTTAGGCTTTCATTTGTATTTCGTTTTTTATTCTAAAT